>VWYH01001518.1:720287-931754 GCA_013399365.1 Pampusana beccarii
GGTCTCACCAGGGCAGAGTAGAGGGGAAGGAGAACCTCTCTCGATCTACTAACCACCCCCCTTCTAATACACCCCAGGATGCCGTTGGCCTTCTTGGCCACAAGAGCACAGTGCTGGCTCATGGTCATCCTGCTGTCCACCAGGACCCCCAGGTCCCTTTCCCCTTTCCCCCTTTCTTAAATTTTGAACGTTTTTTTTTTCTTCTAATCTGCTTTCAATCTGATTCAAAACGAAGGTAAGTTTTTATATTAACAGCTCCTGTGAAGTGGAAACACCCTGCCTTGGCCAGCTCTACTGACCCACTCCCATGAGCTGCTTTCCTGAAGGTTCTGCTTAGGCCAGAGAAGTCAGACCAGGCCCAGTGCATGTAAATCAGGAAGAAAGTGACACAAGGCATACGTTACAGGTCAGAGAACAGAAATGTCGCGTCATACAAATCAATAGCATTTCTTTACATTTATATGAAAGGCTTTGTTAGCTGTGTTTTTCCAATTTGCAAGAAAATATGAAGAAGGAGGAGAGATACAGAACTCCAAATGTGTATAAAATATGGCAGTCTGGAATTCCATACTGATATTTGTCATGGAGAGACATTAATCACTGTACCTTCTAACTTGGCTTCAGGTCACTACCTTTACTTTTAATCTTTGCAAAGATTAACAGTCAGCCAATTTACGTATACAAGTCTGTAAAAGATTTACAGATTCAGACTGTAGGAGCACCAGATATCCCCGCAAGCTTCCTGTCTTTCTGGTTCTTCCAAATTAAATTCCTGATTATGTTCTTTCCTGCTCCTGAGGAAAGGAAAGGAAAGGAAAGGAAAGGAAAGGAAAGGAAAGGAAAGGAAAGGAAAGGAAAGGAAAGGAAAGGAAAGGAAGTTAAAAAGTTCATCTAGACATACTGGAACAATAATTAAAACAAACCCAAATCCAAAACCACCCGAATATTAGTAAGACTTTCTAAGAACAGGGAATTTTTTTCTAAAACATATCCTGAGTAACCACTTTACTAATAGCTTTACCCATGAAGAAGGCAGAAGCAAACAGTTCAAGGGAAAAAGGTGGTATTTGTGTGGTGTTGCTGGGTAGCAAGGCACAGCAGCCCTGGGCTCTTCAAGGCTGGGTTCTTAAAAAGTGAACTGAACACCACTAGCTTAAATGAAGTTCCTGACCAACTGTTGTATACACTTCAAACAAATTGTCAACATTTCAATGAAATTAACCTTCCCTTTCCTGTTGTGTGACACAGTAGCTTTCATGGAAAAAAATACCCATATAATCCCTTGTCTACTACCCTTATGTTCTGAAAAATGTTGTTTCCTACCTGACTTGAAAGTTTAAAATCTCATCATAACACACCTACTTGTTCAGTACAAAGAAAATACATATTGAAAAGAAGAACGGCATTTCCAGCTCTCGTGCTCAAGGCCGGACTAACACTGTGTCAACTACTCAGGCTCTCTATGTTTAACCCCCTGATGGGGGCAATACACCTCCCTTTTTCCTGTCTCCTGTATTGAGGTTGGCACAGCTCAACGCTGGCTCATCCTGCGCCTTAGCTTTTCCTACAGGACACCTCCACCGGGCTTACTGCTTTGCCCTGAGAAGGGGAAACTGCTAATTAAAAGCAGTCATTGCCCAAACAGCTGCCAGCAGGCGCAGGGGCCTACTGCAGCCTTGGCCAAGAGGAAGGATGGTGGCCTGACCTGTGGTTTCCAAAGTCAGGTCGTCTCTTGTGACTGCTGAGGCTGAGACAGCCTGCAGTGGAGATTTCTGCTGTGTGTGTTAACAGTATCCACCAAAGGGACTCCTTTTTCATTTAGGGTCCTTGTGCTCTGGCTACATACAGACAACAGACACTGTTAACCCTCTATAGACAAGGACACTAAGCGTGGTCATGACAGCTCTCACTTACAAGACATGTATGTTGTGTGTTTACGCAGACACACCCCCGTTTCCCCAGGTATTCTGAAAAACAACAATAGAGGGTTAATGAGAGTTTCTGTCAGGTTCTGGAAACTCTCCTGGCTAATCAAGCCATTTGCAAATTCCTCTGTCACAGGGTTCAATGCCTCCGCATTCCTTTGCAGACTGTCAGGGTGATCTAACAACAGGAAACTTGCTGCTGCTGGTTGCAGAGCAACCAAGGAGAGAAATTCTCTGCATTATAACAATTTAGTTTGCAGTAAGGCTCAAGTTCATGTTGCTGAGGCTGGAGGATAGCTGACCACAGCCAGGTGATGAGACTGAAAGCTGACCACAGCTTTGAAGTCCACTCCCTAGATGACATCATTATAGGGCCTCTCAAAGGCAACCAGGTAGCTTTAAAACTTATTAAAAACAAAACAAAAACCAAAAAAAACCAAACCAAACCAAAACAACAAAACAAAACAAACCAACCAACTAACCAAAAAAACCCAACAACAAAAAACCAAACAGGATTTATTATAATATAAAGTAAGGCAGATAACATTTTAAACAGGAAAAAAAAAAAAGTCAGCTAGGTATGAGACTAATAGAATTAAATATATAATACTTTTTAATACTTATACATATCTCCCCCTCTTCAACTCAGTCCTTCATTCTGGGCTTTCTTTAGCTAGTTTTGTGGCCTCCTGACCATAGCAAACTCTGCACAGCTTCCACTGATCTGGAGAGGTTTCCCCCTGGCCCCAGTAGGGACTGGCTGGCTGCTCCTTGCTCCTTGCAGCAGTTCTCATCTCTAAGCTGCAGGTTCCCAAGCCCATTCTTTGCTCCCTCGCTACTTTTCCCTGCCATCTCTTGAACCTACGGGGTCCGTCAGCACACCTGCTTGCTCTGGAGCAATGTCCCCCATCTTGCCTTCTTCAAAGTTGGCTGCATCTGACCTAGTTTCTATTTAAAGGATCAGCATGAAAACATCCATACTGACAAACCAAATGTCAAATCTGCCTGGCTCAAGAGTTCTCAGCTGTGTGGACCAAATGGCTTTTTGGTGGCCAGCACTCAGGATGAGTTAGTTAAACCCTGCTATTATTCAGACTTGGAGGCAAAGTGAACTGTGCTGTCAACAGCCATTAACCCTGTTAATATTTTCCTCACCTGTCTTCTCTCTTGACAGGCCACACAGCAAACCCAGCTCTGGAAGATGCTTGCACAGAGAGAGCAGGCAGCATCACCAGAGCTGTTCCATCATTGTCACATTTTGGCCACCTCAGCAGTTTCCTTCATGCTCTGGCTGTCTTCTCCAAGGCTGAGGTCCTGTTCCACTGCCCCAGACCCTGAAGAACATGGTTGCCTGTGGTATGGACAGGCAGCTTGAGCCTGGGATGTGGGACTCTGCAGGGCTGTGTGGGGCCATGGAGAGCCCCATGGCACAGGCAGAAAACACAGGACACTCCGTGCCTGTGCACCTCCTGTGCACACAGAGGTGGATGTACTTCAACCCTGATCCTGTGAACAAACTCCAAAAGGACTGATATTTTATCCTGAATTTGAACTGTGTCACCAACTTTGAGAAAGGCAGCTGCAGACTTGCAGAGGAGGTCAGGGGTGTTGTGGCTCTGACCATTGCAATTAAGTACCATCCCTTTTTATATATATATATATATATATATATATATATATATATATAAAGTCAACATCAGAACAAGCTAAGCTGCAAAACAACGTTCTTCTTAAGTCCATGCCCTCTGTTATTGATGCTGTAAGCAATGAAACTATAAAAATAATAATTAGGAATTAACCTCTTTGCCTAACGCAAATCAACATTGACTAATCTCTGTAGCTGAGCATATTTGGTTTACAGCTAGTAATCAATGTGTCACAAACAGTGGCTACGTCAAATTCAGGCAACGTCATGAATTATAGCTAAGTATAACTGAGTACACGCACCATGTTCTCCCTAGTTAAGTTTCAAAATTCTGTACACAAGATTTCCTAATTTCCTACTAATTCACTTTCTTTTTAACTAATTTTGCGTTTACCTTATTTTTTTTTGCTAAGGTTGCTCTTTGCAGTGGTTCTCCATTGTTTGCTGTAGCATAATTTGACATACATTTCTTACAAGGAACAGTAGGTCAGCAGACTGTCAATACATTGCAGTAAAACCATATTTTTTAGAATGCACATGCTATATTTGTAACACGAGTGTGTATAAAGTTCAGTGTTACAACACAGCAATACAAACAACTATTTTTAATACTCACACCTTCTCACAAGCTCTGTTATTGTAAAGGTCAGTAGAATTTTAATGGTAATAAACCTTCAATCCTTTGTAAGCATAAAACATTTACCCCCTAAGGTGGGGTTTGGGAAGGTTACTTATGGGCTACACAATGCACCGTTAGTATATAACAAAGATTTCTTTGTTCAAACTTTTCAGTAGTCTTCATTAATATACATTTCTGTGTGTCTTATGACACCCTAAAGGAAAGAAAGAAGAAATTTTTAGGGAGGAAAAAAGTACCTTATGTTTGTTTATATATCTTTGGTTAAAGGTTCTGAATTATACTTCAATAAGACAGCTCATACATATATCCAAGAAGCTTACATTAATCAGCTGCTAGTCACTATTTACAACAAGCTCACTAGAGTATCCACCAAAAACAAATAAAAAGGCATGAATACAATCAAAACAAATCCATTTAAAAGGTAAATGACTATTCATGGTATTCATTCAGATCTAGTTGTTACATATATTCAACTTTCTTTCCCTGGCCAGCGAAGCTGAGCTTTTCCTATCGACAGTGCCTTGTTCTCAGGATCTGAAGCAGCTTTTTCAGAAGAAGAATGCGTTTTTGCAGTGTTTTCTTTGATTGCCCCTCATTTTTTTTCATCTCGCTTTCTGTACATCCTATAGTTTCTGTCTCTGCTCTGTCTTTCCTTTCTGTCTGCTCCTCGGTGGACTTGCTGGCAGGCTGACCTGCAGAAAAATCATAATTAAAAAAGTTCCTTTCTCTGCTTAACAGGATGCAGTCCCCTCAGCTCAATTCGTTTCACCACAGCAAGTTTTGCATCACAGTTAGGTAAACAGTATTACTTCAGGAAAAAGGGAAGAGTTTTCAAAACTGGATTTTCAAGTCACTGTACCCCACTGGCTTGCTAAAAGTCTCCAGGCTTCACAAGAAAACCAGCCCTCTGTGCCATTTGTCTCTCACCTAGGTTCAAAAACATCCTATTAATTTTCATTCATTCAACAGATAATGAAAACCAGAAATTAGTATCATGCTCCTGAGGTTCTAATGTTTACTGGGGTTGAAGGGTTACTTTCTCAAAGGGTGGTGGAAGAAGGGCAGACTACTCCAGGAAGAGTAAGAATTAAATGTCTCACTTCTTCCACTTGGAACTTTTAAATTTTTTTTGAATTAAGGACTGTTGACAGAGCTTCTCCTCGCTTTTTTCAGTTTATACACAAGTAAAAAGTCAGAATGTTTCTCTCCTCTCAGCAAATTGTAAGGACCTAATGAGCTTTAGGTGCCTGAGGATCTGATACTGTTATGGGTACTTACTGAGCACAGGGGTCAAACTGACAAGGAAAACCACAGTGAGAGAATCAAAGAAATTAAATGTTCTGAACATTTGACATTATGAAAATTGTTCCTAACACCAAAACCAATTAGATAGTAGAGCAGATATTCAGGGAAGTTTATGGGACCGCTAGGTGGAAACAGTAAAAACAATTATGCAATGTCTGAGGACAGACTAAATGATATTAAGATTCCTTATAAGTGATGGTGGCACAACCAGCTTTAGCTGTGGCTCAGTATGTGTCTGGTTGTAGCAGTGGCAAAGCAGAAGTGGTGGCTCTAATTCCCTCTAAGTGACAGCAAATGCGTGACTGCTGAGACATTGGCTTCTATAGCAGCATCTGGCTTCCCAAAATTTCTGTAAAATAGCCAACATATTTAACTGAATTGAGGACCAAGTTTTCAACAACACTTTAAGTCCAAGTCCTGTGGTTTTATTCTATTATCTTATGGCTAAAAAGAGCCAGTCTTCTTAATAGGACTATAACAGTATTGTGGTTTTTATGCTCTATTCTATTCACTGTGCTAAGAAAACTGCCACATGAACTGAAAGCGAGGACAACAGGACTATATCAACTTGGCACTTGTATTTGAGGTTCTTATCTCCTTGATGTGATCACCAGGCAAAATATGATGAAATGATAAAATAAGAGGATAAAATCTCAGTATTTCCCAACCATTTGAAGTTCAGCGCACTTGTCTTTCACGGGTCGTTTCTAGGAGAAGCTGGATGCAAACACTGACAAACAAAAGCAGACAGAACTACCATTTTGTGAAGAACTTGCAAGGCTTTCTCTGCTTCTCAAGAGCAGGTAAAAGAAGTTGTGGCAGAAGATGACAAAAAAACCCCAACAAGAAGGATTCATCACTTCCAAGTACTTCCACATTCCTTCAGATTGAAACACAAAGAAGGATGCAACTCGCTAAAGATTCCTTGGAATTTTGGTAATACTTTTTTTTTTTTCCCCCCCAGCTATTTAATTTTCACCAGTGCAACAAGCTGGAAAACCTCTTCCCTCTAGAGAAATCTTCAACTTAGATACCACTACAGAACAGGATATAAGTTATTAAATCCATCTAAGTAACTTAGATAAATGAATTATAATAAGGTTTATGGTTTGGTGGAAGTTTTTTGTTTTGGTTTGTTTTGGTTGTGTTTTTTTTCATTTGGTTGGGATTTTGTTGTTGTTTTTTGTTTTGTTTGTTTGTTTGTTTTGTTTGCTTGGGGGGTTGTTTTGTTTTGTTTTTTAAAATCAGCCTCATCTGTGTGTTTAATTATTTGTATTACAGTCTGGCCTACAAGATTTAAAATGAAACTGTGGACACATTGCACTGAGAATTTAATGTCTTATTTCCTTATTTCTTTCTAACTTGAAAACTTGCCTTTATCATTAAAAGAAATAAAAAAAACCCAACAAACCTCAAATAAAACAACCAAAATAACGTTAACAGCTTCTTTTCATTGATTTCAGTGAAAAAAATCTTGCTTTACCACTACAATAAATGAGAGGAAATTAGGACAGCTGTCAAGAGCCTAAGTACCATTTAATCTAAAATAAAAACTTCTCCTTTTCCAGTTTGTTTTAAACTAATGCTGTTTCACTGGCAGAAACAAAATAATGTATCAGATCCTCAGCCTGCAAATGTGGATGTTCAGCTATCCAAAGAAGCATGAAACAATTTGCAGTTGCACAGTATCATTTACTGAGCATCACATGTCACATCTCAGTGATTCACCATTTTACTGAAGCAGAAATTGGGGCACACAGAGAGGAAGGTCTGAATTTTTGAAAGAAGACTGTAATTGGGAGTGCTTCCATATTAGGGGGGTTAGATTTCAATAGTTATTTTCCATTCTCTGAAAGTTTAGGTTCAACTGGCATAATGTTTGCTTCATTTGACTACATCTGCTTTTATCAGGTGCCCTGGTGTTTGAGGGACTTTACCTCAACTCTTTGTCTAAATTCCAACTGCAGGTATCATAAAATTGTGTCCAAAATTTGTGACTGATGATTTAGCACTAAATGACATAGTGTAGATTGCCAGTAGACTAAATGGCATTCAGAAAAAAAAATTATTTCCCCGGTTCTAACCTCTAGGTTTTGCATCCCCACTCCAAGTTTTCCTGATGTACTCACAAACCTCCTCTGTGAAGCATTATATTTAAGAGCTTAATAGTTTAAGACCTAAAAGGACTAAGGATGAAATGTTTTATCTCAAGTGTCTGCTTCACACAGAGTAAATCAGAAAAACAGTACAAAATAGTAATGCAAAGGAGTTAACACCAAATCACACTGACAAGTGAACATCTGTTAGTGACACCTACCTCGGTGCTGGACCAAACGTTACATTGCAGTACAGATTTCTGCAACGGGAATGAGATCTCAGCTCCCTATCATGTGTCTCCTACTGTGTAAGATGAGGCTGTTCAAGCCAGAGTATAAAATTACATACTTATACAGAGAACATTTGAGGAGCACTAACTTCTTCTACATACTCCTAAAGCTGCCTTAAAAAAGGGTTGTGGCAGGGTGGTGGGGTAGGTACAAGGCTACACAAGGGCTGGATAGGAGCGAGTGCGGAAGGATAAGTCACAGAGCTGAAATATCTGACCGTCAACTGAAAAAAAATTGAAAAGTGGTTTGGCTAATATGGTTGGTGAGCGCTTCATCCATTTCAAAAATCAGAAGTCACACTGCAATCTGACAGTCCCTACTTCGTATGCTTAAAGACGACCAAATCTGCTTCTTGTACCCAGGGTGAAGACTATGCTGTCGGAGACATGACAGAAATACTCCTCAAGAATTATTGGTTTATCTAGGTGGCACACTTCTAGCAACAAACTTAATTAAAGTTTTACAAGTTCAAGCTTCACTTATGGAGCTACTTATCCAGTCACTTGCATCGTAATTTACTCATTTGCCACCATTTGCATTTGAAGTTAAAAACAAACCCTGTTGCCTTCTGTGCTTTTTTGTTTGTTTGTTTTTGCACATCATATTGCAACAGCAATTTCTGATTTGTTTATGAGAGAAGATTTTGTTAATGAAACAGCATGCACTTGTTTCCATATCAACCGTTCCATGCCCTTTGACATATGGGCTCTGTAGCCCTTTCTGGCACTACCTACGTGAGCCAGCCAAAGAAAGTGGTGCAAGTGATGCTAATAACACAACGACTCAAGTGGTAAAGTAGTGACTCCCTTTCTCTGCCTGAGGTGAGAGGACTAAAAAGCCAGTGAACTGATCTAGTTCAGATTGGGAATATAAAGGGTTCACCTTTAAACACAGGAGGTTCACAGTCCTGTCACTCAGCCACGTGCTTTGTGACCTCTTATTCAGGAGACCATGCAATGGGCTTTGCCACACTTCTAAGATCAGGCCATATCTGAAGCCCACAGAAGACGGAAAAATTCCAATGCCTTTGAACCAGGTTGTCATTTCTAACTGATGTTGTCCCTTAAATACAGTTATCATGGCAGGGAATCTGCTGGATAGTGTGTATTACCCTCGGGCAAAGGGGGAGAGAGGGCCCGTACTGTGCTGACGCATCTCTTGTCATTACAGAAACAAGGGATGCCTGACAACTGAAAGAAATCAATGCCAATTTGCTCATAACTGCTTGGCAGTGCAGCAATTACTTCACTGATTAAATCTTCAGTTAACAGAGGTAAAATTCAAGTTAAATGAAACTTCACAGCATCACTATGTAAAATTTTCTCTATTCTGTTTTCAAGCTGTTGCGTGATCTGGTGAAGTCCTGCTTTGTTCTCTCAGAGCCTGTTGCCATGGAAGTGACAGAAATATCACAAGTTAAGCACTATAGCCTCTGTTTCCTAAACAAATAGGCAGCTTTTCCCTCTGCAGAGGACCACAAAAGGTACTTGTGCTGCTGTCAGGTATGCATTGCATTTGCCAAATGCTTTTAAGCACTGAGCTCAGCTCTAAGTAATTGGGTCACCTAACAGGAAGGACCAGCTAGAAGGTGCCGCCTTGTGTGTGGGCAGAAGGGGGATGTTCCGGAGCTTTGGACTTCACAGTATTTCCAAATCAGATCAGGTCACCCCTCATTTCTGGTGTTTCTAGTAAGCAGGCCCTTTGCAAACATGAAGAAGAGGGGAAGCGCAGTGAGCTTCAGCTTGGGCAACACCTGAAGTCAGACATCCAGGCAGACAACAGTCCCCCAAACAAAAATGACGAAACAATAGAAGGCTCAGTATTTAGCTGCCAAACCACTTCTATCCAGGAGGATACCTGATTTTTCAGAGAAGGGGGCTAACATGGCCTGATGTGCTTTTCAGAAACGCTTTGCATTCAGGAGAGCATAGGTACTGTTGCTGTGCCTGCTGTTTGCAAGGACAGAGAGGGAGAGAAGGACACCTTGCCTGCCCGGTCCCTAAAACAGAAGATGACTCAAGGCAAGCCAGCCCTCCATCTGCAGAGAGGTGGACCTGAACGGCGCAGCACTGTTTCTTTTCCCTGCCTGACATGTTCAGAGCAAGCGAATGGAACTAGGAGCAGTCTGACACTACAGAGTCTTCCTCAGAGGCTGTTTTCAGAGAACAAATATTGTTGTGCTCACTTTTTTGGTAGAGGCAGATCCTTTCTTAGAATAAAAGCTTGACTTTGAGAAAAATCTGTTTGCAGGTTGTTTTTCACAACGTACGCATTCCTACCGAATAAAGTTTATGGTGACAGAAACATGTCTGATATTTTGAAGCAGTTGCTGTATTTTCCCATTTATGTATATATATATTATTCCCCACAGGAAGAAAACTGGGAAGAAGAGAGGAATTTAATCTTCATCTTTACAAGCTTCTTATTAAAACTTTTGCAGCATTTCACAAGTTTATACAGAAGTCCTGTATCCTGTGCAGGTCTTTCAACCTCATTCTAGAGCTGCTGTATATGAGAAGTATTTTTTTTTCCCCATTCCTCCATTTTCTAACTTCAAATTTGAATTTATCTAGATGTGAGCAAGTACAACTCTTTTCATCAGGAGACTTACGGTTTGGCCCTTGACTATTGATCCTTTCAGCTTTTTGGCTAAAATGTTTTCGAGCAGATGTAATTTCTGGGTTGCTTATGCTTTTGGAGAGCTTACAAAAGTTGAATTTAAGAAAAATTAGGTAATGACTCACGACCTCCAATCCTAACCACTTTGACTAGGACTGAGCAAACTGAGCAAGGCCAGGTTCAGTCAGTGAGATCAGCAGACGAGGTGGCTGTTGCTGGGAGCTGCACTGTAAGTGGCACTGGAGCAGCAGTGTTTCTGAAACGTGGTGGAAGCACCACACTGAAGAGGAAGAAGACATAAATCTGTATGATATTCTCATTAATCCTCCAGGTTTTGGAGGAAAACTATTAATTTTAGTGTCTTGGCCAAACCGCATGACCTATACAAGTGGTGTCATCTCAGATACAAGCTGTGTTATTCACTTAATTAGGCAATTTCACAGCATGCTGTAGTATACCAGTAAATAGAGGTTATGTCCTGTCAAAAAGCTGCAGTCTTTCCATACATATGAAGTAATTTCCATCAACACATTTTGATTTGGAGGCCCTTTCTGTATCAGAGGCTCATATTAGTATTTGACATGAAATGATAACCACCACAGCACCACCAGCAGATCAAGGTTACTAAGTTCCTTGACAGGATTGGAAGTACCTGGTAGGTAATTGTTTAAAGTTGGACTTAGTGTTTAAAGAGAAAATATCATCCTCCTTCGAAATACACTAAAATAATAACACGCAATTATAATAAAGAATTTTTTTAACTTAGAAAACTAATAACAGACATCATCTTCCGTGCTGCAAGTGCCCTTTAATCTTCCTTTCCTACAAAGCATGCCAAGGGCTGGAGCTCAGATTATATTGCAGTTAAAGCTCTGTGCTAACACTTTGAGACAGGGGACCCAATATATTACAGTGTCAAAGAACAGGAACACGTAAGCTATCGTTTTGATCATTATGTGATTTCCAGAAACAGCAATGGTCTCTCCATGAACAGCTTTTACAATAAGAATCCTATTGCACAGCAGATGAATCCAGCCCTGGATTTGCAGTAGACACACACACTGCTGGTTAGATGAGGTGCAGATTTTACTTAATGAGTAACATGCAATGTTACTGAATCTTTTAAGTGAAACCTTTGGCTATTCCAGATGAAAAGAATGACTCTGCTGAAGGAGTCCTTCACCCTTCTGATAAGGTAAGGCGGTAAAAGTAACTAGCTCTTGTGTTAACCAAGAGTTTCATAACAAACAGAAGATAGTAATTCATTAGGCAAAAACTTATGTCTTTCTAACTTTTAGACAGCAATTTTCTCCAGAGAAGAGTTTCAGATACTATAATTAGGAAAACTAACCATTAATCTTTAGCTCATTTACTTGTTGCCAGAAGTGTGTTTAGCCCAGCAATCTATGACCACTAAACCCTTTCTGCCCCCTTGAAATTCATAAAGTAATTATAAAAGCAATTATAGCAGAAATGGGTTCAAATTATGTCAGATCATGAGCAAACTTTAAAGTCCCTGATATATCCAATAAAGATTTTTTTGTGCTATTTAAGGCAAAAAATCAATCAAACAAACAACAACAAAAACAAACACCCCCCCCCCCATTTCTCTCCATTTAGTTACCTATTAATCACTATTAGACCACACAAACTGGTAGCAGTAAGACATTAAGGTCTACATTCTGACCTCAAAACCAAGCAGTACACCCACAAAAAGTTCTGTGAAAACCTAAATCGACGAAAATTGATGCAACTGCTCTACACTTGTTGTATAAGTACACATCCTTGAAAGCTCTACAAGTAAAAGCAGATCATCTATTTTGTTATTTAATACTAGCTACTTATAAAAAGATAGATGAAACCACTGATTTTTCCATTGAGAGTTCAAGAGCCTGTTTCAAACTTTCTGGGGTCCAATTCTCTTTGTGTGCATGGTGAGACAAATGTGGTACAGCTGCAGGGTTCCTTCCTCCCACTCCCTCTCAGCTACCTCAGAGTTTCTGGAGGGCAGCCAAAGCGGCAGCTCCTGATGTAGTTCACAGACAACCCCAGAGAGCGGTTCTGGGAGAGAAGGCTGAAGACCTGGAGGACCTTCCAAGGCAGTCCAGTGTCACGCAGGTGTGCACACCCACGCCGGCAGTGGTAAGTCCCTTGCTTTTCCTTTGGGGTGTAGGACTCTGATGACCACTCAAAAGTGCAAGGACTCTCACTATTGAGGAAAACAGGGTCATCCATATTATCCCTCCTCTTACGCATTTCTTTTTCCTCTCTTTCACTAAAGAGATGTATTGAGACCACTGGGGGCCTGGAACATCCCTGTTCAATCGCAGTCTGAAGATACAGACTGAGAGAAGAAGGCCACAGCTGGATCTTGGTGCCCTCTGGGTATCTTCTGCCATGGACAGCCTTTAGAGTCTTCATAGCAGGATATGAAACAGGACACTCCTGAGCTTGCCCTAGCACACGTTTTTAACTGAACTGTGCTCAGATATACAGAGACAGAAAACACGCTGCCCACAGTGCAGCCGGTCCTGCCTCTCAGGCTGTCGGCAATGTGGTCTCTGACCCTGACAAAACACATGGCTGCTTGCACGCTTTCGTTTCCCCTTTCAAGAGCTGTAATAAAAATTCTTCCCCAATATCCCTGTAATGTGTTGAGACATCAGTGTTCGCAGCTATTTGCTTTGCTCCTCTGCCGGGATTTTATTACTTAGTGGCAGGAACGACAGACCCAGACAAGCACCTGCATCTCAGCTACTCTAGTGAAAAATCTGATATATTACATCCTTGGTGGAAAAAGAGAGCACAGCAGTGTGAACTTAATGAACAGCTGAGGCACAGGCATAGGTGAATGAAAGGCACGGTAGATAGCAACAGTAATATCTCAAATCATGTCAGTATGTTTCAGTGAAAAATATCTGTTAAATAGCTAAATTGATCACTTTGCAATCTGTACGTGTCCATATTTATCCAGAATAAATAGGATACAAAAAATTACAAATCAAACACTACATCAGTAAGTCCTTAACTTATTCATCTTACAAAAGTACCTTTATGAAAGCTTTTGTTTTAATGTTGCAAACATTACTTTTGCAGTTTTCATTGACTAAATAGGGTTGCATACGATGTCATGGTGACTGTACACCATTTAATGTTAGTTCTACACAACTAGTTAAAGGAGTATTAAGACAGACTCAAAACAGATTTCCCAGTCTTCCACTGGACACCCCCATTGCCACTTATAAAGCAGAAAAGATACAAACACCCAGTAAACTATCTTCCGTCATGACAATAATGAATGATATATAAAACTAAGCTCAGTTATAACAATTCAAGAACATACCAGGTCTGGGTGTTAAACAGAAATCCAGCCAGTTGGGAACAGGGAACCTGTGTTCAGAAAGGAGGCATATAAAAAGTTGAGGGGAAGATAAGGAAGCCACTTAATTTGTGGGACATCAATAGCAGATGTTTTGCTCTTGGGCTTAGTCACTGTCATAAGTCTGCTTTCCACCCACACAGCTAGGAAGACTAACAAAAACACTGTCCCACATTGTGGAAGTGGGAGACTACTTACTTAGGAAACCACTCCTTATCAAGGTCTTGTTTATTTCCTTTTTTTTTTTCCCCTCCCTGCACCTGAAGATGTTTAAGCCTTTAGAAAACTGAGTTCAGAAGAAACAGCTCTTTTCTCCTTGAATTTGTGTTTTGATAGAGATCACACCAATCTGAGAGCAGAACCTTTATTAGCAAACTGAAGAAGATCAGGTTCCTTACTGGAAGATATCAGACACTACAGGATTTTTCGGCATTTGAGCGGACTGAAGGTGGTGTTTTAATTTTGTTTTTGTTTCTCACTATCCAACCTATTTTAATTGTCAATAACTTAATCTTCCATAAGTCTGCTTAGCCCATGATGGTGACTGTAAGTGTTGTCCCTGTCTTCACATTTACCCACAAGCTTCTACATCTTATTTTCTCCCCATGAGGAGTGAGAGAGCAGCCAAGGGGGGATCTGGCAGTTGGCCAAGGTCAACCCAGCACAGGATGCAACAGAAAAATCAGCCCACAGGCAAAGGAGTCCATGCCCCACTTATATGAGTTGTCTCATCCTCTTTTTCAAAGTAAGGATAAGATTATCACTACAGTTGCTCCCACAACCATCATCACCTGCTGAGACTGCTGCTAGTTTTTTCTGCCAGCAGTGATCAGTATCCAACATTCAGGCTTCTTGTATCTCTGAGTATCTTAGGAGTTCGCTTCTCATGGTTGTTGCTTGTTTTTCAGCATGTCTTTTTTCCCCCTGCTTGATCCCAGCTTATGCTGAAATAATTACAGAGCCCTCTAATGCCTGAACAATAACCCACCTGATTGGTTAATTAATTTATTTATTCTTTAATTGTCTGGCTCCCAGAAGGTGGAAACAATTACTTCATTGAATCTTCCCTTGACAGATGGAATGACATCTCTTCCTCTACTGCCTACATGAAAATACTACCCTTGGACTATTTCTGTTGTAATTCAGTTTCATTATAAGTCATTGCTGGGTTTCCACATGGTTTATGAAATAGGTAATTTTAGAAACAGAGACACCAACAGACCAGGACACAAGGCAAACCTGTATCAGATAGGACGTTCAGATTCTAGCTCCGTTCTCAGCTCTCCTGTCTGACTAACGATCATTGCTGAATTTCGTAAGGAAATAACTTCTTCAGGCTTCAGGACTTCCGTGTTTATGTTTGGGCTTTCTCTGGTTTTAATCTTGATTTTTCACAGTTGAATTGACTTTTTCTAGCAGCGTCATCGTTCTTTGATAGTTTCTGGAATTTTTTTCTTGAAAGAGTTTCATTTAATTATACAGGTGACAGCAAACCCAAAGTCTCTACTTTTCTAACTGACACTCTTTCTCATGATCTCTTTCTTCTCTATTAAAATATTTTATACTTTATAGAGAAATGAGCTAGGACTCACAGAAGTCAGTACTTCTGATAACTCCATTGAGCTCAGGGGTAAGTCCTAAAGGCTCACACCTTCCAAACAGAGCTAATATTCTGTCTGGAACAGCTCCAAAGCAGGCATGTTTTAACTTGTACACCTGTGATTAAGCTGAATGGTGAAATGAGAAGTACACAGAACTGGAAGGCCTCTGACAGCTTTCTAACTTTATTCTGCAGGGTAAACAAACACAGAGCAGTGCAAAATCTTGCAGCCCAGCCCTATTTAAAAGGAAGGAATCCAACCCTGCTGAAACCAGTGGTCAACTGCCTTTGTGTCCGACCGCAGGGCAGTGTGATGTCCAGCTGCAGAAGTATGAGATGGCATGGGGACTCCAGTGGCACACATGGCCCCCTGATGTGATGTATTGGGTGTCTGTGTGCAGGTGCTGGCAGCAGAGGTGGCCTCTGTCCGGTCACAGTGGCTGGGCGGGTGTCTGCCAGTCAGCCAAGGTCAAGCCACCACATGTGGACAAAGAGGAGCTGATCCTCTTCTAAGAGGGACTGGCCATTGTCCCCAGAGCCCAGTCTACCTGTGCAGAATGGCTAGGGCTGTGATTGGTTCCCTTCTTTTTCTGCGTTTTTTCCCAGCACAAACCTCACAAGGACAACCTTGCCACACCAAGGACTACAACACATGGCTTGAGCTTTCCATCACAGGGATATCCCAACTCACTATAGAAACAGAGTATATGCCCCTAAAGGCCCTATTTGCCTGTATCCATTATATCATTGTTGTGAGAGAAGGCAGAAGGAAGAAGCTTTTCTCCAAAAAAAATGCCTATCCTTTCACCCTGGAATGTGTAATATCAATCTCATGAGACAGTTCAGTCCGGCCTTTTTCCGAGGGTTTCAGCTTTACTGCATCAGTGAAAAGCTAATCCAACAAACCCTTCTTCCAACATCTGTTCCAGCTTGGTGTATTCTGAAAGAGGCTTATCTCTTCAGCATGGTACAGCCAATATGAGACTCTTTTTCCTCCTCTTCTCCAGAATCCAGCCCAGGCAAGCAACGGAACGTACAGGTGTCCCCAGTGCCACACTACAATCAGGACACAGTGAGCTCTAGGAGAGTCCACAAGCTCAAGGGGAGGCTGGACAAATTCATGGACTATAACTATAACCAGAATGGTAAATATGAAGACGCTACCTCTGAGGCTGACGAAGTCCCTGAGCTTAAGTGGTAGAGACTGGTGGAACATGTGCAGGAAGTACTTGTCATTCTCGTACCACTGCTGGAGACAGGACCCTGAGCTGGGTGGCCTCTGGTTCCTATGTATCATCAATATTGAACAAAATCTCTTCCAATTTTTGTTGAATGTAGATGAAAGTCACAAGAAAGCTGTCTTCTACAAACCAAGCCCTTTGTAATAGCCTTCCTCTCTTCTAGCTATCCGTTACATGACTATTATGTCAATTTTCAATGTCACATTCATGTAACTTGCTTTGAAGGGGAAATTCATAAAACAAGTCCAGTTGTCTGTCCTGGTGACAAAGAAAATGTGCCTTTCTAACACAGCATTTTTGTGTAGATCAAATGCCAGCATTCTTTGAGGTTTTAAAAAACATTTGGGAAAAATATTACAGCAGGGAGATCACCTCTGATAGCTACATGCCAGCTTTCTTTTTGTTTTCCAGGTCAGGATTGAATATTTCAGGAGGAACAGCTTCAGACAGCATTTAATTTACCTATTTGACTGCATAGTGACATCCAGGAATGATGGGTAGGAACTACTGTTGGTCTAGTTAAGTAGTTGACTCTAGGTGTCCTTCTTTGTCCTATGACACGGATCAAGATCAGAAAACACTTTTTCATGTGACACATGTAATTTTGTCAAAATGATGCATTTTTGTTAACTAATAGAACATGCAAAGTCGTAACAAAACATTACAGAAGAGAGAATTAATGTGTTATTTTAAATTTTTTTTTACCAATTTATCATTTCTCTTTTATTATTTCCTAGCTTTTCATAACATTTAGCAATTCACTGCATAGTCGGATTACCCAATGAGAACATTTAGTACCTTTTATTAATTGCAACAGAATCCAACACATTCTGAATGTTTTAAGGCTTCTGGAATCATTTACATGACCATAAACACGCTCAGACTTAAAAAGTACATTAGAATGTGCTTCTAATGACTTTATATGAATTTTTTCCCCTTTTTTTGTACAAACTTTGTAACTATTCCAAAGGTACCTGGAAAACGAGGAATGCTAGAAACATTACCTTGTCTCTGTTAAGATGCTATCTGCATCCTAGGTTATGAGTTTGAAAAGTTGCATTTATTGCCATGACACCAGATACAATTTTGTGATCAGTTTGGACACGGACCTGTCTTGCTTTGTAGCTCTATCAGCTGTCCATGGCTAAAACAAACATACGAGTTAGCATTAGTCAACATAATTCTCACAGGCATAAGCTGACATTAGAGGGAAAATAAACCTCAATCCATCCATTGTCATTTGTGATACTACATCTGAACAAAGTGATGTATTTTGAAAAGACTTTTCAAAACCAATTATTTAGTGACTTACACTTTATTAGTTCTGTATTTTTCTGGATGGTTTCCTCAAGAGAAAAAATGACAAGACGCAATTCAGCCTTCTTGAGACATAGCATCAACGTGATATAATTACTAAAGAGCTTTTAGAGAGACCCGTAATTTGAATAAATAGTTTCCTATAAAATTATTTATTTACCCTTCTCATTTATCTCTGTTACGACATCTTTTCATTGCCAATATCAGTTAATCTGAAGGCACTTTGTATTAGTCTACCAGCCAGACAGAGTAAGAACCTCTATAGCTTCACCTCAGACCCTTAACACAGATACCTATCAACAAAGGAAGGTAGTAACAAGTTGAATTATTATTTTTGCTGAGCATGACGACCCTTTGTAGATGTGGTTTTATTACCTCTTTCTGCTATGATATCTACACATACTATGAAGTAAAAGGCTATAAAAATCATTAATATCACACTGAGAAAAGCCATAGCAGCATTAAATCAATCTGTGTCTATTCTGTCTGGGGAACTGACAGAGCTGGACCTTTGGGATCATCAAATCTGCTGTTTGTTGTAAGCTGCATGATCATATGAATTCCATACGTCAGGATCCAGACTAAAATTATGGATATCACCAAGCCCATCCAGATTCCAGGAGTGAAGAAGCCTGTACAGTCACTTGCGTAGGAAAACTGGTTGTTTTCAATGTTGAAGCCTTGAATCTGAAAATGAAGAAGAGTCGATAGATGGGTGCAATTAAACATGGAACGTAGGCCCTACTATTAGGATGTATGTTGTAATTACAAAAAATGCACTTGTTAATTACCACTCACTCTCTACCCATTAAAGGAGAGAACCAAATCATCTGCATAACAATTATCCAGCTTCCCTTTTCATCCAGGAAATCAAAAACATAGAATTAATTTGTTCAGCAGGAGGTAACTTCAGAAACGTGACTTTTAGAAGTGAAGTCTCAAAGGGGATGTGTGATCAGTATTGCGCAAGGACCACTTAAGAAAAGCTCAAAGCGCTCATAAGCATGAGAGCTAAAGCCCACCCAGATAATGAGATTTGTAGAAATACCCCGAGAATTTTAGCTAATAAGTCCTTGACAAGCAGAACTCCTGAAATGTACTTTAAAATGCATCTAATGAAAATTACTTTTTTTGCTGAGTTTTAGTGAAAGTTCAAGGAGAAAACAGTTGTGAAACCTTTCTTATTCCCTCCTTAGATATCAGAGACTCAAAACAGGAGGGAAGATTTATTTTATTGAGATATGTGATCTGTGTTGTCTATTGACATATGAAACCCATATAAGCTTTTCCAGCATTTAGAAAAATCTGTAATATCTTTCCTTTGACTGGATTCTTGAGGTCTTCTACTGACTGAGCTCCTACTATATCATTTTCCTCAGAAAAATCAACTAATTTAGGGGTCTATTCTCTGCCTACCCACCAATTTCACAAAAAGAAACAACAAACTGAATGCCTTTGAGACCACTGTCCTTCTAAAAATTTTGTTAAAGCCAGTAAAAGGATTAGAAAACTATGAAGAATGGGAAGACAATCCCCCCTCTGCATACGTGCTCATAGTGACGCAAACACTGATTCCTTCAGAAGGAAAGGCATCTAACTGATGGAAGAATTAATCTGATCTGTGGTTCTTTCTTAAATAATTTTATGAAGAAAAATCAAGCCTGGAATTTTTATGTACTTACTGATTCTTTGAAATGACTGTGTAAGGAAAACACCAAAACCCATAAATCCACCAGTAAAGAAGCAAGACCTTATTTTCTATAAAATATCATAGAATAAAATAAAAAACTATTATTTTATATAAAGCACTTCCCTCACCAGGCAATAAAAAAGGAAGAAGATCATGGATATCTTGTTTTCTGTGTTCCCATTCCATGATTACTCTGTGCTTTATGAGAAACTAAATGGAAAGCTTTGTGGTAATAAAGGAGTTTGTACTTCCTAGGAAAGGTGTTGGTACAAACATTGGAAAAATTAGTTTATGGTTTGCATAAAATGCTACATGAGTAAGCACTCTGGCTCAGGCATCTAAAGTAAATGTGTACTAAATATGTGTGTTAAGACCATGTCTATACCATCCAAAACGCTGATTAATAAAGCTATTATCATATGCAGAACTAAGGGCTATTTAGGCACTGTGGAGGTGAAGACAACTGCAGCGATTCAAGCTTTTCTGGGCCTCTTAGAAGAAACTTTACAAGTCAGATCATGGTAGCTAACTTGCAAATACTGCCTGCTCTCACTATAGGCAGAGTTCTGATTAAAGCAGGATTAGTGGAAATAAGCTTTTGGGTTAGATGACTGTTTGCATAGCTTTATAGAATACAGGTGAATACCAAAGCCTTCGCCTGTTAAGCTCTTTCTTTGACAACAGATGAGGATGTGAACGGGAGTCATGAAATGTAGTCTGAACGACTTATTTACAATAAACACAAAAAGTAGGTGATGTTTTATGTCATTTATGTTCACAAAATGGATTGAAATTCTAGAACATAATACACACTTGTTGCTACATTTACAAAAACTCTCTGAAGCCCTTAAGAGGTGTATTTGGTTTAGAAGGGTTTTAGCACTTCTGTTTTAGAGCCAGAAATACCGGATTTATTATGTCAGTCCTATTGCGGGGTTTGGGGTTTTTTTTTGAGCAGGATTGTGCTTATTGAAACTTCAAGGTGAAAACTTTAATTGTACGTTCTTAAAATGCTGTGTCTACTTTTAGATGGGAGATAAAGTATATGCAGGGTTCTTCAATGTTTTTCTAAAGCTTTATCATTTCTGTGGGGGTGTTAGATCCCAAGTGGGAGATGAAAATGTGACTTCTAGCAGTACTTCTACCTATAGAAAAGTTAAAAATACTTACACGTGGTTGTTTAATTTTTATGAATGTAAAAGCGTTTTGGATACAGACCTCTGTACTGCAGAAATTTTAATTTTAGTGTTTGTACCAGCGTCATTTGTATTGGTTGTACTAGTCTGCATTTGCTTCTGATTTTTAAAGTATAGAAGGTATGGTACAACCATTCCTGTTACAACAACGATGAAACCAACAAAGCCCCCATCAAAATCAAAGCAGTTTTGGTACTGTGTGTAGCTATGAGTGGTGACATCCCAGGCTATGGGCACACCTAGAAAGCATCCCACAGAGGTTCTTTAGACGGTAGTGACTGAGCCAGCACCAGAACTAAAGTAAAAGGCTCCATCAGTTCAGCCTTGCCTTGGAACAAGCTGTGCAAGGCTTCACTGTGCAGGTGCCGTGTCCCTCTAATACAAATATATTGTTTTCAGGACCCTACATTGCAAAGTGCAATTGTACCAGCTAGGTTGGCATTGGATCCTGGTTTCTAATTCATTGCATAACATTGACATGAAGTTTCAGCAACAAGGTTTTGTGCTAGCTGCAACCACTGAGTACATCTCATGTGCTTTTTTCACCCTGCAACAGACTTTGGGGGTTTCTAAACTTCATTCTAGAACAAAAACTGGTAGTAAGATCAGTCAGATTTTGCTACTTATCAGTGGAAGATATCTGGAAAGGTATGATCTAGTTTAGACAGAACTCAGAAATGAGGCAAGAATGGTGACGTTTTGTTTTCTGACACAACAGAAAAGATCAGAACAGGACTTTTCAGGTTTTGTTCTGTGCTTAGGACTTGATCAGAGGAAAAGGTCTTTCCCAAGAAGAACTGGAAGTTCTGTTTTCTGAACACTGGAAGCAGCTGCTGCTCCAAATCAGTGAGGATGGTGAGAAACCTATAACTTCTACCCTTGATCAAGACCCCAGTGAAAGGAAGACTACTAAGGATGAAGCAAGGCCTCTGAGCTTTGAGAAGACAGCAGGTATCAACATACATAGAAATTCAAGGAAAAGATACACTGTAAGCAGACACTTTCTATTTCCATAGCCCGATTACTTTCATAGCCTAGTGATGTCCAAGTCTTTACTTCAAAGAGTTGAGTGGGCAAAGCACAGTTGTGTGGACTCAGATATTTTCAGGCCTTTCCACAAAAAATACCATTGGAACGAATGTTCACACCATTGATGTGTATTGCTATGTTGCTGCTCAAAAATCTGTGGGACTTGGTCCTGGAATTTCTGGAAAAGAAATCTCAGCACCAATGCTGTTCCTTTGAGATTTGTATTGTTTAAGCAGAAATGTCAAATCTGGACTCAGATTTGTCTTGTTATTGAAATAATAAATACAATTATATCAGCATTGCATCCAGTTATCATGGGGTTAAACCACCTTTGACAAGTAGAGTCCAGTTTGGAATTATTCCTATCAGTTCCATGATCTCTTCAATCAAACAAATCCTTAATGCAATATTGTTTTAAGATATAAATGACGACGGGTTTCTCCTAAGACAAGATCAATGCCCAAAATCATAAAGATGCAATAGTCTACACCTCACATATGCAGTCTGTACTACTGCTCTAAGTACATGAAAAACTTATGCCTCATTAAAAAAAAAAAAAAGCCAACTGCTTTCCTTCTGAGCTATGCAGGACCTAGTATTGCTTCTGATTGAAGTCTTTAGCAAACCTTCCATTATGTCTATTTGCACTGGGCTTTGTTTCTCTCTGTAGGAGTTCAGACAGTCTGTGCCACTGAAAACAGCAACCACACTAAGTTGTGCTTTCCTAAGTAAGAGGCCTATGTTTCCAACAGCAGCCCAATTCATTAAACAGGTGTGGGGACTTAGTAATTCTTTGCCTGATTAAGCACATTTGGTTTTATTAGTTTTTCTTTTCGGCGGACAACTTCAGAGTTTTTTGTTTTTCAAAGCTCTGCTTTCATGTTCTCATTGTTCAGCAACTGTCGTCTTTTTTACCCCTTTATTGAATAGCTCAACTAGGGGGAACAGCTTTCCTTTTACATTTTCCCTCAGGCTGAAATGAAAGTAAGGGCATTATGAATGTGCATCATTCAGCACCTACAATAGCAAGTAATGGTTCTTGGAATTATCTCGGAAATGGCAATGTGTACTCACTTGCAACCTGGAAATCAAAACATCCCACTTTTCTGCCTCGGCGTCGGTTGGAATCAGCCTTGCAGGATAGAGATTGTCTGTTCCCACCAGCTGACAATGAAATGAATACTCTGCAGGAGCAGAGATGACAGAAACGTTAAATTTAGCAAACTTTTCTCCATCTTGCACAATCTCAACTGAATCAAGAGTGGACCAATATCTAGCCGAGCCTGTATAGAACTTCTTGGTCATTAAAAACCTAGAAAGACAACAGAGGGGAAAAAAAAGTCAAAATGACAGAAGGAAAAAGTTTATGTTCACTTGATGAAGTACTGATGACAGATAAAGTTTCACTGTTGCTAGCTGCAAGCATCACAGATGGTATCTGAGCTGGGCCTCACATGTCATTAGGACTGTTCATAAGAGACTCTGTGAATATGTTTTTATGACTTCTTAGAGTTTTGTCTCACAAGCACAGCTTTCCACAGCTGTGGCAAGCAAGGAGCAAATGCAATTTCATTCCTGAAGGGCCTCTGTCGGTACAGCATTTCATCAGTTACCAACAGTTTATAATCAGTGGAGCAGAACCTGGGAGGCTGTCAGTGGGCCTGCAGTGGCTCCCAATGAACATTTCATGGGATTTTTTAAAATTTGCTTTTATGATAGGTAGAGGCATGACAACCTTTCCTACGTATCATTGCAATTCTTCCTTGGCTCAGAAGCCTAAATGGCAATTTGCCTTTGAAAATGTCTGAATTTGTAGTAGAAGACAGAGTTTTCTCTCACTGGACGATGGGGAAGGGTCGCCAGCCCTGGTTTCCCAATTTGTAGCAGGTTAGGTACAAATAAATATTTTCTCATTTTGAAAAGTTCTGTGTATGTGCAGTATTGCAGCAGTTTCCAGTAGTTTATAACCGCAGGATTTGTACATATTTGTTACTACCACTGCAGTCCGAACACCTCCCAAACTCCCAAATGTTCTGAAACAGAAATAGTTGAGAGCATCCTTTAGAGATCAGGACTATGTCCTCACCCTTACCACTTTTTACCGAGTTACTTTTAGGTATACAAGTTATCTAATAAGGAAACAATAAACTTTTATCGTTATTGTATATTGCTTAATACTTTAACCCTATTCGATCTATGTATGTATTGCTCTATTGTTTACTGAAGATTTTTTTTTCCTTATTGGTAACCATAAAGAATTTAAAAGATTAATCTTTTAAACAATAAGTGAGACTTACTACAAAATAAAATATTCTAATATATCTATTCACAGTCAGTAATGCTGTATGTAGATTTTAAAATTTGGTGTAATATTTAGATGCAATTATGACAGGTTTAAAAATAAGCAATTATCTATAGATGTGGCACAATATAGAATAGTTTATGTTTTATAGGGTGTATGTATCTATAGAGAGAATATTCTCTGTTGCAGAATATTGCTTGTTTGTTCAAGTCAGTTATTTTCAGTAGCATGTCTTCTGCATAACACAGAGTCTAATCTCAACACAAACAATGGTCCTTAGGAGTATCAAAATTCGACAGGTTAGGCTAGTACAGTAATCGAGCCTTTTATTTATTTATTTATTTATTTTTAAGAAACTGTGGCTTTTGATTCCTAAAATTTCATAATACTCAGGAGTTTCAAAATTCTCAGCAGGAATCCTAGAACTCAAAGTGTCTTTCTGGTCAGAAAAGGATGTTTTGTCTTACGGAATTCTTTACATCTTGAACCTAAACAGCTCTTTCCATACAACATTCAGCTACAAGCAGCAGTGAAAAAAAAAATTCATCTAGTACACATTCACAAATACTTATGGAAAATATTCTATTGTTATAGTGATAAAGTCAAAAAATTAAAACACGTATTAGCCTAGATATTAATTGCAAGAAGAAATGAATCTTTTCCTGATATGCAGCACAATCTGAACAGAATTTCCATGGTGCCACAGTAGCAATGCTATAGGCACTAGCTGAAGGCCAGTTATAAGCACAGAGAAGTTTACTTAAATGTTTGGGCCGACCACAGATTTTGGGTGTGCTCTGTACTTTTGCTGAGAAGATAAGAAAAGTGGTAAAAAAAGAAATTATTTGGAGACTTATGATATGAACAAACAAGTTTTATAAGGCTATGTAGGTGAGTAGAGTGGAAAGTGACCTGCAAGAGATCACTGTCTCTTCACATTGCACCAAAGACTAAAATTTTGTGTTACTTGCAGATTTATGAGAATTAGCATTCCAATTAGTAAACAAGTTGAGCATGGTTAACTTAATCATACAGGCTTTTATCCTTAATATTTTTCCAAACAACTACTGATAGTGAATAGTCTCCAATAAGCATGTGCTCAACTGATAAATGATACAATCCATTAAATTACAAAAAAGACATTTGAACAACAAAAATCAATGGAATTACTTCATTTAGTTTAATATTTTCTCATATGAGTAGATAGCAAATAGAATGAGCACAATATAGCAAATGAACAACAACGGAAGGCGAGATAACAACAATTTTATCTGCAAAACTGAAAGTACCTTGACTTTTGTATGAAATGCTGTGTGCATATTAAACATTAGAGCCAATACAGGAAGCAAACTTTCACAGACACATCATGGACTTTATGTATTGTGGCACAAACTATTCCCGGTCATAGGCCAGACACCCGTTGTGCCAGATAACCGTATGAACTCTAAATGCCGCCACCTGTTATCAATCACCATAACACATGGCTGTTCATTACAAGGAGAGAGATTTCTAAAAAGAAAACTAGCTGGAATTACTATTGTTTCAAAGATTCAAAGAGAAACACAACTGTTCATTAAAAGACTTTAAAGCACGGTTCTTGGGTTAATTCCATTCTATACATGCTATGAGCAACAACAACAGTCAAGCAGTTTTCAGCGTAAGTGGTGAAAATAGTAATTCCCTCCTTTTCCACCCACTTTGACACCTTTTCCCAGAGAAGATGACAGACAGGTGCTTGAACAGCTGGATGTCACCAGCTGCTGAGAGAGCTGAGATGATGCTTCTTCCAGCAAAACCTGCTGCCCACTGCTCCTACCCCTGCTGCAGTTCACTTTCCTAAACCTACCACAACCAGAAACACTCTGCTCCCACCCCCAGCAGCTCCCCTCCCTGTGGCAAGGGCAGGAGGATGAATGGGGCAGCTGCTCCTGCTAGAGGGAGGGAGAGGGAGGTGGCAGCTGTTTGCACAGGACGAAGCAGCTGTTGCAGCTGCGAGCAGGAGGTGGGATGTGACTCACTGCTCAGCATGAGGTGGTAGATGAGTGGTTGTAAGGGCAGGCTCTGGATCCAGCTCATGCTGCTGAAGTTAGAGCCTCTTTTGTCCAGGAATAAATTGAGCTGTTTGAATGTGTTCCTCTCGGGTATAACTTCCTGTCGTCAAGGGATGCTCTCCTACACCTAAGTAAATGGGCTTTACAGTGGAAAAAAATGCAGTCATGACTCTGAGCTCTGTTCCTTCACACCTTTTTGCCCTGCTTGTGTCCTGCTTATTGAAGCAGGCTGTAATCTTACCAAGGAGTCATCTTGAACACAAAATGTAATCAAAGTGAACCATGAGGGAAAACAGACGTTTTAATGTATCTCTGTGTGTTTTAGAAGGTCTTGAGAATAGACTTGCTGAGATAAACGAGAGGAATAAAGTGCTCCTGAATCATGAAAAGCTCAATGGATTGTTCTGGTTCTGTTGAGGTTATTATTTGCATTATATGCCATACAATATTGTATTACAGTAGCTAATAGAGGCCTAAAATGACACAATTGTCTCTTAAATCAAGAGGTAATCCAACATAAAACATCACAGATAACCAAGTGTGTCTTTAGCAGAAAATTTTCTTAATAAAGGCTTCTGAAGTGGTGTGGGTTGACGCCAGCCAGCAGCAGGCAAGCACCCATATAGCTGCTTGTTTATTCCCTGTCCTCGACAGGACAGGGGGTTAACAGGAAGAGCAAAAATGAGGAAACTTGTGAGTCAAGATACAGACGGCTTAATAAGCGAAGGAAAGAGGAAAAAAAGCAATGCAGAAGCAATCCCTCCCTATCTCCCACAAGCAGGCCAGCGCTCAGTGAATGCCCAAGCAATGACTACCATGGAAGCCACCCCTCACCTTCTTTCTCTACCCCATTTTTCATTACTATGCGCCCGTGTTACTCATAAAAAATAATCAGTTTACACATTTTTGCATCTAAATGCCCTGAGGGGCTATTAAAAACCTGGATCACACCTAGCCCAGTAGAATAAATAAAATTCTTCTGCAAAACCCAGCCAGCCTAAGCTCCTTTAATTACTTGCTGGGCATGACAGAGGGTCACCTACTCTCTTTTCAAATATTCATCTATTGTGGAACCTGAGTTTCTTATCCCAGCTTCAAGGGCTGTTAATGCATTTTGGTATTTAGTTATAATGTATTCAAGTAGAAGCACAGGTCACGAGAAACTTTGTGAGCATTTCTGCTTTTACTACAACAGGCTCAAAGGATGTAAAACATATTCCAGAATAAGAGAGAAAACATGAACCATTCACCTTTTGTACTGATGTTGTCCTTTAACTTACAATCAATCTGTCTGCAGAGTTGCTTTAAATTTCTTCTCTCCAGATGCATCTCAGGTTCATGACTACATTAATGTTTTCTCCCAATGATTAATTAAAATGATAAGATTTTTAACAAGCACGTTACTAAATATAAATCTGAATAATCCTCATTAAGTCCATATGCATGCAACCAATTTGATCTTCTTATGCCTGCTACAGACAAACATTTCAGCTGTCAAAGCGTTTAGTTTCCATAGTAGTATCCTAAGGTTTGCAATTGGCTGTGTTAACATTGACCAAAACCTGTTAACTGCTTTAAAGAAAACAACCCCTCTAAGTTCTACCAGTTGGCTTGGTAGCTAGTTTTGCAGCACAGTGTCATGATCCATAGGATTTTTGAGTGCTTTATGATTCATATTGTTTTATTTGAACTATAATTTTACTGGAAAACCTGGTGTTATGCTGAAGATGGTCACATTTAAGACAAATGTAGGAGGCAACCAGATTCATTCATACAGAAGGAAATTACATCAGAGCAGCTAAGACCTGCACCAATATGAGCAAAGACACGAGAATCCAGGGCACTGTTTTGGTGGGTCTGTCTGTACAAGAGTGAAGCAGGAGCAGCAGACAGTAGACAGAGGAGCACGAGGGCAGCACCAGAACAAGTGATATTTTGTGACTTGGAGTAAAGGCACAACTTGGGTAGATTCTTGGTTTGAGGATGGTATTTTTGAAATGGGATCCAGGGAAACTGTTGCCTTGATTCCCTGTGGTGTTCAGAGAAATGAACGGTATTGAAATCAAGAAATACTTGACTCTGTTGCCAAAACAACCATCTCAAGGATCCTATACATAGCTAACTACGATCATCAAAAAGAAGTAAAAATACTATACTAACAGAAATCTTCTCTGTACATTATATTATTTCAGAAAGCTCTAGATGCTTGGATGGGAGGGGAGATGTTAAATAACAAAGTATGTTTGGTATTTTTTACCATCTATCATAGTCTTATGATGGTGACTGGAAGTGTTTCTATGCACTCTAAATACAAGTCCAAACACACAACTGACTCTCTTCAAGACAAGCCCTTCCGGGGGTCCTTTTACATAAATGTAGAATGTCTTTCTATCTCAGTGTAAATAATGGTATTTATTCATCCATGCTTATCATCTTGGTGCAATGTGCCTCTTTTACTTGCCTACTAAAATGTTGTTCAAGCTCTGATTGTCTCCTACATTATTCCTTTAAACTTTCTCTCTTCAATTTCTTTGGATGTTGATTTCCCTTACTCAAAATGTCAAAAGCATTTTGTAAGAACTCATTCAACCCCTTGCTGCCCAAGCAAACGTCCAGTATATACTATGATATAAGCAAATTAAATTCAGTGCAAATTCTCCGGCCCAACTCCTTCCTAAATAACTTTAAGCAATCAACTGAGGCACCTAAATGAAAAGAGCAGGCCACATTATCTTTGTCAGATCTTAAGAAAATTATTTTAACTGCTGTTCCTGCTGCTCAGGAAAGAATTGAGGTTGGTGGACCAGCAGCTGTATGGCATCCCTCACAGCAGTAGCAGATGCTGTCCCATCCCTAGAATCCACTACTGAGAGCAACAACAGCAACATCTCCTTTTGACTTTTCATTCCAAGTCTTCCTGTTCCCTAAGTCTTTTTCTCTCTTCTAATGGTAGGAGAAACCTGGTCTTGTCACCATCCATGGAGCAGAAAAATTATGAGTTTTTGCACCCTTCATTAGCCACAAGATAGCTTTCACAGAGTACACCGGTAATCCACATTAGGACTAAGTACAACACTGGCCATGCAATTAGACTTCGGCTCCTAGAATTGTTTGCAAATCACAGTTAGATTTCCCTGAGACAGGATTGTGGTCTGGTCCTATCAGCAAAACACGATGTTGCATATACCAGTACCTTACAGTATGGTCGGTTGCCTACACCACTTTTTCAGAATTTTACCTGAGCATATTAATATCTTTTCTCTATAAAGACTGTATTATTGTTCTCCTATATAGTAAATCCTCAGAACAGAAAGCAAATAATAATTTCAAAACCATTTCCACTAAACTCCTTCTCTTTTTTTCTTCTAGTTTACAATCAGGCTTTGCACATCATGAGGGTCTATTTAAGAATAAATCATAAGTTACCTTATCTCCAGGCTGCTGATTCCATTCACTGGATTTGTATATTTTAATGACAGTCTAAGAATAAGAAACAGATTTTTAATGTTAGGGTAGTCAGCTTTAATTAGATCATTGTGACATTTCAATCAGAGAGAATATTGTAAATCAATAGGCAATTACGAAAGTCATATAGCAAAGTTTCAGTACACAGAAAAATATGACAAAATATTTCTAGAGTTTTTGTTGCCCAAGAACAGGTGCCTCAAAGTAAAGGAAAACAGACATCATGTTCCATTAATGTACTTCCAGTTGAATTACTACCTAGTAACTGGCAATACTCCCTTTCAAGGAAATTTTGCAATGAAATTATGGTCTTATTATTGCCAGTGGAGATTCCTGTGATTGTAAAATCAGGCATAGAGAAACCAAATATAAACAAACAAGGAAGTAAGGAACATAAGGAGGAAAAAAAATAGTGAAAATAAGAGGCTGCATGTGAACAATTTTGGGGGTCTTGAGTCAATCTTTTTCTTCTAAGAATATTCAATTTAGCATTTTCTTTATTTTGGATTATTTAGAAGAATAAAATTAAATTAATATTAACTTGACACTGCACCATTTCTTATTATTTTTCAGAAACGCACACATTATGATAAAAAAATTCTTGGGTTACTCACGTTGTGTTGAAGTCTGAGCACTCAGAGGAAGAAATATCCACAGTCCGGGTTACAAATGTTGCATTTGTCAAATCTATAGGAACGGAACCATTGGCTGTGAGACTGAAATCACTAGCATAAAAAAGGATGCATGTATCATTTCCAATGGTCACGTTCAGAGGAGGATATGATAGACTCTCTTCTTCCTCAGCAGCCATTAATTGTCGTCTTAAATCCCACACCACATCAGTTCTTCTAGAAATCTGGAATAATAGCACAGAAACAATTCATCTCCTTTGCAAGAGATAATATCAGCCAAACACAGACCTTCACTGTTCTGTACCATGAGCACCCATCCTTTTTAAATCCTCGGTCAACCTCAACATTTTTATTGTCTGTCTATTTAATTGGCAGTATGGAAGCAAATGGGGTGGTGTTAAGCTAGGTTCCCATGGTCAGGTGTCCGTGTGAAAACAAGTATCAGTGACATTAGGCAAATAAACATAAAACCATGTTGTTAATGCTGCCTTAAAATAGTAGTATGCATTAGTGGTAATAGGTGAAAGAATTTATTTTTTTAAAGAATATACTGAAATAAATTAACTGTATTTCTATGATAAAATCACAAGAAAACTTTAGCTTGCCAGTCCAGTGACCACTCCCATTAGTAACAATAACAGTTTTCACATTCTTCATTTCAACAGGCATGAAAACAGGCTACTTAACTACAACAGTGTTATATTTAGACTCTTCTGATGGCTTCCGGAAAAAGAAGATCTATGCTCATTTGGCTGATGTGATGAACTCCTACAAGAGGCTTCAATGCATATATACATTTGCTTTTAGGTGGTTTCCAGGAATTCCCTTTAATAGGTAATGCTTTTTTACAAATATGCCCAGGGCATCCTTGGAAAAACAGCCCCATTGATATGAATTGTAAAAGCCAGCTGACCTTATCAGACAATAACTTAATCCTGTTGTTCATATCTTACTCTTGACTTTTTACTCTCTTCATATCTGGGCTATTACATTTATTTTTAAGACCCATGTCAGATTTACAATTTGGTACTGTACAAGTGGCCTCTGCCCTTGGATAACTTTGGGATACAAGAAATGAGAGGCATTGCAGGGGTTACCAGAACTGTAATTATGTGGAGCTATTGCCTGGAACCATTTTTAATGGGTTTAAAGACAGGCAAGGACCATTTTCCAGTCTGGAACAGAAGCTATAATATCGCTTTATAACCTGCCTGTAGAGAGGAGCCCCAGAAGATTTTGTCACCTTAACCGCTGCTCTCTAAACGCTATGGGCCATCTGTTATTTACAACACATCTTTGCAGATATCTCATTTTATGAACAAAGCAGAATGGGCTGAGTTTAAAACCTTCGGCTAAATGCTCAAATGAAGATTGCAATCTTCCTCTCCCATACATGCATACTTTATGAATTTCTTTTTAATTCGGAGTAGTGCCTTTTCAAATACATCAGAACATGCATTATTTTAAATGAATACCATTTTCTTTAAAAGAAGAGTGTACAACAAAAGAAAATATTCAACTTTTGATATAAAACTTTTAATCTTCCCTTAGGCTCTCCTGAAATGTAATCATTTTATTTCAAACTGAGAGGAAAAGCTGAAGTCTAAATTATATCTTGTCTAACAATTGACTTCATTATGTGGGCCTCGCATATCGTCTAAAGAGGGCTTTAAAAACCACCTGCTAATAGCTGAAAACAATGCTACGTTGGAGACTGTGATTGGGCTAATTTAGGGGATTAGGTTGAAGTACCTTAAAATAAAAAGAAAGCTATTAGATTATAATCATGAGACTCCAACTTTATTTCTGTTGCTCTGCTGCCAGTACTTTTTTCTGAGGCTCACACATAAAGATTCGCTTTCGTCTCTGAACAAGCATATTAACTGAAAGAGTGTTTGCCTGTGAAGAAGGGATGTCAGGGACTAAGAAATCCACTAGTTTCCTGTGATCAAACCTTTTTAAACAAATTTACCCATTGTGAAGCAGGTAGGCAACACAGCTTGCCAAGCACATTTCTAAAACCAGGCTTTGTTTTGGTCATATTTGTGGCTGAAAACACGGGCAGTCACGGACTGGGCAGCCCAGCAAGTCTGTATTTGTACAGCTATAGGCAGGCAGGACAGCTACACCAAACAGGAGCCTGAAGGTATCAGCTTTCTGGAGAGATGTCCCTCAAGCACTTACTGGCCTGTACGTTCATCCCTGCAGCCTGAAGGTGCATTTCTATAAGCTACCTGTGGGTGAGGTAATTTAGCTTGTTCAAAATCAGAAGGCGTGACCTCACAGACACTCAAGAAAATTTAGTCTTGGAATGAGGATCTCTGAAATAGCCCAGCCTGGGACCCACTGGAGGCCTGAGGGCAGCAGTAATTCCTTCCAGCTGACTGGCAGCTGGAGCCTGAACTCCCCAGCATATACCTGCCTCTCTGTTTCAGGCACGTTTTCTTATTATTTCGTTGCTGTACAAACATGAGCTCACTAACTTAAAATAATTCTCCCCATGCCATAAATTAAATGATAAACTATATAGGACCAGGTAGTTGCTTCAGAAATGCGTTAGATTTACATTGAATTATTGTAAATCAGGTTAGATTGTTCAGTAACAATCTATAATGCCAGCGTTGTCGATCACTAAATTCTGTTGTTCAGTGCCCCCTTTACCTAATCTGAACCATATGATTGCCATCTCGTTCCGCTGGATTTATCAATGACATTTTTGATCTCAGATATGCAGTGAGCTATCACAAGACCTAATTAAACAAGGTACAGAAAAGAAAGGGTGCAATTTATATTTTTCAAGACCAGAAGTGAACGCTATAATTATCAACTGAACCCGTAATAGAAGTAGCCTGGACAAAATTCTTGCCTTTGATCTGTTTTACAAGCCTTTTAATTCAGAATCATCTCTCTTGGAAAGAAGAAAGACAGCTGATCTGGCAACATTTTGATGCACCAACTACCGATCTTTTTTCAAAGCAAACAGACCTTAGATCCAAAATTATTCATTTATTTTGTTGTTGCTGGGCTTTTGTTGGCTGTTCCAAAACAGAATGGCTAGACACAAGAAAAAAGATTTGGGGCCATTTTATATAATTGAAAGCACTAACAAATATAAATTGGATGGTTGTAAACACATATGAGAAAAATACAAAATATTGGGAAAATAAAATTTTCATTGGCTGAAATGATGAATGGTAATAAACCATAGAAAGAAGCTACATTTCACAGTAGTTCAAACACGGGATTTTTGGATGTCAGTTCAACAGATGGCTATGTCTTCTTTTTCTATCTTGTACTTCTTGACTTTTTTATTGCTACGTTTAGGTGTGCACATCCATAAGAATCTATGGTCACATCCTCTCTGTGGAGTTGTTGCTCTTATTTTAAGAGTTAGAGGAAGGGGAAGGTCTTTCTGTACCTGCAGGGAGAGAGGCCAGGAGGAAGAAGAAGGGTACACTCCTTTTTTTTTTTTTAGGTTGTACCTTAACCTAGTTCCTGCCTCCATATTGGTACTGTGGGCTGCAGTGTATTCTCTGTATATAGCCTACTCAGACGGCAAATGGTAATTTTTCTGGATTCAGCCATAACACAATAAAACCAGTATAAGAACCAAGTATTGCTATTAGTATTAAACTTCATAAATGCAGAAAAGAGCCTGCAAGTATTTAGGAAATTCATGACAAAGAGTAAAGCTCAAAATACACTGTGAAAGAGGAAGTATAAAAAATCATTTTGGTCACTTATGAATTTGAAGGGCTGAATCATGAGGTGTAACATCTAAGGAGGGGAGGACAGGTACTGCAGCTGCTCCCATAGCACCTCAAAGACAAATACCTGCTATCTGAACCAGATTTTGAGTTTGGTAGCTTGAGCTATATATACCCATCAGTAATTCTTTTCACAGGATGCCAAGTTGATGGTACACTTACATTTTCTCAAATTGCTTTAACAGGGATCTTCACAATCCTGCTAGGAGTCTGTCATGTGCCAAGTGCAGGGATGCTGCTCCCAGCAGAATGACAGATCATGCTGCTTGCTGGGGTTTGGCTGAGGGACATCAGAAGCCACACAGCGTTCACATCCCAGCCAAGTATCAGCACATTTCAAATCCTTCCCACACAAGCAGGTCACTTTTTCTCCGTGTTTTCTAACCGGTGTAGCATCACAGCCTCACTACAGATGGCATCACCACTGCTGCCACCTCCTCTGCTAATACACCCATTTTTCTGAAAGATACTGTGCCATAAATCTGTGATGCAGGCAACGCTTGGTTGTAACTCACTGCTGAATGTCAAAAATTCTAAAAGCAAGCATTACAGTTTGGAATAACCAAAAAGATGTTCCTTGCAGTGTCAAGTTTATAAAATCACGTGTACAACAAGCAGAAAGAATGTATTTGATTACACTTATTTCTGTCATCTGCTGGTGCGAGACTAGAGCATAACAGTGCTTTGAGCTCTCAAAATCTAAAACATTAAGTAAAGAGTTACCAGTTATCTCTATTTTTGAGAGTTTGAACTTTTAACATTTTTATGATTTCTAATGTTTTGTGGGTTTTGTTTTTCCTTCCTCTCTAGGCTGTCTTAAAATATAATTTCAATTTTGGTCCTAGATTGGGTGAATCTTGCATTCCATATATAACTCAAGTAGTGTCCCTCTGTTTTACTGAGGGATGTAGATTCATCCTGGATTCATTCTCTGATATACCAGAGGGTTGTGTTGCCATCCAGAGGGACATCCACAGACTGGAGAAACAGGCTGACAAGAACTGCATGAAGTTCAACAAGGGGAAGTGCAAAGTCCTGTAGCTGGGGATGAATAACCCCAGGCACCAGTACACACTGGGGGCCATCCAACTGGAAAGCATCTTTGCAGAAAAGGACCCGGAGATCCTTGTGGACACTAAGCTGAATGTGAGCCAGCAATGTGGCAAAGAAGGCTAATAGTGTCCTGTGCTGCATTAGACAAAGTATTGCAACAGGTCAAAAGTGGGTGATCCTTTCCCTCTACTTAACACTGGTGATGCCACACCTGCAGTGCTGGGTCAGATGCTGGGCTACTCAGTACAAGAGAGATGGACATACTGAAGAGAGTCCAACAAACGGCCAGAAGGGTACGGAAAGGCCTGGGGCATCTCTCTCATGTGGAAAGGCTGAGAGAGCTGGAACTGTTCAGCCTAGAGAAGAAGGCTCAGTGAGGGAATCTTATCAATGTGTATAATTACCAGGAGTGAGGTTGTAGAGAAAATGGAGCCAGGCTCTTTACAGTGGTGCCCAGTGACAGGATCAGAAGCAAAGGGCACAAGCTGAAACACAGGAGATTCTGTCTGAACATCAGGAAAAACTTTCTCTACTGTGAGGGTGACTGAGCACTGGCCCAGGTTGCCCAGAGAAGTTGTGGAGTCCCCATTTTTAGAGGTGTTCGGAATTCAACTGAACACGGTACTGGGCAAGTGGCTCTAGGTGGTCCTTCTTGAGCAGGAGGGATGGATTAGATAACCTCCAGTTGGTCACATCCAACTTCAATTATCCTGTGATTCTGTCCTGAATTATCTACAGAACTAGGCCCCAGGGGGATGAGGAAGCCTTCTTCATTGCAATGGTCAAACCCTAGATTCCTAGATTTCAAAAGAGATAGAAGCTCAATCTTGTTAGGATATATTTTCCTGTCTACCAAGTGAACCACACATTTTACCTACTAGTTTTTCAAGTCCTATTGTTTGAATTAACATATCAGTACAAAACGTGAACCGTGAGATACTGTCTGTCCATCATCTACAAAATATGAAATCAGATGTAGTATTGAAAAAACCCACTTGCCCAAGGCAGCACAGAATTTTGAGTAAGTTCAAATTCAAATGCAAACTTTGATGGAGCAACTACAGTCTTTTGTGCTCTGTTGCAAAGGATCTTAACTACCTGCAACTAATTTTGACTTTCATTCTTTATAATTAAAACTGACAGAGACAAAATTTCTGCTCTGCTGCAACTGAATGAAGTGGATGTTTAAAGTGCATTTTCCACCAGGAACATTTATAGGGTGATCTGGTTATACTCAGAATCCCCCAAACATGTCTTGTGGAGTTGCTTAGCTTATCAGGAAATACCAGAAGCTCATTTGAATGAACCTTTCTTGCTCATTTACTTATCTCGTTCAAGGTAGTAGGTTATCACAACTTAAAGGCAGTTTTTCAAATTTGAAATTTCTGCTCATCCTAAATCATCTGAAATTTTATAACTCATATATAATACAGTAAAACTTACATATCTAAAGACTACAAAAATTCCACCTAGTTGCACCTGCAGGTGTTATCAGAATCAGAATTTAATTTCTGAAATTGTTTTTTCCTTCCATATTAATTCTCTTCAATGCAAACAGCACAAGGTAAAGCTACAATACAGCTTTGAGGAAAAACAAAACAGGTTAAAATGTGCATTGAGTAGATTCAGGAAAATTTAGACACCTGGTTTAGAAAAATCAATTTTTGTATGCAGATATAAGCTGCAGTAAGGTCTGGATTGGAAGAGCCAAGGCCTTACATTTTTCACTCAGATATATTTCTTGTCAACATTAATAACATTTTTTTCCAAAGTAGAAACTTTAAATTGACCAGAATCACCAGCCTACGCAGAAAAAGCAAGCAGGTATGTAACACGCATACATTCTATCAACAGCAATCATTTATTAACAATGATTACTACCATTTTAGTGCCCTGCAAGGTATGTGACCAACCTTACTGGTCCACATTATCATCTGGATGGCTCCTCTGTCCAACTGTGCGTACTTGCACCAGCAAGCCAAAAGGCTCAGGGGCTGTGACACTCAGCTCCTACTGGCATTTTGCATCTCCCAGGGATTTTACAAAAGTGAGGTGGGGACATAAGTGTTAAAAGTCAAAATATAGGTCTCTATAAGAGGTAATGAGCTCACTGTGAGAGCTAATGATCTCTATTATAATTGATAGTTCTGTCACACCTTGTAGAGAGTACCCAAGTCGTGACCAAACACTTGGAGATCTTCTATTAGAAGGGACAATAAATCTGCAATATCTATCATACTGCTCAGTTTGGTGGCCTGTGTAAACACAATCTGCAGAGTCAGCTCAGATGTTCATGGCTAGATGTGTTTCCTCACAGATTTGTCCTTTTGCAGCACTGGGCTGTGTAAGAGATCTCTTGACTTCTGTTTTGAGAGAACGTGACAACTCTGTGCAACTGAACATGGTTCAGAGACAAGTGAGTCAGCAGGGACTGTGCAAAAGCCAGAACCAAGTGCAGAGCAGCACTTGAGATACTCAGTCCACTCGAAAGACCTTCAAAGGAGGCAGGAAATTTTTGCATGTATGGGACATCCAAGCACATCCATAAATGTCACAGTAGTCCAAACTTTCTGAGGAAAATAATTATATTTCCTGTTATTTTCTTGCTCCAACTTCTAACAGGTTTTATAGCAAACTCTTTCAGCTAACTTAAGGAACTGGCGTATAAAAAGATCTTGATTTTAGAAAGTAAAACAGAATATGTTTAAGTTGTAGAAGCAGTGGAAGGAGCTGCTACACTTAAATTCTCCACCTTGAATTTCGCTTAGGACAGATAACCTGAGTACACTTATTCCAAAGAAAACAATATCTTGGTTCTCTACCAGATTGTTAACTCATTTACAGCCTTTTAGCTAATCAGATTTATCAATCTAATATGCAAAATAGGGAAAAAAAAGTATGAAGAGCTTGCATTCTAAAGCAGAATTAATCCAGAAAGGATTCTACCAGATGTATCATTCAAAGAGTATTTGCTGATGCCAATCTCCCCAGCTTTTACATAGGATTTTGGGCCCTGTTTCTGGCAATTCTACCATAAAGATAAAAGAAGCTACAGATTTTATGTCATTTTTAGACTGCTAAGGGGAATACCCACTCCAGCTGGCTTTTCCCCACTTTTTTATGTCCATATGTGAAATCCAAGTTGCCATGGGAGATGTGAAAAAGGATGAGGAGCTTCTGCTGCAATAAGAGGAAACAGATACATAGTGAGGGTTGGACTGAGGTTAGATAGGGCTTTGGTGGGTTATCTAATTGAAAAATGCAGACAGGGGCCAAAATGTGTTACTCACAGTGCCAGAAGAGTTGCCAGCATTGTTTGTCCCAGATGTAGGCTAGTCACAGGCGAATTAAATCCTGGAGATCCATAAAAGTCTCCCTCCCTCCCTCCACTTAATATTTTGATTCTGCAGCATTTTGGAGGATTAATCTGCAAAATGGGGAGCCTGTCTCCCTTTTTCTTCTTAACTTAAAGGAAGAGGTGTGGTCAGGACAATAGCATTACATATTACACTTAAATTTTGTATTAATACTTGAAGAAAATTAATTTTTAACTTTAAAAAGTTACACATCATTCTTACAGTTCCTCAGGTCTGTCTGTAACAAATGGTAGTATAAATACCAGTATGTTTTTCAGATGGTCAGATTCTTCCTGTAAAAACACTATGTTCAATGTGACAACACCATTCTGTACTTTTGGCTTCTCCATCTGCGTGTGACAACACTTTCGGAGAAAACAGAGAAAGTCAGAACTTGCACTGCAGGAACTTTTCAGGGGAGTTGGCCTCTGTCTTCCTAGTTGTGCTGAATCAAAAGGCAAAGGCAAATAATTCCAGCAAACTGGATCTTCTTGACAGGGAAGTGAAAACAAGCAATTTTTTTTCACAGAAAATCAATAAAAAGGTCCTTGCCTTCTACTCTGCATTCTTGCACTCAGTATCCACTTAATTTTTCTGACAGTACTAGGAGGTATATATATATACATGAAAATTACATCAGGAAGTCTAGACAAAGCTAATCTTAGAAATAACATCCATGCATTTTTGAAGGAGATTACCATGCTTTCTTTTCTCTTGATAAAACTTTTTTCCCCTTCCAATTTTGTTTCAAATAGATGTATTTCTACCAAAGCCTAGTTAACCCTTCCAGCTAACACACCTCAAGCCAATGTCATCAATCTCAATTTCATAATTTCCTTCTTCTCCTACCAGTTTCCAGCTCATCAGTTGAAACAAAGTGAGACCAAAGCATGCAGCCTTTGCCAGCAGTTAGGTGTGACTGCCACCTCTGTGGCTGGTCTTTACTGACCCTTGTCACGATGCTTTGATATTAAACTTTGAAAAACTGAACTTTATAAGGTGAGGGGTATTAGAAAGCAAAGACCAAGTTCCTTCCAGCACTTCTGTGGGATTGCTATAGCAACCTGATGCCTGTTGCTGTTCCTACTGCATAACCAAGCTTCACTTCCAGGTCCTGGCCAGTCTAGCTGGGGATTTGGTTCAGCTACAATCAGTTGCTCCTGCTGGCAGTTTGGATCCCGAGAAAAATAGTGGAGCAGTAGCAAGGAATATCATTAGGGTCTTAAGGAAATCATATACTGGGGAAGAGGAAGCAGTTTTCAACAGTGAGGAGGTAAGGGGGATCTAAATTTCACCTTGCAGTAGTTCTGCTCAGTGTAAGGCAAGAAACCCTCTTTATTTTATATCATGATTTGGCAAGTGATTTGGCTGAAAGCCCTAGAAGCAGAGATATCTAGCTGTTAGAATACTTGGGGTTTAACTTTCATACTGTGGTGCACTAAAATATAGAATGATACTTTTTATGGCTCGTTAAATATCTGTCTATGGAGTCACTCAATCATTTGGGTTAAACCAGAAATCACATCCCAGAATAACAGCAGCAATGTTTCAATAAAATTGTAAACATTGAGGTTTCAGTAAAACGACAAAGACAGAACAAGAGCAAAGTACGCCACATAATATCAAATTGGATGTCAGGCAACACTTCATGTATGGGTTTTACAGCAAAGTTTCCATTAACAAATTTAGAAGAGGCCTGAAACTTTTTTGCAAGAAAAGGTTCGTTTCTTGCCCTTTTCCTCCCACCTCCCCCCCTTTTTTTTTTTTTTTGGTTGCTGGGAGTGTGCCTACCAGTGACACTAAAGACGTATGTTGTACAAGAGCTCAAAAGCAGAGATTGCCATGCTAGGGTGGAGTGACCTGGTAAGCCTGCAAACGTCAGTACAGTGCCATGAGACCAGGTTGGATTCCAGAAGAAACAAAGCCTTGTCAACCTCATGCTGGGCAAATTTTATTCTTCTCTTACAGCACCCCAGTACCCCACCAGGCTAACAGTCTGGGGTACACTGGTGAGTCCCCGAGCCCTCCCACCATTGACTCTGGGTCTGCTGTAGCTTGGCTGGTGCTAACACAAGTGACTGCACAGGGATCTGACTGCACAGAGCTATTTCCTCAAAAGATATTAGTGCCGCAAGTTTCTGTAAGCAGTTACTTTTCTAATTTGACAACTTTATAAAAAGGAAGATACCATATATTAGGCAACTGAAATCCAATTCCATTTAAAGTTGTTAGGTACAAGGGACAGGGTAATATGATCTTTGGAAGGAAATAAGATCCGTATTTCAATACACAAACACTCCTGTAACAGCCTGTCAACATGTTATTAACACCCTGGCCTAGTTCTTAGCTTTGTCTGCTAAAGCTTTAATGTGCAATCTTTGTGAATAGAAGCTTGCATGGAATTCCAGGTTAATATATTTTTATGGAAAAGCCTGTAGGATTTAATAAAATTAACTTTTAGAGAGAACGTTTCAATAGAACTATCCATCACTTAAGTAAAGATATATTTCTCTGTTAAAGTCACAAATATGCTTGAAAATTACACAAAAAATCACTATCCTCTACCCTAATCTTAGAGGCTTGTATGCGGTTTAATGGCTGCATATGCACAATGGCTATGTATGAATAATGATGGACCCTCTTTTCTCTTTCAAATGACAAAAAAGTATTAGCTGGTGGCTTTGAGGAGAGTCTAATGCTTCAGGGGATCACAGGCAGGGTAAGAGTTAGAAAGTAGAGAAAAACACAACCACTGTATGCACGAATTTGCAGGTCTAGAACTGTACAACAAAATGTCTTCCTACCACAAAACACTGAATTTCTAAAATTGAAACATTTTGTAGCACTACATAGAGTGAATAAATTATTTCGTAAAGCGAAAAGAGAGATTCTGATATGTCAGTTGAAACTAAAATGAAAAAATCCAGGTTTCTTCTGCCTGCTCTTAACTCTGTTAAAGTGCTGTCCCAGGATCAGGGACCTGCACTTTACCAGTTACTGCCAGATTTTTATGTCATGTGATGGTAAAGACTGTCTTTGTTCATCTAACAGCTGCTCTTTTAGCACAGACAATGGAGGCTGTACTAGAAATCAAATGATGAACGATGTACATGCTTTTGCCAGTGTATGGGACATCTCTGTGGTTGCACTAGCTGGTTCTTTTACCAGCTTTAATTTCGTTTCCTACAAAGGGAAGGAAGACAAGAAGTACTGCAGGTACCTGTTTAGGGCAAGGCTGCTCTGACCACACGTAGGAGCTACTTACCCACATGGAACTGAGCTCCTGACTCTTCAGCCCTAGGAGCACGTTGTGGGGAGACACAACACATATGCTGTGATGATCCTCTGGGTGGACGGGATCATTTACAGTTTCTAAATGTTTGCTTTCTCAAAATTGGAATGTATATCTGCCTCTGAAAAAGATCATGCCCGGGAGCTTTGGTGTATGGAGAAAGTGATGAAGATATAAGTCGCTTTGCTCAGCAGTGGCAATGAATGAGGAAAGGTTTTGGAGTTCCTAGAGGCAATTTGCAGATCCTTAATCACAGGGATTTTAAATATCCAGTTGGTTTCACTACACTGAAAGTAAGGAAACCTGGACAAAGCGCGGAGTGCTACCTACCCAATTTCCAGCTCACACAATCACTTTTTGTTATGGATTTCTTGGTTGCCAGCAGAACAATGATTTACATGCAACAGACAGGGGGTTTTTTATGTGGCAACTATTTTCATTTTCAAGAGCGGCAATTCTACAACAACCTTATAGGCGAGCATGAGGAGGAAAGTCTGTGAGCTTACTTTAGTGGAGCTTTGTTTAGTTTCTTGGCTTCTTCTTCTGGCTCACGGCCTTTAGTTAAATAAGTTACACATTACATTTCACACTCCTGTTCCAGAGAAATGCTGTGTCAATATCCCAACCTTCCACTGCCAAGACACAAGACCAGCTAAACCATATGAGACCAAAGGTCCACCTAGCTCACAACCAGTGCTAATGATAGTAATTGGCAGCTAGAACTGAGAAAAAGGTAAATACAAACAATACTTGTCCCAAGACGCCCTCCTGGATTTCTGTAATCTCTGGCTTAGAAACCTTCAAAGACAAAGGTTGCATTCAAATGAACACGTGTAATAATATCTTCTTTCCATCCCTCTTAATGTTCTCCTATTAGTTAACAAAATCAGTGAAATCTATGTATTTTTGACACTCAAAAATAGTTTATTTTGTTTCTTTAAAGTAATTTAGTGCTCCTGAATTTCTGTATTATGGTCTGTGAGTGGTGATAATAATGAATACTGGCCAGAGACAGTGAATAATTATTTCCTGTTTAGCCTGTTCATGTTATTGGTGCTTTTGTTTATTATTTTGCTCTTGAATTGCCAATTTTTGCTAGCTAAAATATTTTCATCTTGTAGTTCTACAGTATCAGTTTGGAGACGGTGTGGCCAGAATCACACACACTAGTCCATTGGCTGACTTGCACTCACCAAAGGCTTAGTGAACTAATTGATGTTTGCTGCTTTGCCCTCCTCCTTTCCAAATGATGGGTAACATTCTGCTCACCATTCATCCTACTGCTGACTGCTGGGATGTTCCGAGAGATCTACCCACATTCACACAGTCGTCTCACTTCTGAGAAATAGCAACCATGCACCACAGCATAATATGCATATTTAAGGTTTTTCTTATGTGTTTTGCTTTCCTTCATACTGGACTCTACCTGTTACTGTATCACCCATTAATGCAGGGCTGTGAGTGGTTTCTCCAGTTTGTCAGTATACCAGCAAACTTCAGCATCTCCAGGTTTCAACCCTCTTTCCATATTAACAACAACCCTGTTGAACAGTGCAGGTATCAACATCAATCCCCAGGGAATTCCTCTGGTAATTACTCTCCACTGCAAACACGGATCCTTTATTTTTATCCTCTGTTTCCTACCTTTTTTTTTTTTTAATTTCTGCACCAAAATAATTTCGCTTTTTAACCTTTTTTACTGTAGCAACAGGGTCACTTTTACTTATCTATTTTATGCCTTATTCATATTGTCTTTTCTTCAAGTATCCACATATTTACTACCCACATTCACACCATCATCTCACTTCTGAGAAATTTCAACTAATTTTGTCAGTATAGAAGATAGGTTTCCTGTTTATATTTCTCCAGAGATATGGAGCCTCTTTTCAAACCTCGTGTCACACTTGCCACTTCCTGCTCCTCTGAAATTAAGGCCAAACTAATTTATAATTTTTATACACACATACATATTATAGAAATTATAATTTGTACATTAGAAATCATGACAATTCATAGCTTGCAGATTCTTATTTTAGGTAAAACTTAGATGAAAATTATCTGACCTTGCTGATAATATACTATTCATTTTATTAATTTAGCCTGAAAGCTCTTCTACTACCACTTCAATAACAAGTTTTTGAGGCTGGATGATTGTTGAAAAAGTCTTTGAAGTGAGAAATTCTCTATGTTCCACCACGGAGATAATCAACACACAGAGTCATGTGTCTTTGTGTTGTCACTCATTTTCTGAGTTCCTCTTTTTTATTATATCCAGTGGTCTCTGAAAGAATACGGTCTAATGTGTTTTTATTCACAGTTTTTATGTCATTTGCACATTATTCCTCTGAATCTCTTTAAGTCTGCCAAGTGATTTTTCACTGAAATTGCAATAATTTGTATTACCTTTAATTTTCTGTCTGTATGCAGGACTTTGTTTTTTGAAGCATGGCTTTATTGCCTTTAATAGCCTCACTTCTTTCACTCTGTTGTTAAATTATGACACACTTTAGGATGTTTCTATATAGGGAGGAGACTGAGGAGAAAGCAGCAGTCTTTCAAATATGCTTTTTGATATCCAGTTTGAGCTTTTAATACGCTGTGTTTAAGCAGTTAGCATTCCATCTACAAAAAGTGTCACTTGACATAATTAGTGAAGCTTACCAGCCAATTCACCAAATCACAGATACATGGATCATTTCAATCTTTAGGTAACAATCATATCACTTAAATGCTATGTTCAGCCTCAGTCTTCAAATACTCTGTTCCTAGAATAGGACCCCAGAATTCCCAGAATACTTATCTTTGTGTCCTTAAACCCAGACTTCCTTTAAGATAGAACAGGCCTTTACAGATCTATTCTGTCAGTCTAATAATTTTTTCACCTTGGCATTTTCCCTCCAGAAAGTTTTTTGCATGCCTATCAACATGCCATATCCATATGTTTATTTACAGTTACACATTCCATCTATTCTATCCTATTTTATCCTATTTTATCCTTATATCTTAATTTTTAACAGAATTATTATGTTTATGACCTCTGCCTAAATATGACTGTATTTTAAGACTATTCTTTGCAACTTTTGTACCTGCATTTTACCAGTTTCTCTTTTCTCCTAAGAAAGAATTAATCCTCATCTCTTTCTGCACCATCCCTCCTCCACCCCAGTTTCCTGGTCCTTAGTTTTGAATGCAAAATAAATACAACTTTCTAATTTGGTGTATATGGAACACCATTATAGGTTTCAACTATGCCTTAAAAAATTAGCAAGCAACAGAAAATAAAAACATTGTTCTGATCAGATGAGAATAATAGTTTATTTCCATGTCACCCTTCATTTCCTACTGAAGTCAATAAGCATATATATAAAAACATAAATATAAAATGAAATTTAAAGTTGAAAAATGTTTAAAGTAAGTGAAGCTTAATGCCCTAGCCCTTGTGCAGAGTGAAGGGTTAAAGGTGAAACATTAGTTTTCAGTTATTCCCCACTGACACATGGAATGAATCGTACAGAATTGTTAGCAAGCATTTCTCACATCCCTAGGATTAGACTTCAAGGCTAATTTGGCTAAATGTTTGTTCATACTTGTTTCCACGAAAGTGACATGTAACTGGCTTCAGCCAGCCTTAAGCAGTTCTGTTGTAATTATTTAAGAAGACTCTACCTCTTTTAAGTAAAACAAACAAACAAACAAAACCCAAACCAAAACAACCAAACCAAACCAAACAAACCAACAAAACCAAAACAACAACAACAAAACACCTGAGTTAGCTAGGAAATAATTAAGTGTATATCCTTCATCTACAGGTTAAAGTTTATTTTTTATTATAATAAAATTCTTTAAGTGTGAAGATGAGAGGACTAAAGGATGAGGAGATCCTGCGGTTTCTTCTTTTGGGTTGCAAGTACTGTTGCTTTATTACATTATGTCAAACTACAATTGCTCCTTGAAATGTAAAAACTACAAGAGTAAATGAATAAGGTAATTCCTATATTCAAGGATGCAGGAGGATTTTAACCCTACAACTGCAACTCCTTCAAATGGCATTAAAAGCATTTTTCTAACATTTGGTTCATAGGGAAGCTTCCATTATATAACGTTTCAATATATTAGATGCTTAAAAGCCTTCCATTAATATGAAGTCAATCGGGTGACTGTTGTAGACTTCAGTCTCCTCAGAGTAGTGAACTGTGCTGGTTTTGGCTGGGATACAGCTAATTTTCTTACATAGCTAGGATGTTTTGGATTTGTGCTGAAAGCAGTGTTGATAATACAGGGATGTTTTAGTTACTGCTGAGCAGTGCCCCCGCAGCATCAATGTATTTTCTGCTTCTCACACCACCCCACCTGTGAGCAGGCTGGGGGTGCACAAGAAGTTGGGAGGGGACACAGCTGAGACAGCTGACCCCAAATGACCAAAGGGATATCCCATACCATGATGTCATGCTCAGTAATAAAAGCTGGGGGAATAAGGAAGCGGGAGATGTTCACACAGAATCACAGAATGTTAGGGATTAGAAGGGACCTCAAAAGACCATCTAGTCCAACCCCCCTGCTGAACCAGGACACCTAGATGAGGTTACACAGGAAGGCATCCAGGTGAGTTTTGAATGTCTCCAGAGAAGGAGACTCCACAACCTCCCTGGGCAGCCTGTTCCAGTGTTCCGTCACCCTCACTGAGAAGAAGTTTCTTCTCAAATTTAAGTGGAACCGCTTGTGTTCCAGCTTGAACCCATTACCCCTTGTCCTATCGTTGTTTGCCACTGAGAAGAGCCTGGCTCCATCCNAACCACTCCCCTTCTAATACACCCCAGGATGCCATTGGCCTTCTTGGCCACAAGAGCACAGTGCTGGCTCATGGTCATCCTGCTGTCCACCAGGACCCCCAGGTCCCTTTCCTCTACACTGCTTTCTAACAGATCATTCCCCAACCTATACTGGAACCTGGGTGAGGGTGTTTGTCTTCCAAGTAACCATTAGGTGTGATGGAGCCCTGCTGTCCTGGAGATGGCTGAACACCTGCCTGTCCATGAGAAGTAGTGAATGAATCCCTTGTTTTACTCTGCTTGACTGCACAGCTTTTGCTTTACTTATTAAACTCTGTTACCCTGCAACTTTTCTCACTTTTACCCTCCACTTCTCTCCTCCATCGCACCAGGGGAGTTAGTAAGCGAGCAGCTGTGTGGTGCTTAGCTGCTGGCTGAGGTTAAACTATGACAAAGCCAACAAAAAAGAGAGGAGCTGGATTTAAGTGGAAGATGCAGCACTGCAAAATGTAATGCATTTAGAATAAATGCATTAATGTACTTAGAATAAATGCATTAGGTAAAAGAGAGAAACAAAGAAAATGCAACCACAAACACTTGTCAAAGATTAAAACTTTTCACACTCTTTTCAGCTGGGCTGCACATCAACAACTCCTGAGGATCAGTACCTTCAAGAGACACTTTTAGAGTCAAACGCAGCCACTTGTGATGCAGATGCCCATATTACTTATGGCTGAATAAAGTTTCTGTAATTCATATCGCTTGACTTTGAGTGGGATCAAAGACTTAACACACTTAAATACCAACTAAAGCAGACAGCTTGTAGAGTGAAACAGTCAAAAGCCCATGGTAGCTGAAGTTATCTGAAAATGCGGAGGCAGTAGAGAAGTTTTAAACAGCACTTCACAATGTATCTGTAAAAAGTGGAGTCAGCAAAACGAATATTGGCTGGAAAGTAGTCACAAATCTCCTTTTGGCAGTACATGGTTTCTCAGCATCCAATCTAACTGGGAAGAGATAACAACTGTAAAACTATCTTGCAGAAGTTTCAGAAGCAAATTTGTAAAAATGTGACATGGACACCATGAGGATCTGAAGGATGGGAAATATGACGAGATTTAAGATTTGAGGTGTATGTATTTTTCAGTCACTGCAGGTTTTAACCTCTCCAATTCCAACAGCACAGGTAAAATTATGCATTATAACCACAGGCCAAAATACTAATTAGCAGCAAGCACAAATAGGAGAGGTGACTTTCATCATAGTCCACAAGAACACAAAAATAATATATTCATGATGACTCCTGATCCAAGAGTGAAACAAGGACTGCAGAAGGGTTTGATTCTCCTGAAGAAAATAAGTTACCAAGTGAGTTTCAAGGGTAAGAAAGTTCTTGGCAACAGATTCCTTAATTCTTGGGATAAGTTTCTGGGTTTAAATGGAAAAGAAGATTACAAATGTTGAGTGAGAGTTGTCTGACTAAATGTGTGTGTTGAGATCTGATCTAAGCATGAAGATTGCCTTTATGGTTGTCAGAGACAAAGGAGAATATGAAGGGTGAATATCATCTCATCCTGCAGCAGTTCCCTACAAAGTAGGTCAGAAGGATTATATCCTAAAAAGCCTTTGATCGGAAAAAGGACCGTGGCTGATGACTTCAGATGTAGACTTTTACACTTCACTTGACCAGAATTTGGTGATACAAATCACTCTCAATGTCAGCCCATCTCAGCCAGACCTTGAAGGCAAAGCATTTTAGGACAAGAGTCACAAGACACAAGGCACAAGACACAAGCCACCATTGCCCTGTTGGAGGAAGGCAGCTATTTTACAACATGATGGGCTATCCAGAGGAATCATCAACTGGCTAGTGAAACCATTTCCTGTAGGTCACCAAACAGCCTCTGCTTCAGGGTCTTAATTCTGCCTCCTAGCTTCAAATTCTGAAACTGGAACAGAACAAGAACCAGCCTAAATAAGTCACCTCCATCGTTCATTTGGGTTACAAACTGATAACCATGATAGCCCAAAGAGACCTGGGTTGCACTGACTGAACTAAAACAGCTCTTGCTCATCAAATCAGAAAATATACTCAACCATAGGGGAATTTTTCTTCCTGTCTCATTAATTCACTTTCTGTGAAGCCAATACCAGCCTGGAATCTCTTCCAATATATGCATTTTGCACATTTATTTTTCTCTGCTTGGGGCAATGGAAGAATTAATATAACAAGATGATGCTATGAAGCCAACAACTGCCCAACAGCAAGGAGGTAGAGCTATTGGGAGGGAAGTATCTCATGGCCCCAGTGTTCGGGAGCTTCATTTCATACAATTAATTTACCCGATCAGAAAGAGCAGTATTTATTTTTTTTTTTCTCTAAGTGTCGTTCTTAAAGCTTATTTTCTTCAGCAGGAAGAAAAAGCCAACTTGGTAAATGGAAATCTTCCATACTGAATGATTGCTATTGATTTTCAAATGTACTAAGTAATGCAAAATCTTTTCTCCATGTGATCAAAGCCTTTTAGTTCTCATATATAGTGGTCTTGGTCATCATTGGGGAGTGACCCTGTAACTTATAGATCATGGAATCAGGTCTTTATAGCTTAAGCAAATGGTGTTAGTCCTTTAGCTTAAGGTTATGAAAGAGTTCTCATCTTCTACAGTTCAGGCAAAGCCAAAGATACTCAATACATACTAAGAAGAAGTTACATGCAAATGTGCAGACCGATGAACCCTCAAAGGTACTTTCCATCTTGCCTTTTCTAGATCTCTACAGAAGCTGATAACGTTGAATGCACTGAAATAATTTAAGGCTTTTGTGAGGGAAAAAATTGCTTCAAATGGTTTCAGATGGCATTGAATTTAAAGAATTAAGAAAAGTTTAAATTGCTTATTTTTTAAAAATGCAGAACATCTTAAAATACATTGCTTTAATTATTTAAATGTGCTCCAGTTGCTCAGATTTAGTCACTTTAATTTAGAAAGCCTGCTTAAATATGCATAGATTTAAAATTCAACAAACTTTTTAAAATGCTAGAAAAATTCCTTCTCTCGACACCAATTATTTCATTAATTAAAAATATTTTTCATTCCAATTGTTCTAAATGCAATCTGCAGTTAAAAATGCCCATGTCCCTTTGATTTCAAACAGTAAAGAGCCACAATAACAAAATAATTTTTATTTTTATTTTGGAACTTTGTTTAAAAAAATTATGCAATATTTACCAAAAAAGGCAGATCAAAAGTCTTGGCCTCATGTCCCCTCCTTTACCACAAGAAACACAGAGCACAGAGAATAAATATCAAGGTGAGATTCTTCATGCTGATCAGTCTTTGTATTCTAACTCTGGTCTTCAAAAACCTATCTCTAGAAATGAATTTCAGAGGGAGAATTAGTGAAGAAAATTCTTGTTTTTCTTCAGTAGAACTAGCCTTTTTCCTAGAGTCTGAAGGGACTATTCTGATCATATTCCTGGATAGCCAGAGGTTCAAGATCCTACCTTCCTGCAAAAACCCAGATTATTTCTGATTGAATACAGAATACCTTCATGGGGCTGATCTACTTTTGGCTTAAAGAGCATTCATGAAGTGCAGTCAAGTTGTCTCTTACTCTTCTTTTTGATAAGCTAAAGGGACTTCATTCCACACCCATTTAAAACAGGTTTTCTAGGTGTTATTCTTGTGTGAAGAATAGTTGTGAATTGTTCTTAATGTTCCCTCCAGAAAAGGCTCCAGCTTCTCAAGATCCTGTCTGCAGTGCTCACATTAGATCTATACAATCCCACTAGTGGCTTTCCTGCTTCCTAAACCAAGGAAATGATATCTTCTGTATTCTCAAATGACATTATCTTGAGTTTGAATTAAAATTCAAATTAAACTAAGCATCATATTAGAAGTTCAGATGTGTTACCACTGGAAAAGATAGGTGTCTTTGAAAGCTGCTGATTTTTAGGATACAGCCCGTCGCTCATATGCCTCTCTTCTTACTGGGAACTGTATCCTGCTTTCCTCGAGGCATGACTGTCTTCCATTTAATCACATTAAAATTAAAATTAGAATATTTCTTGATCACAACCTGTATGCCATACAAAATAGATAGCTCTGCATAAATAATTATTCTGTATTGCTGCTTACTGCTAGCACAATATGATGTGATCTATGAATGATGTTCTGACTACCAGTGAGGGTGAAAACTCTACCTCCCAGTTGTAAATGCCAAGGAATGAAGAGTTAATTTTAAAATTGATACATTAGTAGCCTTCAGTTAATTAACAACAATTTGTCTTTAGTGACTAGCCACACTGAGAAGCTCAATAAGGTTCCATGTAGAACTTACTGTGAAAGCATTAGAGTTAAATGGAAAAAAATCTAAAATCACAGTACTTAAAGATAATAAGTTCCAAAGACAATGGCAGCTTCATGCAATCTTTTCTCGTCGAAACCTCATATAATACAGATTGCTTGCTTGTGTAATCTTGAAAATAATCTACAGCATTCCTCTGTAAACATTAAGTTGTTAGATGCCAAAAAGTTGACAGTTCTAGGCACTGAAGATTACTCACCCTTGAAGGTCTCGCTGCTGTATAAATTACTGAAAAATGAATCCCTCGTTCCTGCAAATCCATGGTCAGTCTTCCAATTATTTTGTCTATAAATAGAAACATTTATAATTCAACAAACTCTGTAAGATGAGAAAGCTAAAATCCTGCAGTAGTTGGAGAACTAATGAGCTAGATGTTTAAGCTTATTTAGTTTATTTAAGCAATTTAGGACCTCATACCATTTTTGTGTCAATAGGTACAAATGGGATATGACATGTTTAGTGTCTTGAAAAATGCACAATTTCAGTGAGACAATACAAATCAAATATATTACAACAGTTCAGAAAAGAGGGTTATTTTGAAATCGAAAAGTAAATCCCATAGAAACAACACCTGAAAGGTTGAACTTCGGGCGAGTAGATGTAAGAGCAGAGAAATTACTTAAGACATGAAAGCAGGATCCATACACTATTAGTCAAGTGGCCAGTTAATAAATAAATAATAAAGCGTAAGTAGTAATATTCTCTGAATTACAAAGTACACAGAAGCACCCACTGAGAAGCAATACTCAAAACATAGTGCTTAGTTTGCGACATTATATGCATAATATTGGTGGCAATATTCATTTTTGGTTCAGTGGATTTAAAGCCTGATTCTGCACCCTCAACGGGATATGAAAAATTTTGCTGGTGACTACAGTGGAGGCCAAAGGAGAAATATGGTGGAATATTTCTGAAAAAGGAAGAAAAAGCCAAGTAAGGAAGAGAAGACCTTTCAAAGAGGTCCAAAGATGCCTCTACGGAAGATTCTCTTTTAGTTCTGAAACCGCAGGCCATTGTGACAAATACTTACAAGTGACAAATGTTTTTAAGCTATAGAAAGAAATATTAACATCTGCTTGTGATAATGTGCATAATAGTTGCGAATCAAAAACAACTATTAGTGTTGTTATTGAGGCTGATAGAGTATTAAGCAAGCGGACTCATATTTACTATTTCAGTGCCTTCCCACTTCTCATCCATGTACCAGTCAGACGAACAGATATTTTATAGCCTGGACATATAGGCTGCTCAGGTTTTGAGGTTACATGTTACAGAAATTGTATTTCGTTTTCATGTGCTGCAAGCAGAGCTTATATTATTATCCTTTTTAACCTCTTCTGTTTACAGTAATTATGGTCTCCTGGATGAATAAAATGTTGAGCTTTTGTGAAAATGCAAGAATTGTTTTTTCTGCAGTGTTTTACCTCAATTGATTTCCCCATATCAGTCAAAATCATAGCTATGTAAATTTTACTTCTAAAAAGATATTGCTGAAAGGATCTACTATAAGAAACGGACTTACTTGGAAAAACAACTGCTTATATACTACTAGTGTAATTACATTGGATGTGGAGGTCCAAGGAATTACATAATATAGATTTTGTATTCTGCTTGTACAGAGTGCAACTCACTGGAAATTCTCAGCAGCCTCAGCTAAAATTTAGGAAAGAAAAAAAATACATAGAAAAACACATAGATAGTCTTTGATTTTTCTTTCATTAAAGAAACCAATTGCTTTCTGAAATAACACATTATTTTCATTTCACTTCAGTAAGGAGCTACATGTAACTATAGTTACCAGCAACATCTATAACTCTTGCCTTTAGGAAGATTCTAGAGCAGATTCTTTCATCCAGAGAAACTGCGGTGAACAACCTTAGGACAACAGAAATTATATAGATCCTTACCTGTGATCAAAACTCTACCTTGATTATGGAGTATTTGCAAATTCTCCAAGGAAAGGGGCCTAAATTGTCCACCATAGTTTAAAGCACCTAAATTACATGCCTGCATGGGAACATTAGCTATCCCAGGCTCTTTCTTTAATGGAACAAGAGGCATCTCCAGATGCTGACATTGATGTTAGAGTGATTTTAGAGTGGTTCTACTGAAGGTTGTTTGGTTTTTGTTTGTTTGTCTTTTATTGTAGATAGCGTGGATCAAGGAAACACTACGAAAACAAAACAGTTTGCCTAGGATAACACCTTCCAATTAGCATTACTACCCGTATCTACTGCCTGGTGAAAGGATTAAACCTTTCTAACTCATTGAAGGCACATTCCTTGAATTTCACCAGGAAGTGCATTATTATTTCACCAGGGAGTGCATTATTATGCCATTATTATTTTCTAATCCACCTTAATTTCGTTGTTTGATTTTACACATGGGATGGAAGAAAGCAACTGAGAATAAATGTTCTGGAAGGAGAAAAGTGAAAAGAAAGGAAGAGTATAAATTATGAACAAGAGGGACAGAAAAGAGCAACGTGAGAGGGGAGAAAAGGGAAGGGAAGGGAAGGGAAGAGAAGGGAAGGGAAGGGAAGGGGAATGCACTGAGAATCAGACTGAAAAAAGGAATACATGTAGCAGCAACTAAAGTGCCTCATCTTATGCAGGTGGAGCCATAGGCAGCTTTGCCATTGATTTTGAGGTATGCTGGATCCAACAGGTGAGACCGACATGACAGAATTCAACCTTCTCAGTAGAGAAACGTCTAGGAACACAGGCAAAGACTGAGTAATAATGACAAAATCTACCTCATGCAAAAGAAATAAACACTGAAAAAAAAACCCATAAGGAAAACAGTAAGTCTGAATCCCTTGAAACTTGAGCAGATTTGGATTCTGAATTCCAGTTTGGATTTCATAATGAGCCTCATTTCAATAATGTGCTAAAAACTCCTGTTTACTCCAGCCTCTAGCTATTTCAGAACAGCACATTTCCCTTAGGCAGAATCTGAGCCCATTTGTTCTGTTGTTACAGAGATTCCTGTCTGCACTGAGTAAAACAGCAGGAGAGATTTCTCTGACATTTTATTACATCAGATTTTAAAACCATCTACAGTGGAAAGGAAGGAAGTTGCTATGACAAATGTAAGAAGCTTTGTGAACTTCTAGGCAGTCTGCTACATGTCTGCAGTGTTTTTCTATGGGTTTACCACAGATACTGAAAAAAACCCTACAAGCAATATTTATGCGTTAACAATTCTCTTGTCACATTGTAAATATGTGACAAACAGTATTTTTTTGTTGCTTACCCAGGTAGGATCTAGGAGCATTCACCCCATAACAAGCACTAATAATGCATGACCTCGCAAGCAGTTCTGACCTTGAAGGGTGTCCTGACAGCAATATTTGGCAGACGACTGTGGTTGTGCTGCAAAAAGTACTTAGACACTGAGACCTGCTGGAGCCCAGATTACTCGACTTGGAAGACAGTATTTGGGACATTTACTACTACTTTTGGAATGATATTCTTACAACTCTCTCCCATCTGCTGCACAGACCTTCAGCGGGATAATTTTAAAGAACTGTGGCTCATTAATTTTATTTTGAATTAAAACTTCCTACCGATGTTATTTCCAGTTTTTTATTCAGCAATGCATTGAGTGGCTGCTTTGGCAAATAAACCAGAAGGTGAGGATTCAGCTCACATTCCCACTTTTCTAGAGCACAGCTGAGATGCAGAATACCAAGTGCAGATTTTGCACTTGGCCATACGAAGTGGCACATCTGCCCTGATCCACACACCTTTTTCCTGATAACAGCTAGTAGTCACCAACTGGAAAGTTGGTATAGCCTGTTCCTCCATCACCCCACAGGTCGCCTGATACCTTTGCTGTTCCAGTGCAAAGGGGTCTGAGACAGGGTTTTGGAAGCTTGTTCTTGAGTTTGTCCAGCTGATTAAATACATGTCCCATAAAGAAAAAGCTAGTGTTTAGCCAAGGCCAACATTACACCAAGGTTTTTCCTATCAAATATGTTCTGGGAACAAGAAGTGAGAACTACACAACTCCTCTGGAAATACAGCTGCTTATTTGAATATAAAAACCATATTCACACTGGAACAGTGCAAAAACAGAGAGAAAAGAACATACCACTGACTTCAGTACTAAGGTATTTCCCCCTGATTTTCAAATCTGCTTCCGATTTTACACCCCAGCTCTGGGCAGAATCAGTCATATTACATAGGACACTGTTTAATTATCAGCCTCCACCACTCCACAATGTGTCCCTGAAACTACCACTGCAGTGATTTGCAGACTTTATAACATGATGTCTAATTTAGAGTAGTAAGTGAAAGCCCTTCAGAAAATCCAAATGCCTCTTGGTGCCTCTTTGGTGTATGGCACCTCTTTTTCAGCCAGATGCCAGGCAAGAAGAGTTTTATTATAGCGTTGTATGGAGAGACTGAACATTAAGAAGAAGTCTTCAACATATGAAAAACCATTAAAAGACTCTAAAGTCAGAGGCTGTGGAGGACATCAGTAACGTTTTACAAAAATTAGAAAAACATTTCCTGTTCATTCAGACACCCTCTTGTTGAGACCAGGACCTTCAAACTGCTGGATGAGCCTGACACCTCCAGCTGCCATCATGGAAAGTGAGATCCAAGACTCATGCCTGAAGCAGAGGTGAATTATCATCACATTTCAGGTCACAGACCTGTATCTGTTTCGGTGGATTTGAATCAGCCACTCGGTACTTCAACACTATGATAATTGACTGTGTGTAAATACTCTAGAAGGAGGGAAAGAAAACCTTTAAATAGTAGTATTACAGTAAAACCTAGGAACAAGAGAATACAATCTGCTCAAGTGAAAACACAGACTTAAATGATGAAATGTTAATTATATCTTGGTCGTATTGCTCACCGTTTTCAGCAATTGCTTCCTGGGTGGAAATCTCACTTAAACCACTACAAAAAGAGTGAGAAAAAAATAATTAAACATCTTTTCTGGGCAAGAACAACATGAATCAGAAATGTGCAAAGATATTGACTAGTAAATTATTACTTTCATCATCAGGCCCTCCATCATTCTTTTATCTTCTCCTTACGACCCTTTCCTTCTGCAAAGCCGTTAGTAGTACAAGGACCACTTCCTCAGCTGATTCCATAAACCCCTCAAACTTCCTTAGCTGCTGAGCAGCCAGACTACTGATGTTATTTTGACCATTCTTTCCTCAGCTTTTCTTTCACTGGGTGTTGTCCCCTTGTCTAACAATTGTATGTGAGCTCCTCAAAATAGATATCATATCTTTATTTGTGCAGTGACATGATACCTACAATTGCACTCCCTTGGGACCCATTGATGCATGCACCATATACCATCAAGTCTGAATGCCCAAGTAACAGGCTAGGAAGAGGGAAGAGCCGAAGAAACTGTGCAGAGGGACTTGATGCACCCATGCCTTATATTTCCTAAGTGTACACTGACATCACTTGTACTCAGTATGACTGTGTACAGACCGCACAGCTTTCTGCTGAAATTATAAGAACAGCTGCCAACCTAGACGAGGTCAGTGACCCATACCCAGTGGCCAGCAGTGTCCCATGCCAGACGCTCCACAGAGATGCAGAAGCCCTAGAAGTAGCAGTCAGACACATTCACCTGGAGGAACAGCCTCTCTCTACCTCTGTTAGATCACAGTTGTCATAGGCCTGGAAATATGAAGAATTATAGCCCTCCTCTTCCTTCTAGAGTGAGCAAAACCAGTCACTTTATTCATATTATCTTCAGGTTTGTTTGTATGTTTATTTGTGGGCTTATTTATGCTGTCATTTTTTTGACTCCCGAAATGCCTTCTGGCAATTAATTCTGCAGGTTAATCATGTGTTACATAAAATAATTCAGCTTTTCTGCTAAAAGTGTGTTGCCACTTGGTTTTATTAGTTGTCCCTTTTTTCTCATATAATGAGACAGACAAAATGGGAACGCTTGACTGACTCTCAATTCATCTATTGCACCTGGTAAGCTCATGAGGGGACTTTCGGGACACCAAATTCACCTTTCCAAGAAAAACAACTTTGCTAACCATGTTGTAAGCTCCCACTTTGTTTTTTAAATTTTCTGAATACAAGTAACATTTTCAAAATCTTTAAAAGTCACGCATACATGTGGGTCAGTTTTGTTTGTGACAAGTTCCTACCTGACAAGAGGTTGTAGCTGAACCACCAGTAAGTTTGCTTTAGATGCATCTAGTTCCAGCTGAGAGAAGTTGAGGTTAGTTGTATATGTTAACTTCCAGTCTCCTGACTGTTGAAGAAAGCTCAGAAGATACCTGATAGCCTCACAGTCAACAGCTGGCAAAACTAAAGATGAAGGAGAAGACTGAAGAATTTCCTGTAATAAATTTATGGACAGTTTATTTACTTGATTAATAGTTAAACACAAGCTTTTTTAAATGTATCCTTAATTTAAGACACAAGGTGAGGAACCACCATGGTAAACACTGTGTGATTTCTCACCAGGCTGGTGTTGGCTGCAGGCTGCTCCTGGAAAGGGGCAGGGAAGGGGCACTTGTGTCAATCTTATTTCTGCACCTCTTGGGGAAAGCTTAAGTCATTCAGTGACATCAAACTCTTGCTGTCCTTTCCACACATGCGGCTGAAGAGGAGAGACAGATGATGTAGAAGTTCTCAAGCTGAGAAAGGTGGAGAATATATTGGAAGTTTGTGGAGAAAGGAGAGACAGGATATGAACATGTGCCAGAAGCAAAGCTCATCAGATGACCATCTAAATAAACGCACTTGGAGGTGAGAAGGATCAGTGTCAGACACTTCAAGTTCCATCACCTCTATTCAGTACAGAGTCATACTTTGCATCATAAACACCCTTCCTTTATGTGCATCCTGGTGGTACAGCACATGGTATAGAGAAGTGTCTAATTTGTAACTATTAATTAAGAAAGCTACATGTTTCAGAATCTACAGACCTTGCAGACACACATGAACAAACTTCATGTCATGTACTTTCTGTCTTTCTACTCAAAACACAAATTATAAAGCTCAGGCTGAACTGGTTCAGGCAATCAAGCATTATGGTACTTATAATTTTATTTGTAATTCTCATAGCTGAGTTTCTGATGTGAATACTTAAGTGAAATGAATTTAAAATATAAATTCGAAACCTGCATAAAATTAACTTGCAATATTCAGAGAATGAAAATGCAAGATGGAGACTTGAGAGTGATCAAAATTAATGTAAGCCAAATTTAATGTGAATATTAGAAGATATTTTTTCATTGAGTCCTAGTTTACAACTTGTTAAGTTTGCCTTCCCATTTTCTACAGTTAAGTCTAGACTGAGTCTATCACTTGATCCAACATTCAGACATTCAGGTTGTTACAGACACTCTCTCCCCCTCTAACTGATGCAAGTGTTGTGGTGTTGCTAACACTTTTCTCCTCCTACTCTTTTTCTTTTTTGTCTGTTCTCTGACTGCCTACCACTTTTCTGACCTGCTCTGGTTCTTTCTAATTGCTCACATGTTATCCTTCCTAGGCAAAGGCTAGTTATTTTGACATTTCTGTAGATGCTCATAAGGGATGAATACGCAGTATAGTCTAATTTTCCAGACTGATAGAAAAATAACTGTAGAAATTAAAATAGAGAAGAAAGCACTGATCTGGTTCACAGGTCTTTGAGTAGGGTTTTTAGCACCACCTGGAAGGAAAGGATGATACACTTCATTTTGGTTCGTTTGTTTATATGAATTTAGAGCTAAAATTCTGAGCAATGGTCAATTATTTTATTTTGTTTTTAATATTTTAATCCCTTGCCCCCTAGCAGCAGCCAGAATGGCAGAGTTGGTTCTTCCAATTATACACATTAAGGAGATTACTCATTTATTGTAGAATAAGATATAAAATGCATCATTACTGAGCAATATCTAAATTATGTCTCTTCTCCTAACCAGTCCTGCACTGCCATCTGTCTCAGCTTCCAGCCACTGATGTTCAACTGTTTTCCATCTCAAGGGCAGACACAACTGGATATTTACTCAGTAGCCCCAGATGGCTATTCTGATCCCGCGCCTCTTCCTTGTCCTTCTTGATATTTGGCCACTGCACACTTGTCTTTACAATACCCAGATGCTGCACTATGCACTTCAGGATTTCAACTACCATGCATGTTCAAAACATGGGAACTCCAAAAAGAGGGTGAAGAATGAAGAAGACTGCTGAGAAACGTCTGATTTTGCATTCTGCTAAAGCACTAAATGAAGAGGTACAACCACACAGTAGCTAGGAAAAGAAGAGGGAAAGGGAGAGGGAAAAGGGAAGGGCATAGGGAAAAGGGAAAGGGAAGGGGAGGAGAAAGGGAAAGGGAAAAGGAAAGGGAAAGGGAAAGGGAAAGGGAAAGGGAAAGGGAAAGGGAAAGGGAAAGGGAAAGGGAAAGGGGAAAGGGGAAAGGGAAAAGGGAAAGGGAAGGGGAGGGGAAAGGAAAGGGAAAGGGAAAGGGAAAGGGAAAGGGAAAGGGAAAGGGAAAGGGAAGGAAACATCCTATTGAGTTGTTGGACTGACAGCAGAACTTCCTATATTAAATGCCAGAATCTATAACCTGTCTATGAGTGGCTCACTGTGATTATGAGCGCAGTTACCTTCATTAGTGTCTCCTGAAGCACCTCTCCTGAGTTAGATATTACAAGAAACTTCACTCTTGGTTTACATATAATGCTGTTCAGGTTTTTTTGCAGGTAGGAGTAAGATGACTGTCCACAATTCTAGCCATCTTGAAGATAAGTAGCTGCACTACAATAAAGCTGTGCTTGGACTTACTTGCCCAGCTCTGGTTTCAGTATTACGTTAACTTGATTGATATTACACTTAAGCAATTTGAAGTTGGAATGGAGCAAATTTAAGTCTGTCATTATAAATCTATTGTTAAAGTCATTGTTAAAGACTCCTGCATCCACCTATAAAAGATCATGTAGGCATACTCTTTGTTATGAACTAGATTATGTTTGGCATCAAAGCCAATAGATAGTCCCATAATAAAAAAAATATTAGGTGGGGAAAAGACTCCTGTGTTGGCTCTGGAAATATCTGAGAACCTACACATGAAGTAGGCAGGCTCTTCCACATAAAAGAGATCTTTTAAATCTTCATATTTTACCTGTATGTCATTAAAAATAGTGAAGTATTGTATTTGTTTTCTACAGCATTAGTCAATGGGTTATCTATTAAGTAGAAAAAATCTATTCAAATGGATTTGGAAGCACATCTGTTTCTACACACAGTGATAACTGCAAAGACAATTATCATTGTTGCATTTTAATTTTCCTACTAATATTAATCCTCCAGGCTTTTAGACTTTACCTGTCTTCTCCAAATGTATGCAAAAAGCTATGTTTTATTATTTTAATGTAAATTGATCTGATGTACTTTAGTTGATAAAATATGTTGCAGCTACAGAAAGTATTGTTGAACAAACCTTCCTACCACTGTGCTGTATGGTGGGAAAGATGACACCAGATTTTTTTCAGGGGTTACAAACAGATCTGAAGAACTATAGAGAAGCAAATCTGAAGTTCAACAATGGGAGGAACTATTCCAAAGAATAAAATACAGAGTATAACAACAAGGAAGAATTACACTGGGAAAAAGCTGACATGGCTTGTGCAAAAAGTTGTGCCTCACAGTTCTGCTGAAAATCTCTGAAGGAGTCAATAGGCATGTACACCAGGGAGCTCTAGCTGATAGCATGTATTTGGATCCACAAAAGGCACTTGGCGAAGTCTTGAAGCAAAGGCTCCTAAATAAATTAAGCTGCTTTAGTGTGGAGAGGCAGTCTTCACATGGAGGTGGGTACAGGATAGGCAGAGAGCAGCTAAAGAGACAGCAAGCAAGGGGTAGAAAAAGTGTCTATTACTGCACTAGGGTCTGTTCTGTTCCCTACGTTCGTAAATTATCTAGTAAAAAGGCATAAATATTGAGCTAATGAAATCTGCTGATTACACTGAATTATTCAAGACAGTAAAGGCAAGGGCTGACTGATGAATCACAGAAGCAACTTCTGGTATAACCTCCTGGGCAACAAAGTAACTGATGAGATACAATGTAAATTGATTTTAGCAGAGCGTAGGATGAGGAAAACAATAACACTAATTTTATGTACACAATAATAGATAATAGACTGAGAACTGAGTGTTACCCTTCAGTAACGAAACCTTAAGAGACACAACAGTTCTTTGAAAATGTCATATCAGTAGCTGATAGTGATCAGAATTGAAAAATCAAATAGTAGCTTGTTGGAAAAGTCAAGGGAACAAAATGTCATCATGTCACTGAATAAATCTGTGATAAACTTATATCTTTATTATTATGCAGTTCTGCATGCCCCCTTATTAAAAAAAAAAAAAATAAAAATTTAAAATAATAAAAAAAAAAATAAAAAAAAAAAAAAAAAAAAAAAAAAAAAAATAATAATAATAATAATAATAATAATATAATGAAACTACAAGAGGTAAAGAGAAAGTAAACAAAGGCAATCAAAACTATAGTAGGACCTCTGTATCACATGTAAGTTAATAATACTCTCAGTCTGTGATTACTGAGTGAGGACACAATGCAGATATAGAACCACAAATGGCAATGACTTACAATAATAATTATGCAGGTGCACAGCAGGCCACTAATTGGAGTGTGTCATCATACACTGCAGTTCTAAGGAGCTGAGCATTGTTTGGGGAAAGCCAAAGCTAATATTAAAGAAAAATAGTTTGTAGAGTAGGTGACTGCTTAACAGAAAAGTTCCCCAAGTACTAATCTTTGTATTTTATTATTTAATTTAAAAGTTCTTTGGATGTTTAAGATAAACGATCTATCCGTAAGATCCCTTTCGTATTAACTGGAAATAGAACTCTTTTATTGCATACAAAGCCATTGATCCCAAAGCTCAAAACAGCTGCTAATGTAGTTGAACAAATCTAATATCTGCAAATGTCTCAGTGGTTCACAAGCGTATAACTCTTTTACAAGTAACGCTTCCTTCTTGTAGTACACATGCTGCTACATGCACATATACATTCTAAATGAGATCTCCAGTTTCAGTTTGAGAATATATTTGCATTTCTGAAGCTCAAAAGGAGCATACTTGAGTGACATGAAACGTCTATTATAGCTTAATGAATGATTTGTATAATATAGAGTGTGAAGGTACAAAAATTTGTGATTATGCAACATCAAAGATTCTAATTTCCCCAGTGAGAAAATTCAGACCTGACCTTCATGTTGTTCTGTGTTCTGTGAATATTATGACAGAGTCTTTCACATCATGATTAAGAATGGGTTTCTTTCCCAAAGTAGCTCAAGTGGAGTGCAACTGATACGATAGCAATTGAGCAAATTTTTGTAGCCTCTGTTGTGTCCAAGATGGAACTGAATGATTATAAAGATCATTTCTGGCCCTAAAAGCTACAAGCCTACAACAGATACTGACAAAATTCTCCATATGGTCACCTAAGTGAAAAAGAAATATTTAATTTATACATCTCATTTTCTTTCACTCAAGTTATAGCACTGCACTCACACAAAACTATGTTAGAAAAGTGGTAAGATTGCCAAGTCTAACAGAACGAATCAGAGAAGTGCTGGAGTTAAGGTGAGCAATTTATCAAAAGAAATTTTCCAGTTTTAAAGAAGCTGAAATGTGAAAACTTTCTCATCTCCAAGACAGAAAGGGAACATAGGCAAGGTCAGAAAGCAAACAAAGAGTTACTGACATTTATTTAGCTAGATTTAAACCTAGATTTAAATCCTTGTTCTGCCAGATACAGACCAAAGATTTACTCAAATATGATCCTTTTTCTAGCTGAGGACCCCCTCACCAGGAGCTGGTAGGTCCCCGATCCACCCAGTATACCACCCAGTTCTAAACCAATCAGCCTCTGGACTCATCTCTAGTGTTTGGCTATAAGCTCTATCTACAGTGCTGATGGAGTCCTGATTACAGGGAAAAACAAGGAAGTTTTAATTAGTTTCATATCCCTTCTTTTTAAACATCCAGGGCCTACTTAAAAAAGACCACCACATCGTTAGGAGTTTGCAGTGTCACATGCACATTTCACACAGCTTCTAAAATCAAAGCAGCTTTGAAGTCAGGCAGAAACAAAATTTGCTCCAGACACAGCCTAGCCTACATTTTAAACCCAGAGAAGATAAGGCACGCCAGAGAAGTACCAGCACATCTGCCTGTGGGCACAACCACTGATCCTTACATTACAAATGGATGTTACTCCCATTCATTCCTCAGAAAAACTGTGTATGTAGTCTGAATAGTTGTTTTTCTTACGGCAGCAGTGTTAAAACGCTATATATAGCAAAGAGACAAAAATCTCCCATATCACTGACACAAGGAAGATGTGAGGTTCGTAGACAGCAACATGTGAATATTTATCTCTTTAATTACACATACAGCTTGCTGTGTTCTGCTTGGGAATTTACAGTTCATCATGTGCTCTGATATGAGTTACATTACTAATAGCTCTCTTCATCCTGCTCTGCCTACAGGAACACCTTGTGACTGTCACGTGTCAACACTTCCTTTGTCTAATTACAGCTCAAGGAACTGTTGTGTGAGTATAACCAGAGATGCCGTGCACAAAATCCATAAACCTCTGAAGCGAGATGTTGAAGCTTCTGACCCGCTCAGGAGGACTCCCATCTTAGATTCTGTGCCTGGAGTTTATTTCAAATTACTAAAGTAGCACCACGTTTTTCATGAAGCTTATAGCAATGCAGTATCTAGTCATGTATTAACTACATTAAAATATGAAACACTTAACTCCCTGCATGAGTTAAGAGAGCTTCAATTTTTGTGATAATAAAATAGATGTTCAGTTCTGAAAATCAGGAATAAATAATTGATTGTTGTAACTTTTCTTCCCATGGCTTCATAACAGAATTCTGGGGTGTCAGTCTGGAAGTTTATGTTGTTTTTTAAATACAAAATTGAAGCATGTTTAGGAACAATTTTCTCAGTGACGACAAATTCTGAAAACTTGATCTTCAGAAATAAAATAGCTACAAAACACTTCTGCAAACTCAGTTGATTTTCTTTTAAGCTATCTGCTTCAACTGAAATAATCTCAATAAATAATTTAAATAGGAAAACTGATGCAGTTCAGTTTAATTTTACCAATTATTGTTTGTTTGCTTCTTTCTTATGTCTTTTTAAAGTTTAGATACCGAATATAAGGAAATAAAAGAGAGAAATGCTTGCCTGAACATTTTGAAATGGATTCTTGTTACCGTAGGATTCGCTGAGGTATGTGAAATCATCTATGCTAAGCTGAAAAACAAAGAGAGTAGATTGGTGAGAAGGAGCCATGGAGTCTCATTTGGGTACAGACTTGCACTTGGCATTGGTGAGAGAAAGGGAATTAATGTTACATACCATATCTTGCAGAAACAAGATGAGGTTTCTGGAATTCTGGGTAAAAACAGGTTGCAACAGTACAGTCAGCTCCTGTGCTGAGACAATGTGTCCTTCGTGCAAGACAGTGTCTGGATTCCACTGTGATCTACAAAGAAATATTTTTTTTGTAATGTAAAATTTGTTGCCAATGATGACACCTCTTCTTTATTTAAATATGCAGCAGCAGCTAATGATATTGTTGTCTTTCGATTAAGATCAAGTTTACAGTTCAGTTTACTTTAATTCTACTCAAGAGGAAAAGAACTTGTCCATTTACGCCCGTGTCACACTAACTGTGTTACAGCAGGAACGAAATTAGTCAAATCAAGATAATTGTGTCTCTTTGCTTTCTTGTTTGTGTACAACAGTACAGTTACATCTTAAAAAAAAAAAAAAAAAAAAGGCTACTAAGTGGAATGAAGAAGAATATGTTGAAAACCTTCAGAGAGAATTCCCAGAGGGAATCCCAACATCCAACACGCTTTCCAGTGCTGTCAGGTGTCTCGGTGGCTGGAGAGGAATGGAACTCAGGCCATAAACCAATATTTTTTGGTAAACCTTTTGTTAAGTGAAAGTGGCTTTTCAGTGCTCTTGTAAACAATATGTTCTCTCCTCAGGTGTCTGGGATGAAGGGCTGATTCTGCAGAAGCAGCTCAGAAAAGCCACCTTTCCAGAAACAAGAGCTGTTCTGAACAGAATGGCTCAAGACATCAAGAAAAGCTCATGATTCCTTTGCCAAACTGTCATTATGAGAATGAGACAGAGAAGTAGTTTTGCTGCTACAAAAAATGGTTATGGATGAAACAATAAGTGGCATTATTCTTTCAACACCTGATTGGGATTTTAACAGTATGCAACATGAGTCTATAGGGGTGAAATTCGTCATGAAAATTTTGGTCCTGGGTGTTTTGACTGAGGTAAAATTGTCACTTTGTAGAAAAGCCAGAGCTTGCGGCATAATCTCCCATCTTCCCCAAATACACATCAGTTGCTGAAGCCTGAGAAATCAGGTATTCCAGAATCCCTAATTGGTTTTAATTTCAAAGAACAGAATATAGAGAATAGCTATGTGCTGTAGCATCAGTTATTATATGATTGCAATTTAGTGAGTTTGAGATGCTGATTAAATTTTCTAACCCAAAAGCAATTCAGAAATGACCCTCTCACAGCAAGCTTTTATGAACGAGAACAATCTTTGCACTCTCTAAAGACAGAAGCTGAACAGGGGTAATGAACACATAGGGAGGTTTCAACGGTGTTTCTTGGAAGAAAAAAATCTATATTTCACTTCAAGTCTTCTTAGTAATTCCAATGAAGATTGCCAAGAGTGAATTGAAAGCCTGTAATTACACTCACGGCAGAGATAAAAACAGTGCAGTCCTGCAGTGCTAAATACCCAGCTCACTTCAGATTTTGGGGTTTGGGAGTGTTAGAGCAAACCACACATGTGGGAGGTTCTTTCAGGACAACGTGCTGCAGATGTTAACATTAAATTCTAATATATCTTCTGCCTGTCACTTTTCAAGCTTTACAAGTAAACTTTGCTGTGCAGGAAAGATTATTTTTTTTTCTATTCTGTTGAAATTATCATTTGACATTTTCTTAGTTTTACTCAGCATCTTCACTTCGTTAATTTGTCCTTGGAAATACACAAATACACACTTATATTCATGAAGATAGACAACAAAGAAATTGTAACAGTGTAACACACATGCCTAAACTTTTTAAAAAGTCTAACTTCATGATCTCAAATATTTAAGTATAATCTTTAAAACCAGGATATTTTAAAACACAAAAACTCCCAAAGATTCTGAATGACTATTCATGGACTATTTCAGTCACTGTTTCATAGTGACTTCATGAATCGCATGGCCACACAAAAATACTAATGAGATTAAAGGAAAAGAAGACAGATTCAGTTAAAAGATGTTTAAAAATGATTTATGTGAAAGAAAATGATAGTGAATATCTTGCTATGTTTATTTAAAAAAAAACCAACCCTAAATCTATTTCATGCCAAATATTAGAAAAAAAACGGAGATTTTTGAGAGCTTTGGGGACTTGTAGTTAAGAATAAAAGGTAACAGCACACGAAATAAAATTATTTGCAGCAGCGCAATGGCAAAGGCTTTTGTTGTCAACTCAAAACCTCAGAAATTTAATGATCCTGCTTTAAAGCATACTTGCTTCTAAGGTATTTCCTGTTCCTTGAAGCAGCTCTTGCTAGCTAACTAACCTTGAAAATTGCCTTTTGTGAGACCTTTCAGTTTCCAAGTAGTTAACTTCAGTAACTCCAGCATCATCATTAGAAAAATAAATCTACATCAGTTAGTTAAAATTCTATTCTAGTGCAGCATTTGCCTAATACTCACATTTGCCATATTAAACATGTGTTTATTTTGCTTCTTTTAAATAGTTTGCTGAGCAGTATGCACAGCAGCAGGCAAGGCTACACCCTTTATTGGGTGGGCTGCTGCTGTCAGCTGGGTGCAGCAGTGCTCTACCATGGTTCAGATGCGAAATGTCAGCATGTTTGACAGGCTGGTTCACTGTGAACTGCAGAGTGAAACGGAGATGCGTGACTGCACAGCTAGCACATCACGGACATGCTGACGATGTGCTTTACTGAATGCAATGAACTGGTCCATTGCCTTGAACTCCTCACCTCCAGCGGTCAACAAGCAATCAATAAGAGATGGCATAGGCAGTAGGGCAGCGCATGTATTGATTGCTGCTATTGATTGTTCACACAAAATTTTATGTGGAGAAACAAACAGCCTTGTGCAGTCATCTGCATGTCAAGAACATCAGATTTAACTTCCCCACTGTAGAGCCATCCTGGCGTCCTTAGCCATGGGGGCTCAAGGTGCATCTGTGCTCACGGGCATCTCTGCTCATGTATGTGCTTTCCTGCTGGCTAAAAGGGAGGAAATTTAAAACTCAACTTCTCTCCCTTTCCTCCAGTAGCCACACAATGCACTAAAGAAAGAGAGGAAAGAAATCCTAGTTTGGTATTTTTGTTCTTCCTAGTCCCTAACTGCTATGGCGTGCCAACAAGTTTAAGCATACGGATTCTTCTCTGACCAGTGTTCTGCCTAGGTAGAACTGGGATTTGAGCACTTATTTTTGATGAAAGCAAAGACTTAAAGATTTCTTCTATCTGGACCCACCAGAAGGGCAGATGGTAACATAACCGGACTTCCATCGCTCTGACTTGTGAGCTTACATTTTCTCTTTGTAGCTGACTTCTGAACTCTTTCCTACAAGTTATTCAGTTGTCTCTTTCAGTCACCTTGCAATTACCCTGTAAGAAATAATATTTTCTCCTGCACAGCAGAAGTAACATGGGGTGTGTGTTAGCACAAAGTATCTCCACAGAAATCCAATAAAGATACAACTGAAACATTTTTCTGTTACACTGTATCCTTTTTATGTTCAGCCTTCTTCCAGCAGATTTTTCAGTAAATTCCTTACAGTTTTAGGAAACACTGCAAATGTACTGTTTGGCATTAACACCTTCTCAAAGTCACTTATAATCAGGATCTGCCAGAAAAAGATTAATTTCCCAGTATAAGTATCACATAAATGAATGTAATTATATATGTTCAGTTACTGTAAGCAAAAATCATTGCTAAAACAAACACATGAGAAGGCAATCACAAAAGCTAGTTTTCATTAATTTGTTTCCTTAAGGTCCCTCTCTAATCTGTGGAGGGAAATAAATTCTTGTGAATATTGGTTCAAAATGGCTAAATCAAGTTTCTGCTGTTTATTGAATGCAAGAGGAACCTCTCCATCTCTCCTGTTTCAAAAAGCTAAGAGAGAATATTAAAGGCTAATTTCAGATAAAGGTCAATTTTTCCAGGCCAGAGATATTTGGAAAATGTCCACTGATATATTAGTATTCCTTTGTGAAAAGCAGGACACTGTGACCTACTAAATTATTCCCACTTCAAATTTCTCCCAAGTTCAATGGAGAAAGATTGTTGTTTGGCAGAAAACAGTTTTGTTTTGTTTTTTTTTTCCTCAAAGTAGAGATCTGCATTTTTCTTTCTAGAGGGAAGAGGTATTTGATTTACTAATGTCCCTCTAAGAATTTATATCACACTTCCCTTATGCTTTGCACACTGCATGGGTCTGTCAGTTGCAGGTTTCATCTGTATCTGACATCTAACATTATCTTTAATAGCATGACTACAGTACAATAATAATGCACATAAAAGAGACTTTAAAGTGTTACATTCTTCTAATACAGCTGTTCTGAGACATGGCTTTACAAACACCGGCTAGTTCCAAAGAACAGCAAAATCTATTACCTTTCAACTATTCAATATATCCTAACATAATCTGGGAGAGGGTGATGGAATAGATCAACGAATCTCAACTTCTGTTGATCAATGAATCAGTGAACCTGTTTCCACAAAATGAATAGAAATCCATACATAAGTACAGCACTTCTTTAGTTACCCTTCCTAAAACTCTTACCAGCAGCTTCCAGATTTCATAAGCCTGTAGATCACACACTACAAAACTTGCATCACTGTAAAGTACTAAGATATAAAGCGTGGAGTTAGCAACCAGAAGCTGTTGTTACTGTTTCTTTATTTTATAAAATAACATAAATCTTCTTTCCAGTTGCCTTCATTGACTTTTGCCAGAACTGATTTCTGCCCCACAAGAACTTCCCCTTTCAAAAATGCAAGGTCATGGTAGGAGGAACTCTTCTTCCAGAAAATGATCTATTTGTAGAAACATGAAACTGGTTTAATCAGTCCATGATCTGGTTTTTCTTGCTCTTAATTTGTGTAAACCTGAATAATCTGCAGTGGAGCAAGTTGCTAATTGCATTTTGGTGAAAAGTTTGCTTTTATGACCACCTGGGATTAACTGATAAGATTTTGCTTATATTGACAAAAGGTGCGTTGTTTATATAAACGAGGAAGTAGGACAAAGGAAGCACTGATCTTCTCTTAGGCTCTAAGGATTATTTTTACCCTAAGAACAACTCTTCCCAACATTTACCTTGCTTTTAAATACAGAGTACTCATACACACGACTGTTATATACAGAGGTGGATCGATTAAATATTTTTAATATTTTTTAAAAAGCCTTTATGTAGAGACATCAGTTTATTTCTTTCAGGGGAAACAAAAAAAAAAAATCAATGTTTCTAAATCAAACTTAGTCAAAATTTGTAGATTTCTAAATTATGTGGCTCCCCAAGGACCAGAGGTTCAGTTTATGGAAATGCTTACGAGATGGGTAGACATGTGTCAAAGCTGGTATTAATTACTGCTGGGAAAAAGAATACCATGTCCAGGACATGTATGAAAGAAATACAATCAACACACCCTGCACATCTGCCTTCCACGGCCCTCAACAATTACAGCACAACATATGAAAAAAAAAAAAGGGGGGCTGCTTGTCTATATGGCGCTATATGTGGAGAAAGATCTCCTGAAGAACTTAATCTAACTCCTGAGGTTTGTAAAATTTCTGAATCCTCCAGTTGCTGTCTTTAAATTACCACATTGAGAAGCAACAGGGAAAAAAAAAAAATTAACAAGATTTACCTTTCCGATTTAAAACTTGATAATCTTGCCTACAGACAAAAGATTTACACTCAGATAAAGGAGAGCAGAACTTAGTCTAATTCTCTTCCTAGGGACAGCTAGCTAATTCACAATGTCTTAAATGTATTGAAGAACAACTCAAAGCTTCATGAAAGGTAGAGTGAATCCAGCACAACCAGATGAAAGGATAATTGTTTCCCAAGAAGCCCTTGGTTTGGTTCTTTTCTCAGTTTACAGAACAGTAAATCACAATTAATGCTCTGGGAATTAAGCAATAAAGATACAAAATAATCAAGTCCCATGAATTAAAACCTGACAAGAGTCGATGACCAAAGGAGTTCAGAAGCAAAACTGCCCCTGCCCAGGCACACACAGCCTGGTCACACTAGCAAAGGGACCTTGTCACTGCAGCCCCTTCTGTTCATCCTTACAGAAAAATGGGGTTTAACCTGTGCGCTGAGACCATTCACAATACAGGAAAGCATTTTATGCTTCGAAAGTCATCCAGCTGGATTGTGCTAAATTCCAAATACTGTTGGTGTTGTGGATTACTTGTATTAGAGAAATTAATAAATACCCAGATGAGATCAGGCCTCTTGAACTAGGTGTAATACATATGTGTTTGCAGAGGGTGTGAGACGAACTCTCCACTAGAGAGCTTACAATTTAAATAAATCAGGCTAAGAATGTGGAGCATTTAGGAATTAGGAGGAGAAAGTCAAGCGATGGCCAAAGCACACCTCAGGCAAACCTGAAGTATGACAGATCTGTTGGTGCCTTCCCACCCAGAACAGACTTTGTCTTTAGCCCTTCCAACCAGTCCTGTGATCCCATAAGACCCTCAGGAGCCTTTTCTTACAACTCTCTAACCTTGGCTTACTGTATTTTGGGGCAGTACTTCCTAGACAAAAACAATGTCAATGTGTATGCCCTGCAGAGACAGCCTTGTGAATGAGTGGTGCATAGTCCTCTGACAGCTTCACATACCCAGGACCCCACCTGAAGCTACTGCATTGTCCAAGCTGCTGTATTCCTGGAAATCCTAAGTAATTGTAGAAAATCCTTAAAATCCGTATGAACAAAATTCCTGGGTGGAAAAAAAAGGGGTCTATACCTGGCTATTGCAAAACAGGTTCAAAGTATTGTTTCATAAGTATATGCAAACCCCTGAATTTCACTTGTATCTGGCTCTGTCAGGACTCTGCAGTTGTTTCTAACAATTGATGTCTATACATACAGCAGTGTATTCTGTTAAAAAAACTGCATTAAAAAGAACATTAAAGTGAAAAATCAGGATTCAGGAGTTAGGAAATGAGAGAATTAAGGTTGCCCACACAGTTTTTGGTCAGGTCCTTGTGAAACTACTTTATGTGGTGCCTTTAGGCCACAACATCTCTACCGGTGGAGTTCAAGGTTGCCTTAGGGTGAATAAAGCACATCTACTGCAGATTTGGAGAATAAGGGTTTATTTACTTCTTACTGCCGAGATTAAAGCACTAAAAGTGTAAACAAAATCCGTTAAATTCATGATAGGTTGGTTGATTGCTGAGAGACAGATTTATTTAATGGGTAATTTTATTGCCCAGCAGTTATTTACCAGAACTGATGATACAGAATATACTCTGCACACACAGAGAGAGAAATAGCAGGAGCAGAGGTGCTCTCTTATTAGATTTCTTACCTCTGAGTTGACCAAAGCAGCATCGGCACATGGTCCACTGACAGAGCCGTTCTGAGCAGCACAGCGAGGGTGCAGAGCAGCGGGGCTGGAGCAGCGGGGCTGAGCTGCCTCATGGCTCCGGGCGAGCGCCAGCGTCACTGGGCAGCTGCACAGGCGAGTCCCAGGCTGTGCACAGCTGCACTTCCCGCTGCGGCCGCAGCCATCCGGCTTCAGCCGGGCTGCCGGGGGAGGCTGCTCGCTGACGGCAGTGGGAGTTTTCAAAACACGGACTTCCTTATCTTGAAGTTGGGAGGTATACATATGTATAATAACTTCCAGGTTTGTGGTTCAAGCGGCTCGTAAAACTCTCCGCCGTATAAGCACAGACAGATTCCTCTCGCATTCTTGTACAAGGGAGAGTCACGAAGTTCAAACTCCTGCCCTACTGTTTTCTTACTCCCTGATAACTGCAGGTTCATAATAGAGTTGCTCAACTTCAAAATGGCGTTTATAGAAAAGTTTTCTGTACTGCACAAAATGTATTCTGCAGAACTTCTGTCTTCTTCCCCTCCTACATATTAGCATGTCCCTCAGCTTAGCTCTTTCACATGTATTGAGAGCTGGTGTCACACATTTGGGTGTTGACAGGTTTGAAATCTGCAGTAAATTTACCCATTGCAGATTCCAGCAAGAAGGAAGAGAGTGAGAAAACAGTACGTTTGGAGTGTATGCACTGAAACATGGAATTGTTCAGCTAACTTTCGCATAGAGCAATGCTGTCCCAATCATCAAAATTATCAAAACTCAGGAGCAAATTATAATCACTTCGGGACCTGACACAGCTTCAGTGTTTCACAAGTCTCATGCAAGATCAAAATAGTAATAGAAAATTTCTTCATGCTGGAAACCAAATTCCTCCAGTGTATTTTTTGCTCCTGCCAAGCACTGAGCTGTTTCTGCACCTTGTGACTACATTAGGCAGCAACAGTCACTTGGCACATGCTCAGCACAGAGCACGGATGCCTCTTCACAATCAACAAGATGTTAGGGATAATACAGAAAAGAAATTGTTAGATATTTTAAAACAAGTTGTGACAAGGAAAAATAAGGAAGCATGATGAAATTTTTAACAGAAGATATAAACAGATGTCAGAAGACATGCACTTCTGAATCTGAGCACATGTAGCTTGATTAATTAAATCCATTTGCCTTAACTCTCAGCATACTGCTACAGTGCTGTTGTCTAATGTAACACAACTTGTTTGTCACTTCAGTCTGAAATCAGATTTCTAAGACAAAACCAATAATTTTGAGGGAAGCAATAAAACCAATCATCTACTTTTTCCTTTTCTTCTTTGTGTTACCTTTACATAACACTGAATTTAACTCTTTAATTGCACTTTTTCCTCGTCTCCACAGAGATATATTAGAAATTCTTCATCTGCCTTTTCACAAGCTGTATTTGTTCGTCTGCAATCCAAAGCACAAAGATGGGGTAGAACTAGAATGCCCCAGGGAGAATTCAGTATGAATTGGAATAGCTTGGTCAACACAAGCAAGATACTTTGTAATTCTCAAAGTGGTTGACTTTTCCACAGCATCTCTCAGGACATGAAAGATCTGATTTCTCACATGACTGTTGAGAATAGTCTTGCCAATTTTTGTGAGCATCTGCTGCTCACAAAGCCAATTGACTGGAAGTCTTCCTGCCTGCTTCCTACAGTTAACCTACATGTAAGAAATGAAGATTAATTGAAGGTTAGGATTATACAAATCAAGAGTGCATAATCTGGTTGCCCACAGAATACTAAAAGAATCACAGAATTTGCAGCAAAACTTTCAGTTTTGCAGGACCTGCTAGATTTGCATCACAGTTGGCAGTCTACAGAAAGAGTGCATTACTACCATACCTTTATTGCACTAAGCCCATGCCTTCTCAGATTATGACTCCTTTCATTCTTCATCTTGCACAATGCAGAGATCCTTGCTTTGCAAACAGAGTAAGAAAGCAGTGTGTCTTACTATTCTTCTAACATGAACTGATGAAGAGTATGTTATAATGGGTCTCCTCCATTACTAATACCGTTGATAAATATGACCAGCACTCACAGGACTTTCACATCAGAACAAACCCTCAACAGTCTGATCTGAATGTATGGAAATCAAGACCAACAAAAACACAGTGTTGTACAAACGTGTTGTAACCTGACAGGAACCTCATCACAAGAGCAAATGATTCATTAGGAAATGTTTGACAATTCTGTACTTTTTAAATAGGTGACTAAAGCTCAGCCCTGTTATTACAGAGCATTTTCACAGGGCTAGAGCACATACGCTGTTTCAAAAATTCCACTGCTGGCATGTGCAACTTCTTGTACAAGTTCATACTCAACTGCTGACACACCGAATGAAGAACCTAAGTCATGTAAGAGAGTCCTGTCTTCTTGCACCTGAAATGGCTGACTTAAAGTAGGTTAATGAAAACAAAAGGACAGAATTATGAAAGAAAGGTATATTGTCTCGGTCTCCTTCTAGCTTGCAATATCTCAAAAACTAATTACCCCTTGGTTTGACCTGGATTCTTTGGAGGGTGTTTGCAGTGAGATGGAGCACAGTCGGTAGGTATAGTCTCCATATTCTGCCTTACAGAAACAGTCTTAAAGCTTTTTGAAACAAAATCAGATTGTTTTCTTTCAGATTACTATATTACTTATGAAAAAAACTTTTAACCGAAAACAAACAGAATTTTCCTTTTAAATATTTCTCCATAAGCCACAGTTTGGGAACAACTGAAGTGAAGAAAGCTTTGGAAAAACAGGAATGAGAAGAACCAATTGAGTGGGATTTTAATTTGCCTCCCTCAGTAAATTTGGCTCACAAATACATCTGCATATATTTTCTCCTTTTTCTTTTTTTTTCTTCACTCCTAAAAATAAAGATTTTTTTTTTGCCAAACGATATGAAAAAATAGATCTATTGCAAAGAGATTTTTCAAAAATATTATTTTCCTTCATTTAATTAAAATGAGATCACAGTTGTTCTTTTGTCTGTGAGCAGGAACCTAAAACCAGTTTTGATTGACCTCTATTGGTACACACAAAAGTGCACACAGATTACTGTTGCGTTTTCCACAGGGCTTTTTCCTTGAAAACCCAGAGGCGATCTTGAGTCCGGATTTAGAATTGCTTGCACATGAAGATTTTTTNAAAAAAAAAAAAAAAAAAAAAAAAAAAAAAAAAATTCTTCTCAACGTCAGAATTCTACGTTCCTGACATAAAAATCTTGAATAAAAAGAAGTGTGAATGCCAGATGAAGGTAAATTGAGGACTGTAAATCAGGCTGAATAGATGACTGTTGTAACAAGGGCAATTCACAGTGCAAGATAAGCCAAAACTATCTCTAGATAGGCAGCTGTGGTGGTTTTGGCTGGGGTAGAGTTAATTTTCTTCACAGTAGCTAGTATGGGGCTATGTTTTGGTTTTTGCTGGAAATAGTGTTTGTAATACAGAGATGTTTTCCTTATTGCTGAGGAGTGCTTGAAGAGAGTCAAGGCCTTTTCTGCTTCTCTGCAGAAAGCAGGCTGGGGATGCACAAGAAGCTGAGAGGGGACACATCTGGGACAGCTGACCCCAATTGACCAAAGGGATATTCCATACCATATGGTGCCATGCTCAGCANGCCAAACGATATGAAAAAATAGATCTATTGCAAAGAGATTTTTCAAAAATATTATTTTCCTTCATTTAATTAAAATGAGATCACAGTTGTTCTTTTGTCTGTGAGCAGGAACCTAAAACCAGTTTTGATTGACCTCTATTGGTACACACAAAAGTGCACACAGATTACTGTTGCGTTTTCCACAGGGCTTTTTCCTTGAAAACCCAGAGGCGATCTTGAGTCCGGATTTAGAATTGCTTGCACATGAAGATTTTTTTAAATCCAACACAGATTCAAAATACTGAAACTCAGACTACTGTGAAATCGTTATGAAACTGCAATGAAGAAAAAAAATACCTCTATTAACATGTATTTCCACTTAACTAAAATATTTTTATTAAAAGAAGCTATAACATTAACATAACATATATATACATTCTACTCATATCCAGTCTCTGGAAATCACACATCCTACATATTCCTCATCCTGTCGAAGTTGAAATATAGTATTCACTAAAAAATGATTGGAGATAAAAGACCAAGGTGATGGAGGCTAAATTTTCCTTATGAATCCTTTCCCTAAAAANTTTTTGCTGGAAATAGTGTTTGTAATACAGAGATGTTTTCCTTATTGCTGAGGAGTGCTTGAAGAGAGTCAAGGCCTTTTCTGCTTCTCTGCAGAAAGCAGGCTGGGGATGCACAAGAAGCTGAGAGGGGACACATCTGGGACAGCTGACCCCAATTGACCAAAGGGATATTCCATACCATATGGTGCCATGCTCAGCATATGAAGCTGGGGAAAGAGGGAAGGGGGGGACATTCAGAGTGATGGCATTTTTCTCCCTAGGTAACCATTACATATGATGGAGCCCTGCCGTCCTGGAGATGGCTGAACACCTGCCTGCCCATGGGAAGTAGTGAATTAATTTCTTATTTTTCTTCGCTTGTGTGTGCAGCTTTTGCTTTACTTATTAAACTGTCTTTATCTCAACCCAAGAGTTTTCTCATTTTTAGTCTTCTGATTCTCTCCCTCATCCCACCAGGGGGGAGTAAGTGAGCGCCTGGGTGGTGCCCAGTTACTGGCTGGGCTTAAACCACGACGATGAAAACAACCAAGTGCCATCCACTTTGCATGCAAATTTGATCCTTGGGCAATAGGTCTGGGAGCTAACATGGTACTACAGCAGCATATTAAAGAACCTCTTACTCTAGCTCAGATAACAAACATATTCAAATTTAAGCTCTTTAAAAAAATAGTGATTAAAAGAATCCAAGATTTGGATGATTTTTTTTTTTAATCTCAGTTACTATTAATATCATTTCCTACTGAAAAACTAATTTCCATATGCCAGTACTGGTCAGCAACAAATTAGCTGCAGGTGTTAATTGGCTGTATGTCTCTGCTAGTCCAGAAGGAGAAATAAAACCATACGGGCCAATCTTCTTTTCTTGGTAGTGAATATCTGCATCTGGGAAAGAACAGAGGCTAACCAGACAAACCCAGCATTTCTCACCAGGGTTTCAGGAGTGTGGACTTCTCATGGTTTCAACCTCTAAGCTACAATTTAAGAGACTTTATAAGCCTGTCACTTTAGCCACTTCTCAGAAGTGAAGAGAGAAAGTTGGAATTTCACCTTACTGTCTATTCTCTTTTGAAGAGGCACTGACACTTTGCAATCATTTGTTTTTATTATCCTGGAAATATCTAGGCTCCAAAGTAAAGGCCTTTTTGCTAAAGATTCCAAAATTATCTTGTGAGTAACTCTGAAATTCAAGCAAAGATGATCAGCTGTGCCTTTAAAGAATTAACTCAGTTCTAATAGAAACTGGCAGATCTCACCCTTTATCTGGACAGTTTTCTTTTCCTAATAAAATGCAATGACTTCTCCTAAAAAATGCAGTATCTTAAATTTGACTCTGATCTTTTCAGTCAGCTTTTCCAGTATTTGCCACTGTCTGATACAGAGAACAATTTCATTTTTCATACTTGTCCAGTACCTTTTTAAATACCATTTATAAGCTACATAAACAGGTGAAGCAACACAGTAACTATTAGAGAAAAGCATTAATTCATTTTCAAAACATAATACAATTATAAAAGTTATGTACAAAAAGGGGTAAAAAAATCATTGCTTTTAAATTCAGCAACAATATCAACAAAACATTTATGATTATCAAAGTAACATTTAAAAAAAAATAAAATGAAGGATTTTATACTAATTTGAATCACGCTAGATTATTTTTTTAAATTGTTATCTTATTTTTGAATAATGTTGGCTTCACTTGGCTTTGCCATAATGAAAGGATGCAATTAGATATCCAAAACATTGAAAATAATTTCTCCATTTCTAAGCAACTCTGTTTTAATACATCATGTACTCCAAAACATTAAATTTCTATGCTTTAAACAGCCACTTTTGTACACTGACTTGAAGGAAAACATTAGTTTTTACTTCAGGCAGTCACTTATTTTGTGGACAGCCATGTCCCAAATATTTGTCAATTATCCAATTCGCTATAATTGCAACACAAATTTTCAACTATTTACAACAAGAGCTTTCACAGAGTGATTAAATGGCACTAGTTTGCCTGAGAATACTGGGCCAAATATAGAATGTAGCACTCATCAAGGATAAATACTGTGTCAGTTTAGGGCACCTGAAACCAAGAAAGGCTTTGATAGACTGGAGCAAGTTCCATAGAGGTCCAAGAAGCTCAGGGGGCAGAACCACTTGACATGTGAGGAGTTGCTGAGGGAACTGGGCTTGTGCAGCCTGGAGAAAAGGTGGCAGCCTTACAAACCTTAAAAAGAGATTATCAAGAAGATGGAGACAAGTTCTTTCCAAGGATGCACGGTTGTCACCATTTAAGGCATGGTGGCAATAAAGGGAGTGACTGATGCTCTCTATTAACCCCCTGCCCCCTCCTTGAAAAGAAAGGAAAAAGGAGAAAACAAAGATTAAAATAGCTTTACTAATAATAAGAGAAACAACGCAGAACATACAAACCCAATATTGAGTCTCCCGGCTGATCACAGAACTGCCTGAGCAAGGCTGGCCATGCCAGTGGCTGCAGGGCAAGACACCAGGAAGTCCTGGACTGGACTCCACAGCAGATGGGAACCGGATTCAAGGATGCATGGATCAGAGTCAGGAGAACAACAGGCATGGTCCTCCCCAGATGCTGGCCATAAAAGAACAGAGCGAGACCCTCATGTTCCCTCAGCTTTAAACTGAGTTTGACATGTATGGGCTGCAATGCTTCCCTGGTCAAATTCAGGTCACCTGTTCTGTCCACTCATCCTGCAGGTGTGACTCTTTTACAACCCTTCACTTGTATACTTGAACATGTGATGTATCAGTGCCCTCGGCTGCTGCAGTAATAAGTATAAACATGGGCCTTTTTTGCATACCGTTTCTATCATTAGCTCAGTAAAACTATGAACAGCAGGTGTTGTCAGTTCTGCAAGTAGACACTGTCTGAAAAACACGTAGCCAACTTCAGAAACTGCATTAACTTAAAAGAAACTTAACTGAAAGAAAAAAATACTAAAGGAGAATTAGTCCCATTTTAGCCAAAACCTGGGCAATGATAGAAGATGAGAGACAACACACTCTATTGAAATGAAAAACTTTTTTTTAGAGATGAGGACAGTCAAGCATTGAAACACATTGCCACTAGAGGTTATGCATTCTCCATCCTTGAAGGTTTTCAAGACCTGAATGGATAAAGCCTTGAGTAATTCAGTCCGATCTTATAGTTGACAGTGTTTTGAGTAGGAGGTAGACATCTGAGGTCCATTCAAACCTGAATTATTCTATGATTCTGTACATTCCTTCTATGACAAGGTGCCTGACTTAGTGGATGAGGGAAAGGCAGAATATGTTGTCTTCCTAGACTTTAGCAAAGCCTTTGACACTGTTTTTCACAGCATTCTCCTGGAGAAACTGGCTGCTCATGGCTTGGTTGGTCGCAATCTTTGCAGAGTGAAAAACTGTCTGGTTGGCCAGGCCCAAAGAGTTGTGCTGAATAGAGTTAAACCCAGTCGGCAGCCAGTCACAAGCAGTGTTCNTTGAGTAATTCAGTCCGATCTTATAGTTGACAGTGTTTTGAGTAGGAGGTAGACATCTGAGGTCCATTCAAACCTGAATTATTCTATGATTCTGTACATTCCTTCTATGACAAGGTGCCTGACTTAGTGGATGAGGGAAAGGCAGAATATGTTGTCTTCCTAGACTTTAGCAAAGCCTTTGACACTGTTTTTCACAGCATTCTCCTGGAGAAACTGGCTGCTCATGGCTTGGTTGGTCGCAATCTTTGCAGAGTGAAAAACTGTCTGGTTGGCCAGGCCCAAAGAGTTGTGCTGAATAGAGTTAAACCCAGTCGGCAGCCAGTCACAAGCAGTGTTCCCCAGGGCTCAGTGTTAGACCAGTTCTGTTTAATCTCTTTATCAATTATCTGGATGAGGGGATTGAGTGCACACTCAGTAAGTTTGCAGATGACACAAAGTTGGGCGGGAGTGTTGATCTGCTCAAGGGTAGGATGGCCATAGAGAGGCATCTGGACCAGCTGGATCGTTGGGCCCAAGCCAGTTGCGTGACGTTCAAAAAGGCCAAGTGCTGGGTCCTGCACTTGAGTCACAACAACCCCATGCAGGCTGCCTGGGGAAGTGGTTGAGTCACTGTCCCTGGAAGTATTTAAAAGACGTGTAGATGTGGTTCTTAGGGACACGACTTAGTGGTGAACTTGGCTGTGTCAGGTTAACAGTTGGACTTGATGATCTTAAAGGTCCTTTCCAACCTAAATGATTCTATGGTTCAAAAAATCTCTGACAGCACAATGCATTGAAATCAATGGACTGGTGGCTTTTGACATTTGCTTGAATTATTTCCTCACCATTTATTTAAATCATCCTTCTTGTGTCGTAAAGTACGTTTTTTAAAAGTTGTTTAAAAAGAAAGGTGACAAACTTATAAAGAGGTAGGTTAGTATCTATATGATTCATGCTTTCCTTCTTGCCATTCAACCCATAATTTTCTTCAAAAAACCTTTTATCACTCTGGAAGAAGCCCAATCTTAGCAGCCATTTCTATCTTAAGGCTCAGAACCTGGTAGCACATAAATCAACCGTAATGCTCAGGTGCTGCAACTCTATAAAGAGTTCAGTACTGATTTAAAATCCAGATCTAAATTTAATGGTAAAATCAACTGAAGGATTCCACTGATGTTAGAATGCACTGGTCAGACAGGTACTGGTTCTACAGTTCGTGTTCTATTGAGGGAGTCAATACAGTTTCTAGCTGTTTACTGCCAAATATATGCTTATTTCTGTTTGTAAATGCTACTGCTTTTTCCTAGACAGTTTTATTTGTTAGAACAAAAGGCTTTTCCTGGGTCAAAACCACATCTAGACTAGAGGTTTCAAACAGAACTCTGCTGCTTTCTGTAGGACTTAATGGAATGTACACCATATCATGTTTTTTCTCTGTGACTATAATAAAACATAAACAGAACTAAATAAGTTTATGGAGAGAATTTACTTCTACTTTAGATTACACAAGCTCCTCAAAAAACAGTCTACATCATGTATTTCAAAATACGGGTCTGATTTACAATAATTTCAAGATCTTGGATACAATAATTACATAGCAGCAGTGCCACTGTGACCATCAAGATGAGCTATAGAAAGTCAAGTTATTCTTTTGCACAAACATTTGCAAGGCAAAGCAGCTATATTTGGAAGGGCATATCAATTCTGTTCTTCTGCAGGAATTCAGGTTTGAGGGGTTTTCTGCCTTACATGCTAAAGACAAGAGAAATAAATTTAATACAGTGGTTATAGTATTATTTTTCTAACTAAAAGGTGAATTCCCCCAAGAGGAATATTACACTGCAGACAGAATGTTCCAAGCAACACAGGCATACACAGAAAGACAGCCACTCTAAAAGATACGGAATCTGCAAAGCTCATCAATAACATTTTACTCTTTAAATAACGAAGTCACAAAATATGAAATGCAGTTACATTGACTGGTCAAGATCAAATTACTTTATCGTCAGAAGTTTATTTTGGTCTGTGTAATACAATTAAAGTATTAACGAAAAAGTACATTTCTTTAAAACCAAGAAAACGGTATTAATCAGTAATTCAGTTGATTTCTTTAACTTCAGTTAACTTCGCCTACAGGTTATGGTTCTGTGCCAGTAGAAATAGGTGTCGCTACTAAAAGTTAATTTGCAGTAGCCTGTTTGTCACTGCTATGCAAAAATGATGCCATTGCTGGAATCTGAGCAAAGTATTTTTTTGTGCGGATGTGCTTACGTTTTATTCTGTTAATAAATACTGCTTCATAAGCCTGAAAGGAAAAAAATCCAAATCTCATTAAATACAACAAAAATATCCAGCAATTTACACGCTGCTTCCTACTTTAGACAGTACAAATGGTGACCCTTTAATAAACTAAGCCAGATAATTTATTCATATGTGATAGATAATGAAATATTTTGTAGTTCTATACTGCTACCTTATGGCCCAACAGTGAAAATTACTAACCACTCCTTGTGAAATATTAGTCATCTTTTAAAACGAGTAAAACTTCTGGCAATTTTTATCCATTCAAGATAAAACTTAAGCATTTGTTTTCAGGAAAGAACATTTGTCCTTACGTTTGAAAATTTAGAAAGGCAATGCTTAAATATCAACATGTGCAAGGTGATGACTACAGGAAATGTCCCTGATAAGAATCATAGTTATTATTTACAAATAATCACGGAAGCAAGCATTTTGCAGCATTTTAGTCAGGCTTTGTATTCAGTGATGACACTTTCCTAGATTTCTAGGGATTAGCAGTAGTTCCAACGATGTAATAAACAACCAGAATACTTAGTTGAAAACATTCTTTGCTACTGCTATAGTCATCATTATGAATAATTGCTATTAAAGAAAGTGCTTGAGATGCCTTATTTTATTGCAGTGAATGAGAAACAATGATTCAACTTAGGACATTCTGACTGCTTGATTTTCCTTATTTCACACTCTTTTTTCTGACTGCTTGATTTTCCTTATTTCACACTCTTTTTTCTGACTGCTTGATTTTCCTTATTTCACACTCTTTTTTCTGACTGCTTGATTTTCCTTATTTCACACTTCTTCTTTTCTTTCTTTTTTTTTTTTTTTTTTTTTAACAAAGCCTTAGTCGTTACCATTGAGGAAAGGTGACACCTTACTATGGCTGGTCCACTGCTACTTTTGTAGCAAGAGCTAAGTGAAAATACCTTAGAATTTTAACGTAGGCTTGCATGCCTCACCTGTTGTTCTTCTGGCCTAACTCCCACCTCCACTGAAGCTCTGATTATGCCATCCAGACTTATGAAGTTAAACTAGTAAGTGCATAATCAGAATCTTTGCCTGCCATAATGCTACTAACATAAATTTATGGATGCAGAGAAGCATCTCTAGATTCAGACTGCCTGAACAACCTTGTTGACTGAAAGTGAGACAGAGGAGTCAAGACTGGAATTTCCAGCTTGCAATTGAGAAAAGAAGGGTAATAGCTGAAATTGTATTTATGATGCACATATATTGTGTTAGAAATTAAATTAAGAACACCCTGAACAAAAAGACACTATACAGCAATGACCTCAGATCACTACTTACATAAATCAATAACCTAGAGGTGAAAGGCTTAATAATCCCTTACTAATTTCAAGACAAACACAGCTAACAGGATTCTCCTGTGCCTTAGAAAACTAAATAGCCTACCATACGATGTCCAGTGCAGTGAGATATTTACCAGACTACCATGTTTAGATATGGAATTTGGGGAGAGTGGTGTAAAGATACACAGTTTCAATGACTTTTTTAACAAATTCTTAATTTTTTAAACTCAGAACAGCAATTATGTTTCTATTGCTTAATTGCAAACTATAAGATTACATTGTCAGGGGTATATAAATGACATCTATGTAAGAGAGTAAATTGAGACATATTTTATTATGACAAATGGTTAAGTTCTAGACAGAGACATTCTGTTATTTCATGAGAAATTTAAAAGGCCAGAAACTAATGAGGCCAGAGCACGTGCAAGAACACAGGCACACAATTGTCATAGTATTTATGATTAGTCTTTACTATGTTTCTCATGCAGGCCAGCTCTTGTCTGACCTCAGCTGAAGGCAGAGCATAGCCAAGGGCCTCAAGATGCATCAGGGGAGGCTTACATTGGCTATTAGGAAAAAATTCTTCACTGAAGGGGTTGTCAGGCATTGGAACAGGCTGCCCAGGGAAGTGGTTGAGTCACAATCCCTGGAGGTGTTTAAAAGATGTGTAGATGAGGTTCTTAGGGACATTGTTTAGCGACAGTGCTAGGTTAATGGTTAAACTCAACGATCTCGAGGATCTTTTCCAACCAAAATGATTCTCTGTTTCTATTTATGATTGTTGGCATTATTCTCAGTAGGTGGCATGGAAAAGGCCACTTAGCTTCTTGCATTTTGGGAGGGAGAAGACAGAGTTCAGGTACATGGATGTGAGTTGTATGTGCTAGCTGCCCTCTGGACTACTGTGTGTTTTATTATATTTAATAGTACAGATGCAATCATTTATATAGTCACAATGGGCCAATTTAAACATGGATGAGTGTAAGGACTAAATTCGGCACAAATTCATTAGTCACAGGATTCTATTAAAGCATAACATAAATATTGTAAAACATTAAACCAATCAAGTTTTACCTTCTGAAGGTCACACAGCTTAAGATGTTCATCTGCCTCATCTTTAGTGAGGAGAATAGTGTTCCACGGAGACCATTCATGCCGCTTATCCCATCTGACCATAACCAAATCATAGAGGTCACTGCAGGCACTGAGAGCTGACTGACAGCCCCATATGTTCTCAATCATGTACTGCAGATCTTGATGCTGAGATGGAAAACAGGGTTAAGGAGGAAGAAGCATGTTTCATTCAACAACAAAAGCATTGTAACCATATAAGAATACAAATAAAGCTTTGAGTAATACATCTTTCTATGCATGTCACATAATCACTTGGTTAAAGAATGTCTAGACATACACATCTTCCTTTAGCATGGTGTGCCAATTATTAACTGCATTTTTCTTCTATCATCTCTAAAATACTACATTCTTACTTTGATTGTCTCTGCCAATGGCAATTCATATCTTCCACTGACATCCTGATTGCTTAACTGCTCTTATAAAGCTTCTTAAATCTCATGGTTTTTGTCATGTTTAAGTCCGTTCACACCTTTTTGGTTAATAATAACAATTATCCATCTCTGTCATTACTGAGATGACTTCCCTATTTCATTATCAGGTTCATAATTAATGGTATTCAATCAATGAGTTATTACATGACTTAATTACTTGAAGTTTACATATAATCAGAATAATCTGGTCTGGAAAAATGCGGAAAATTATGACAAGAAAAACTCCCACCTGTGAGAGACCCCAAATCACTGCCTGCTTTGCTTTCTTCCCCTCACTCTGCTGTTGACATATGGAGAGCTTATTGTCCCCAAGATGCTTTCGCTCATTTTACCAAATGAGTTTATAAGATAAGTAGCTATGCTAGAATACTAACAAAAAAATAACAGGAGGTCTATTCATAAAAGTTCTCTAGTACAGAAGGGCCTTTCAATGTACTTTTAACTCATGTCTAAGGTTAATTTATATTAGTCTTATTTTGTTTAATTTATTACTAGCCATCTGAAATCACTACTAAATCTTGATAAAGACAGGCAACACAGTCTTCTGAACAAAGGAAAAAAAATGGAATAGCAGTTATCACTGAACTTTGGCAAGTTTTTCTGTCACACTCCATGAATTTTTCTCTGCATTAGTCATAGAAAAATCTTAGAAGATTTTTATCTACAGGAGTCTGTAAACCACAGTCTGTTAAACAGGTTTTCCTTGAAGCTAACCGTTTGAAGAAGACTCATTTCTCTAAAAAGAAATCTTGAGTTAATTAATTAAATAATGATGTGATGTCAGAGAGGTCCAAAAGATTTTGGAGGATGTTGACATATTAAGATAAACTAAATTGGACAGAGACAAAAAAACCTTTCAGCTTAAGTGAAAATGAATGTACTATGTATTTCTTAACACAGGCATGACAATTAAAGAATCCTAATCTTCCTTTTGGGAGCTGCCATTGGCAAAGTACAAAACCACAGCATAGCTTGTTTTGGTAGCAGTGGGATATTGATGACTGGTTTTTGTTTGCTTGGTTGTTGTTTCAGACATACTAAAAATACAGTTCAAAAACTATTCTATGAAAGTTGATGCTGCAGAGATTTTTAATACTAAATCTCAGAAAGTTCAAATAAAACTCAGCTGTTCCATATTTTCAATAAATAACACTTTGCAGTTACCTCAGATTTAAAACTTGCCCAGTGGATACTGGATGTCAAATTCTTTTGTTGACAAAATAAGTAATAACAACTAAAAGAGAGAATTTGTTGAGGACAGAGGTGAGACGTTCTTTGGACTGAGTTGTTCCAGTAATGATTATTAAGAAATATTGGCCACTTAGTAATATTACAGAAGATTACAGATGTAATGATGGTAAAAAATTTAGAAAATTAAAATATTTAGTGAATCCCTCTCCTAATAAATGCAAGACAGTAAAACTTCCAACTATATAGATATTCTACTGACATAGAATAGGAATGTCAAAACATCAGCTCCTTTACATTTTTCCACCTAAGAACATAAAACAATTTAGTTGTATTATTAAAACAGCCCAAATAATTTGGTTTAAAATGTTTTACTAGTATTATGTCTTGAACAATATTATAGTCACAAAAACATTACTGTTGCTTTACGGATGATGTTAGTATCTTTAAGCAACAGGACTGCCATAGCAGAACCAGAAGAAGAATTTGGATCATGTGATTCTTTGACCTATCAGTGAGACATCTACTTTCTTTTAATGTATAGCTTGTAACCACTTTTGAAAGAACTATACTTCAAGAGCATAAATGCTGCTTCTTTGTGCGTGGAACATCCCACATCACAGGAAGAAGTTTTTGTAGCTTTTAGCCCAATTCTCAACCTGTCAACAACATACACAAAATAAAGGAAAAATTATAGTCAAAGTCCTTGGTTTCCATTATTAACAATGCTCTTTCGGACAGTACCTGAACTAAGAAAACAATTTTAGCATCATCCTGATAATCAGCTTCAGACTTTCTGAGATTTTCTAGTAGAAGTTTGTACTTCAAATATGCATCTCGTTGCCGAGCCTCATTATCAAGCTTGCAACACAAGCGACATCTGCCAAAGGTGCAGGAATTAGCAGGAACAGGAAACTCAGTAGATGGTAAGTAACTTTCACAACTATGACAGAAGTTAACATTTTTATAAAGCTTTAAGGGATCTGGTGGAACCTAGAAGATTAAAAAAAAAAAAAGTTAATTTACCACAATCTTTGTATTACTTGTGTGTCACCCTATCTCTATCGGAATACATTTTACATATATTCATGCAAGTATTCCAATATGTAAAAGCTAGTAATATTTATTTTAAAATGCCCAATAGTGTGGGGGTTTTTTTAATAGAAGACCAAAAGCTAATGTATTTTCTTACTGTACTTGTTAAAATCAGCTATATAAATCAGTCAATTCATTTTTAAGCTATATGAAGATCCTAGACATTATGCTCCAGTGCTCCTGCTGGTGCTTTTACATATGCAGATTGTCAGCCATTCTGGAAAGATGACAACAAAGAGAAGAAAGAAACTAATTCTTCAGGATTTAATTTTTCATATAGAATCTGTCCTTTATGTCAAAGCTAAAACCCTGAGATTGACATATTAATATTTTGGCATAAGAATACAAAATCATCAGAGCCACATGTCCAAAAAACAATATAGGGGAAGATAATAAACTAAACTTGTTAATTAACTCCCCACTCTTACATTGCTTCATGAGTTCCGGAAAGAATATAATGCAGTGTGTGCAGAGGGCCCGAGTCTGTAATTGGGTAGTTAGAGTAGTCTGGAAATCCAGCTACCTATTGTGGTCATCTGCCTTTTTCTGAAAGTACCCTGAGGACTGGGTCACTTTGACTGTTAATAAACTGCTGTCTTTTTTATAGTCTACAGAATGTTACAAGATCCAAATACAAATATAGGTCCAATTCAGCCTTCAACTCAAGGTACAGTTAACCAAAAGCTAAAGAAGACAAAGATCTCCCATCTCCAGTCTCTGTTCTGATACATCTAGGTAACTGTTCGTAAACCTTGTGTAAAATAACTGTTGTTTAGTTTTAAATCTAATATTTACTGATCCTCCATTTCTGAGATACCATCAACCACTATAAGAAGGAATCCTTTTCTGACAGATGCAGAAAACATGTTGCTGTCCAAAGCAGCAACATGTGATAGTGAATCACGTTTCTAATTGTAATCTGTAGTCAGAAAAGAAAAACAATCACACAACTTGAAATGTCTATCGCTTTCTCCACTTCCTAGCTATATCTTCTTCTCATAAAGTAGCAACTGGTTGTGCAACAGAAGCTTGTAACAGCTCTAGCAAGCCCATTAGATGTCTTCCTTTCTGGACACATGGGATACTGCACCTTGTCCGGGGGAAAAAAAAGATAATTGCTCTCTCTATTTGTTCCCCATTTGCTATTACACTTTACCTCATGCTTCCTATATGAATACACAAGCTTATTTATGTGAAGTCTGTGTACTTGCAACATTTAACTTCTTGAGGAACTCCTCCAGTAATTCTACAGCAAAATGTAAAATAAAAAACTTTCGTTGTTTTCCATTTCCTTCTCCACCATCCTTAGTTCAATGAGCACTGTGTCAGACTGTAAAATGGGAATAATACCTTAAGTATCTTAGCAACTTCAGGGTTAAACTTTGGAGTTTTAACATACTGAAGAAATAACGTACAAATTCTTTTCCTCAATCCTTCTAAGTTGCATTCTTTCACCTCTCTTGACATAAGATCAACTTCCCTGTCGATTAATTCCACTATTTCCTGTGTTAATTTACATTCATGTTCCTGAAAGAAAACACAATGAAAAAGGAAAACAAGTTCCACAACAATAAGATAGCAAACAAACAAAATAATTCTAATGAAAGCAAACTATGGATTCTATGCCAATCATCATTCATACCTCTGTACGTTCAGGTAAGAACGAACATATTCATAGAAGGTTCTTAGTGTTTTAAGAAAACAACCTCCAAGAAAACTAATGTAAAGAACTACAAAACTGAGAATGCTTACAGATTCTGCTCTTAGGGGCCTGTATATATACCAAAGCTGTGAGGAACTGTAAACCTGGAGGCTTTAAAAAATGCTAAGCAGAGGCATACAACACATGCAAAATTTTCAGTCTCCAAAAGCACCAAGAAATATCTCCCTAAGAAGCTTCCTTTGGCTTTGTGATAGGAGGTGTAATGTGTAAACACAGAAGACAGTTAAACAAAAATCAACCAACCAAACAACACAAACAACCAAAACAAAACAAAACCCACACAAGAGGCATAAGACCAAGCAGCAGCATTCTATTCTAGTTTGATGCCAACAGTATCATCCTGAAAGTACCTTGAAATGCATTCCTTTTATACATGAATAAATAAATAAAACATGTATGAAAGACTAAAAGAAATGCAAACAGCTTCTAATTCACTAGCAACACTGGCAGTAGCAGTAGAGGTGGGGAGTGAGAGGCAAAGGAAAAAAAAAAAAAAAAAAAANAAATCAGGATTTACCACCCATAAAACTGGTAACCCAAACCAACACAAAGATAAGGTTCGGAACAGACATTTCAAAGAACTAAAAACCAAAAAGTACGAATAACCACTTACATCTCTGCCATGCTTTTCATCAAGTTGTTATAAATATTAAGATAAACTTTGTACTGAAATTGTATTCTATATTAATGTACCAAAAAGTCTAAAACCATGGGGTTAAAATTCTAAGACAACTTGAAGAAAAACGTGCACACCACAAAGTGAAATATGAATTTAGAGTATATCTAGAATGTCAATTCTGCTCTCCTGCCAGGTGGTACACAAGGCTTTCTCTTGCTGCCAGCTGATCATCCAGGCACCTGTCTGCCAGAAGCAGCATTGCTTATGTGTCAACATAAGTGACTGCATCTTTGGGAAGTACAGCTTCAAGCTAAACATAAATAGAAAAATAAAACATACCTTCACTGTAAGTCTGAGTATTCCCAGCACATCTATTCTCTCATCTTTTGGGATGTCATTCATGCTAATGCTGTTGTAGATTTCAAGTAGTTCTCTGGCACGGAGTATGTTCGGTGTATCCATTTCAGTGATTTTTCCATCAAATGCTTTCCATCTCTTAGGTTGTGCACACTTCAGAAACAATTTGTATAACTCTGAGCTATTATAACCTGATCACCAGCTGAACAAGTACATTATGTTACATCAAGTTTCATCAGAGCAAATAGGGACTTAACATTAATGCTTGACTAATACAAAAGGCTTATTCTATTGTCGATATTTATACAGTACCTTTTCCACCAGAGTAAGTATTCAATTATACACTTTGTTTAAAGTTGCAGGTCATGAAAATTTTGACTTACAGTATATTAAAAGTAAATAATATTCTTCTACAGGGATATCCTCTGCTTCTTTAAAGCAAATTTACTGAACGCAGTGTTAGAACACATTTGTTCTGTATTTCATCTTGCAGTCATAAATCCCTCTAAACTATCAGTAAAAATCAATGGGACTGTTGACTGTGTAAAGGTTCCAAATTTAAGGCCTCTGAGTCTACTCAATACAAAATATCTCCAGGGAACTGTTCTGCTTACCCTAGCTATACAGACAGATAGAAGGCATAGACTTTGTTACAGCTAAGTCAAAGCATGAGTTTACAGCTGCTTGGACACTTCAGCTAGCTGCTTCTTTGCTAATGTAAGCCATACCAGATGCCTACTACTTCAGTTGTCTCTTTGCACGTCTTCAACTTCTACAGATAGTGAGAAGTTACATGGTATCGGCTGCCCCACTCTGTTTGAAAAGTCCGAGCATTCTCCTCTTTCCAGAGGACTGGTTTTGGCTGCAAACCACACTGTTCCATGGGGACTAGGTCACCCTGGAGGTAGGTATCTCAACCCAGTAGAAAGATGGTGTTCAAAATCTGCTCCGCATCATCACCTAACTCCACTCCCTTTCCTTAGTCATACATTGGGATGGCTACTTGGAACATCTTTCTCAGTATTAATTATTCCCTTTCACTGCATTTGGAATTCAAATGTTCACAAACACTGTGAAATTCACTTTGCAGTCTCAGTGTGAGTTAACTACAGCAACACTTCATGCAGCATTCACACGCTGAGTAGCTTTCTGGGCAAGATCCCAGCATTGATGTAATCATTATTTTGACCAAATACACAGGCTTGCTATGGTGATAAGTAATAAAAATACCAAGAATACTGGATAGTTAGAACAGACGTGATTAATAACACCACAATCAAAATTGAGCTTTCCTCACTTTAAAATAAATAAACGATAAAGTTAGGTAAGCAAAAGAAAGACAAAATAATTGATAAAAAGATTTAACACTGAATAACTGACATTTAGTAACATTATCAGTGGAGGTGGAATGCTAATTAAAGGAGGTCTTGTTAATCACAGATCACGATTCAGAGCCAAAATTGATTAAGAAATGCAATAGCAAAACCAGACATTAGTAAAAAATAAAACACTTAATTTCTTAGTGAAATCTTTGAACTTCTGCAAAACTAGAAAAGAGCAATTTTCTCCCTGTCATAAAAAAGAAGCATTATACTGTACTTTGTGACTTGGTTTCACTATCTTCGTACAGCGCTAGAAATTCTGAAACAAGCAAACAACAAAAAAACCCCCCACCAAATTAGAAGCTACATAATGCTGCAAATCCTTCGCATGACAGACTGGCAAAAATCACGATTTTCCACAGAGTAGTTAATTCAGTACCTACATTTATCCTCCTCAATGTAATCACTTATAATAAGACAGAAACGTCATTTGATTATGCTAGGGAGAGTCAATGGGTAGAGTTTACCCTGGGAAATGGTTATTGAAACCAGGTTCTTCTGATAAATTTGCACAACCCCATATGAGATAACAGTCTTGGTATTCTACTCTGCAAAGTGACCCTTAACATAGACCATCTATACTATGATAATGTTTAAATTACTAAAAGCAAGATAACATACCTGTAACTTCTGTAATTTTTCTTACTACCTCATCATAACTGGATATCACATAACACAATTAAAAAGAAAGAAGTTATGCAGCTTTTTACTAGAAAAAAATACAGAGGTCTCATCAATATGAACATTCCAGTATTTCAGAAAGAATTCCAAGCTTTCTCATTTCAGGACTATTTTCATCTATTCAAGATTGATGTGAGAAAACAAAAACTTCCAGATTTCTTTGCCAGCTTTTTCTTGCCTTTTAGTCTGCTGGCACTGCTGTGGAATTTATAATAATACTGTTATCTGTATTACTTCAGAGCACAAGACTACTACAACTGCACTCTGCTGTCAATGCATGAAAGCAGAAAAAAAGCACCCGAGGAGCTCAGATACAGAGAGAAAAAGGAGAAAAAGGTAAGAAGAGTAAAAGAAAATCCATAGGATGGGTGCAGAAATAGCACAAAACATGAAAGGTATAAACTGAGCAATAGCTAATAATTACTCGAATTCCTTTAAAAAAACATGATTGCTGTATAAAAGCTTAATTAAATACTTCCTCTTCAAAACACAAATGCTGAAGAATGAGCTCAGTGTAAAAAAGAACCCCCTAGAATGTAGAGCACACACAACCAGTAGAAACCACTGTAAAAGCACATATGCATGAGGAGGTACATGCCTAAAGTAGGAAAGAAGGGAATGAAAGTTTCCACAGAGAAGCAAGTTTCGTATCACATTGGCTATTGCAGCAAAATGAAATGCTTGTAGTCTTCAGATGTGAAAGGTGTTATGTCAATTTTAATTAACAAGTGTCCAGATTAACATTATCAGCTCAAAGTTGAAGAAATAACTGAATAAAGCAGCTATAATCTATCATTCCAAGGATGAATTTCATAGTACAGTTTACAGTGTTTAAATCACACTGTTACTGTCATAACAAGACACCCATTGAATTTTGAGATTTCCCAATTTTTTTTTTTAATTTTTTTTTAAAGAAATGCAGAAATTGTTACTTTCTTTACCTCTGAGTTAGGCTGCTACATATGTCAACAGTTTAGAACAACAGTCAAAACCCTATAGCTGCCACGATAAAAAAACTTGAAAATAAAAAGTTGCAGTTCAGAAGCTCAGTAGATTTTCAAATTAAAAAGAAAACAATCTCATTACTGAATAACATAATTTATAAATGTAAAATATGAATAAATAAATTAGTACTAAGTGTTTCAGAAACAAGTACACTGTTTGGAGAGAGCATCTCTTGTCTCTCGTGTGTCTCCTGAATCCCCAAAAAACTATCACTAGGAATTCTGGTACTGAAGAACATTTTGCTTCTGATTTCTAGATGCAAGAAAACTGTATCGCTTGTAGAATAAATATTGGAAGTAAGCTGTATAAGGTGGGACACTGGAAAGCAGTCCTTAAAGGAAAAAATAGAGCTTCAGCTAGGAGAGAAACATATTTGCTTTAGACTGTTCCAAGCTTCTTTTTCTGAGAAGATAACAGAATAGATTGTAAAGGATCGAAGCAAATATTTAACATAGAAATGATTCAAGGTTTTGATATCATTGCTAAATATTTAGTTTTCTGGGTCTTTTCAGTCTTGAAAACAGTAATAGAGAATATAATCACATCATGGCAGTAAACTCGGTAATAGTTTCACCAACATTTCAAATAAGTCATTTGTTCATAATGAAGAAAAGTAATAGATGTTATCAAACCACTTTTTACAGTACAGTTCCCATATATCAGTAATAAAAAGAATGAAAAAAAAAAAAGAAGAAGTCTCTTTTGGTCCATCAATCAGTCACAGAGCTAAGAAATTTTCAGCTTGGAAAAAGAAATGCACCAAATTTTATTGACATGAACAATTAGATAGTTTGGATATTTATAACATTAGCATTCACGTGATTAACTGTTAAAGCTAGATAAGTTACTTTTGGCAAGTAGCCTGCAGATGTCTTTTCTGTTCATGTACTTTTGTCTTCTTTATGTTCAGCCTAAAATTACATCACTGACCTTATCCAGAAAGTTCAGTATTGCTTTATGTTGATTCTCCTCATCTGCATTTAGTTTGTGTCTCCCAATGGAAGCAATCAGCTGTGCCTCTTCGTCCAGAAGTCCACACAATGCTGCCTTTCTTTCGGCTCCAGTAAAAGTTCTGTTAATCCGCTCAGTCTCCTCCTGCCTCCATACTACAGATATAAATATTTTGAGTATTTTTACAAGATGTTTTCCAGTGAAATTTCTACTTTCATATTTAAGAAACAACATAATTTTCAACATTCATTAAAAGTAAATTTCTATGCTAGGGAATTGACGGTTATGCATACTTTCAATACAAGCAAAATGGCCCAGAAGTTAATGTAAATTATACAGATGTTCTGTGCGAGTGTGTGTGTGTACATCAATCCTAAACTGCCAATTCATACTCCACACTCAAAGATGGGTTAGTAGAAAAAGAAGCTCTATGTAAGAAAAATAATTTAGCTCCTGTGGAAATGTGTAATAAAACGATTTCTTCACAATTTTGCATCTAAAATAACTAAACGCACTGTTTGAGTGTCAAACAGCTCCAAAAGGTATGAGCAATAGGAACTTTTAAACAATTGCTCATCAAAGTCACAAGAAAAGATACCATGGAGATGATCTCAACCGATTAAGGACAGCATATTACTGTGGTACCACCAGCACTCAGTGCTGAGAGTATCACTGCTTCTCCCTGCACAAATGAGTAAAATCTAAAGAAGCTTGAAGTCCTCCAAAGCTGAGATAAAATTTGATTGGCAGTTGCATTTAGCACTTCAGGTGTTACACCAAACATTTCAGTGGTATCACCTTTTGCCACCCAAGGCAGAAGGATGCACATTAATAATTAGATAGTCTTTGCCTTACTTTTTCTCCAACAGAACCCTTCAAGCAGAAGTAAGTGGTGTGTAAACCCCCGGATGGCAATGACAGCAACACGTGAGCAAGAATATGCCCTTCTGACTCTTACGGTCAAACCACCGAACCACAGGTACCCGCTGCACTTACAAGTTAGACTACTTCATGATAGAAACATGCAGATGTATACATACTTATCTCTCATGCTTTATTTTGTAGCACCCATTTCTTGACTCTAACTGCTGATATACAGACTACATGCCTTTACAGAAATCTGTTAGTAAAATCAGTTTGTGTTTACTGGATAGATAGTACTTTCCTCTTCGTATATCATAACAATTCCTGGCATCTCTGAAGAGTCTGTTCCATTTCAAATACCTCTGGAGTTCCAGAGGTATTTGAGGGGAATTTCCAAAACTTCAACATTCCTGAATAATATCTCAAAGTGTTGTTATTATTCCAGAACACTTATGCAAAAGCAAAACCCAGCGTAAAAGAAAACAATTCAATATGTGATGCACACTTACTGAAAAAGCCTATAACATCCTGTATCAGGTAAGATTAGAGGCAGGAGGAGGGAAAGGAGTAAGGTTTATTTTCTGCCTGTGGCATCCTTATCTACAATACCTTATGTTTTCTGTTTTAAAATATTTCAGTTCATTTCCTTAAGGTTCTCCAAGCTTTGATATTAATATGACAGCTGTCTGACAAGTTCTGAGTAGCCAAAGATATATTTTTAAACAAAGCCATTTCAGTAAACAAAAGCACTGTATAGAATTAATTTACATGAAACTTTATATGCCTGAAGGGGGCAGCAACTTCAAAGGTAGAGCTAATAAATACAGTAAGCAATTTTGTAATTACAAAAATGAAGAAGCTGCCAGTTATCATCAATACTCACCTCCTGATTCACCATGTATATATAAGCAAGTTAAAAACATTCCTCTTAGATTACCTGTTCTACAGGCAGAGTTTTTACTCATTACAATTTTTATTTCAGTTTTCATAAAACAAAGTAGTTCATACCTTTTAAATAAATAATGAGTGTCTCCATATGCAGATAGACTGAATATATAGATATGTCTTATTTGCCCCATACAGTCAACAGGCAAGTTTTTGTACCAACAGGAACTGCTTGTACTGGCTGACCCCGTAACAGGATCCCCCTGTTGTGATCAGCAGCAATAACCTTCACAGATCTCTGGAGGACAATAGTCTCATTCTATTACTGTCACAATGATTTAGCTTGTGTAGACTGTTGACACTACAAGAATGTAAAAGTAGTTTCACATGCAGGTAGGAAAAAAAAACTTCCTAGAATCACTAAGCTCTATTAAAATAAAGAGCATGACTGCAAGTCTCCACATAGAGAAGCAACTAGTCAACAATGGTAAACAAAACCAAACCAAAAAATATTTACACCAGAAAACTATTTTTAACAAAATCTTGAAAAGACATTTCAAATACTGGAGTTTGTTCTATTCTAGTTTCGAAATGGCACATGCTTTTTCAGGTTGCCTGGATATTAAACACCTGAACATGCATAGCTGCAGGTTTTATTATTTGTGAAGCAAATGACATTAAAACAAGCACAAGAGACAACTATATAACCGTAAGTTTAAATCTAAAAATATTGGGAATATCAGCATTCATTCACAGCTTTAACTCGGCTTTATTGGTTCTACTGCAAATAAGACTCTTCAAGCCTAAATAAAAAAATAAGTGGAACTTACATTTGATAGCACATTAGCTAGGAAGCAGTTTTTAAAATAAAATATTGCAGGAAATCAGATACCAAATAGTAGCACTTGCCATAAGTGGAGAGGAAAAAATGATTATTTGTGTACCTTGGCTTTTGATTACTTAGTCAGACATACCTTTAAAAGGGCTGATTCTTGTGAAGTGAAAATCTAATCATCTGTGAGGGAAAAGGGGGGCAGTGGAAACAGCTCCTAGCAAACCACAAATCTCATGAAGATACTATTCCCAAAATTCTAAAGTTTAAGACCAGTAATAATTTTTACATTTGTCACGAACAGTAATATTTATAAATCATGTATAAATTCAGACCAAGTGATTTGTTCAATGCCATACAAAGCACGACAGCATTAAAAGATTAGCATATAACTTGGGAATTCTTGAATCATGATCCTAAGCTCTATGAATAACACATGCTGCCAAATTTCTGCTCAGTTTACCTCGGAAGAAATAACTGAGATGGTTTAAGGTAGGTCAGGTGGACAAGTAAGACTATCAGGACGCCCTGTAGGACCGTAACAGATTTTTAAAATTTTGACAACACAGTTTCGTGAAACACGGAATAAACAAGAAAGGAGGAAAAGCATTAGTAGAAGATGACTAGGACAAAAGGAATAACCTCAGTCATATATTGTAAAATCTCAGCAAAAATTTTATCCATTATAAAGAAGTCTGTATTATAATAAATGACATATAAGGTATCTTAATACCATTTTTTCATGGCATTCTTTTCAGCATCTTAAATGTAAAATAAAAAATTAAAGTAACTCTGATTAAGAAAACAGTTCCTGTTCCTCTAGCTGACCTTAATATTAGAGATGCATTAAAAAAAAAAAACAAAAAAAACAAAAAAACCCTGTCAAATAGCACTATTCTACAAGCTGATTATTTTCTAAAAAAGATGTACTGATTTTGGCTAGGATAGAGTTTGTTTTCTTCATAACACCTTACATGGTGCTATGCTTTTGATGTTGGTAACACAGAGATGTTTTAGTTATTGCTGAACAGTGCTTACACAGTGCCAAGGCCTTTCTGCTGCTTCTACTAACATATGAAAGCAAAATAATTATTTAAAAAATAAATTCCACTGGATAAAAAATATCAAGGAAGTTTTCTGAAGAAACGTAAAAAACTTAAGTTTGTTTTAAACAAACTGTATTATTTTGCAGATTTAAGAGTGCTCCTTTAGGAAAAAAACTTACATTCTAAAGCATGGTACAGTAGCTCAAAGTCGTCTTTTGTTTTAGGGTTCAGTCTTCGCTCATTCTCCCTTCTCAGTTTTTTTTCTTTCTCTTTTTTTTTCTGTAACTCTTCTTGTGCCTCCCATGCCAGCCTTAACTTCTTTTTTTCCCTCAGCTTTTGCACTATATTCATAGCAAGCCAACGGCGGAAATATTTCTGTAATACTATTACCTGTATGTGGTACAACACCAAAGAATCATGAATTTAAAACAAAACAGCGTAACATTTTTTTATTGACTGTTATTTCTTCTAGCTACTACTAGTTATTACTTCTAGCTACTAGCCTTTTGCAATGTATTGTTTTTATTGTTTTCTCTCCAGCTTTGTAAGCAGAACTCCTCATCTTCCTATCAATTTATAAATTGTTTAGATTGGGAATTTTAGACACATATTTGCAAAATTTCTTTTACATTTCTAAATAGAAAAATCAACACGTACACAGAAGATAAACTGCAATTTCTTTGTAAACAAAAAACGGATGTTACCAGTGCTGTTGCGACAGAACTTAAAAAAGAAAATGATAAAATCCACCTTCCCAGGGTGTGGCTACTGAAGACGTGGGAAATGTCTGTCCTCTAAGGGAGGACATGCACAAGTTCAAGCTCCTGCCAGCTGGGTCAGCACTCGCACCACAAGCAGTTTTGACAGGTCAATACCAGGAGCTAACAAGCCTTGCTCAGCACTGAAGGCTGTCAAGCACAAACACACACTAATACAGTTACACTGTCTCTACAGATATCCTAACCTAACATTTCTCCTGGATATGTCTTCAGTGAGTATTTCAATATGGAACTACACTGCACTGTGCAAATCCATCAAATGGAACCAACACCACGCTGATGTCTCTCTACTGTGCATTATAGATTACCTATGGATACATTACAGATTTCAGTAAATGGCACTAATGATCACAGTAAAGCAAATCGGTAGTCCTGAGGAAACGGTTACCTATTAGAGTTCCACTTCTACAAGATGCTTATTGCCCCGAGCTGACGCTGACCAAATAAGAAGTTCTAACAGCAAACTTCTACCCACAAGATTTCGACATACCTTGTCAATCATGACAACACAATTATCCTGCTTACACACTTGGGGAATCAACTGTTCCTCCACTTACTTAGATTCAGTCCGTCTATTTTAAGCCATCAGTTTAATAACTAGAGCTTTTACAAAGCAGTGCCCCACCTAACATGATGCTGGGCGTACTTAATTTAGATGTGCAGCCACTGTATACATGGTTTTCAAAAAGCAATTTGGAATACATAAGTGGCATGCTCTGCACAAGGAATATACAGAATCTGTCACTGGAATCACCTGCATGAGTCAACTCAGCGCACCAGAAAACCACACAGACCCATTACATGTGTGTGAACATGGGGGTTTTACCTCAATGCCAAAGCAGGTAGCTTCAACACAATCCAAACAGGAACAGTGTGCCAAAGGTAACCTACCAAGTCTGTCAAAACAAACAACCAACCCCAGAAAACACAAAACACAAAAGCTGAATGCAGGTGTCCTAAATCCTAACCCAGTACTCCATGCATCTGAGGTCATACATTAAGCATATAGCTCAGGTCCTTCCAAAGACGTAATGAGAAAGCCATAGGGACAAGCCTATTTTAATCCCTAATGCTCTATATGGAAGCTTGACTGTCACTGTAAGATAGAAAGCAGTAAATTGAGAATTCTTAAGAAATCACAAAGTCTCAAATGTCACTAAAAACATAGAGCAAACACACAGTTCCCCCATACCTGGAATATTACAAAATGCGAAGATTAAGCAGATATTTTCCAGTTCACTTTTAAATTCCCTCTTCGAACACTCATTAAATATTCAGATAATTTTCATTCTACTTTGCTTTACAGATAGTTTCAAACAGGCAAGAACTTACTGCTTTCAGTCTACGTTCATGGTATTCGTCCGCTGTAAGATACTTTCCAGGACTTATTATTTTGTCAGTCACGACTGACACATACAGGCCAACTTTAGTCATCTGTGTTGATGTTGTATTGTTTGTTTGTTGCAGCTTATTTTTTTCAAAAACAGTCTGGGGAAAAAAAATGCATGTCAGATTATTACAAAATATACAGAGGTTTGTCTCATTACAGTAAGAGGCAAAATTAGCTATTTGTAACAAAAATCACAAGACTAATGATATTCATCCACAAAATACTTTCAGTTACACACTTACGTCTGATCTACTTCCTCATTCCTATTGAAAAAATTATGTCAACATTGTATTTCATTTGGCAAAAACAACATTCTAAAAAGATGCTACAATACCATTACCTGTGTTTCCCTACAAAATAACTGAATTCCTTTGTCAAGTCGTTTTTTGGGTATCGTTTGTGATCCTGCATTATGAAATTCCACTCCTGTTATCCTGTTCTTAAATCCACCCAGAAACGGCTTTTGATAGGTAGGTCTCTCAATTTTCACAACTACGTCTTGGAATGAATCAGAATCTGTTAAAACGGAAGTTTCAATATAGAAACATTGTTTCATTTAGTAACAGACTGAGTGAAGCACAATTCTATATCGATACAGGTGTTAAAAACAGCATTTACCTGTTTGTACTCTAACAGTTATGACATCAGGCATGTGGTAATCCTCTTGAACTGCTTTCCCAGGAAAATGTTCCTGATCGAGACACAACTTCTCAGACTGGTTAGTTTCATCAAGGTTAGCCCTAGTGCTCCTAAGAGTTTCATTGTCCTCAATCACGCTTCCTAAAAATAAAACCAAAATTAATTCCTGATCAGCTTCTCAAAACAAACAAATAAATAATTATTTCAAGTTTACCCCGAGGTGATTTTATTGAAACACTGCAAAACAGAAACATCATAGATTTTTGAGCTGGAAAGACAGTCTACTTGAAAGTTGAAACAGCATTATCATATACTTTTAAAAGGGATATCTAACATAGTACTGTCACCACATAAAGTCACTCACATTACCATTTTTTAAAAGTTACAGTAAATGTGTTTATTTTCAAACGCATAATTGCAAATCAAAGTTATCCATTTGTACAATGAATTTGTATTGAAAAAATCTTACCTAAACCTGCCTCAATTTAGACCTAATCTAAGCATACAATGGCTGAATCACTGTTGTCTTTCACACAATACTTAACACTGTGGTGTTTACTTAAAGACTATATTCTGAACCAGACCTACTTAACTCAAAGCTCCAGAAATCTCTTTTTTTCGATTTAGAGATAAGACTCTATCTGGTTTGGGCACAGAGCCCTTCCTAGGCTGTGATCACCAGCTACCCACAGTGAGAGCATTGGAGTGCAGCCCAGCAAGAAGGCAGCGGTCAGCAGGTCCATACTCTGAAGGGTCACTCACTGCGCTCACCTGCTGAATGGGACGTGTTGCCTTCCACTCTGAAAACTTAAGAAAACGGGGCACTGAATTGGGAAAAGGAAGTAACACAGGGCACCTAGAATGCAGGAGATGATGGAGTGTTTTGGCGACTGCAGGAGAAAGACATGGATAACAGAAGGGTGGTGGGTAAGTTACGGGGGAATCTAAGAGAGGTAAAACAGTAAGATGATTGCTGTGTTCTAGACTAAACTGTTGTTAGCTCATACACTCACACAAATGTGTGCACAAAGCATGTATACATACTCACACACGTTTCTGGAAATGAAGATCATTCTATAAAATGCCATATTAGTCTGTAAATTGCTACTCCAACTTGACATAAAGAATACATTCCTCATCTTTACAAGCATGTTTTAGATGAGAATTTGACAAGTCACTTCAAGACCAAAAAACAGCAAACGTGAACAGAATGAGGGTGTGTGGCATGCAAGAAGCCGTAACCAAGTTGAAGAAAAAGAAATCTCTTAAAAGCCCTAATATTCACCATTTTAATAACTTCTTTACCTGTTACTGCCCCGCTTGCTGTATTCTCTGATAGTACTGAGTTTTGAGATGTTTCTTCTTCCCTTTCTGAATTTCTTACTTCAGGTAAAGTAGAATAGTTCTCATTGGTAACTGGAGATGTGCTCTCAAATGACGCTCTGGATGGGGCACCTGGCTCAAACACATCTTGTTCGTTATTTCCGATCACTTCTGGGTTGCCTGGTCTTTCTCCAGGTGGTCCCTGCTGTGCTACGCTTGACTGTTCCTGTTCCTTCAGAGCTGCCTGCTGCTCGCTGCCCTCCTCCGACTGCACAGTGCCTGCAGCTCCCAAAAGCAGAGGCTCCTCTGCTGGGTTCCCGTTGTTGGCCTCTCCGCCTGCTGTTTCTGAGGATGCAGATGGTTGCTCTGCACCTGACCCTTCCATTCCAACAACTTGAAAGCAACTATCCGACATATCTTCCATTTCCTAAAGTATCAGTTGCACATTTTTAACCTTTCCGCAAGAATAATCACAGTATCTATTTACAATTGCATAGTAACACATTCCTACCACCAAGCATATGGATGACTTACTAACCTGAAAAGCTTTTTCTGTATCTATTCCCAAACAGCCTATCTAGAGTAGCACGAGCTCTTTGCTTCCACCAAACACAAAACATTTAACATCTCCTCATTGGTCTTTAACAGTACTAATAACGCACAGCATTGACAGCAGGCAGTCAGCGTAACTCTTATGTGAAGAATACATAGAGATAAATCCCTTATGTAGGTAAGAATTGACGCGGGACTGTTACCCAGAGACAGCACGCCTCTACGGTTCTCCGTGCTGCCACTGAAATGACACGGGCCGGAAGGATTCAAGCCCCTTTTCATGCAAACCCCCCCGACCAGCGGGCAGCAGCTCCGCCCGGCGCCAGGACACGAAGGCCCCGCCGCCGCACCGGGGCGCTCGGGCCCCCACGGGGCGGTGGGCGGAGCGCAGGCCCGCCGGGGACAGCGGCCCTCGGCACAGGGCACAGCGGGGCCGGAGGGGTTCGGTCGCAGTTCGGCGTACGAGTGCGCCTCCCCCGCCCCGCTCCTCCCGCCCGGCCCCGTTACTTTCCCCTCGGGCAGCTTCTCCGGAGCAGCCGCGTCTGGCGCCGGCGGCGCGTCGCGGTAGCCATAGCAACCGGGACTGGGCGGTGCCTCGCGGAGCCCGGGGCCGCAGCACCAAGAGCATGCGCAGTGCGGGGCAGGGGGGTAAGAGGGCGGGACCGGAGCCCTTCCAGTGGTGCCCAACGGTAGATGAAAGGAAACGGGCACGGACTGAAGCACAGGAGGTTCCATCTGAATACGAGGAAAAACTGCTTTGCTTTGAGGGTGCCAGAGCACTGGAACAGGCTGCCCAGACACATTGTGGGGTGTCCTTCTCTGGAGACATTCAAGACCCACCTGGACACATTCCTGTGTGACCTGCTCTGGTGAACCTGCTTCAGCAGGTGGGTTGGACTAGACCCTCCTGGCTGTGCTTTACCCCACCGCAGTCAGCGGAAGCACCGCAGCACCTGGGAAGGCAGCACCTGCACCAAGAGGTGCTCACTGCCTCCCTGCTGCTGTCCCAGCCCCTCGGCTGGGCACATGTGCCCCCGTGTCATAGTGTCAGCACATCCGTGTTCCTGACAACAGCCATGTCCTACATCGTCATCCATAGCAAGGTGAAGATTTTACCATTTATAGCGGCATTTCTCCTTCCAGTTTATACTGCAATAGTAGCAGAAATTGCACCAATACCCCAAACTGTTTCCTGGGTATCAGGTACAGCTGGTGTGCTTGGATGTCGATAGCCCTTGCCCTGCAGCCCATCGCGTCCTGTGCTGTTCTCCCTGGGAAGGACTGCGGTTCTGCTGCGAGCACTGAGGCGGTTTGAGTGGAAATTACGACACGCATACCAGAATTAAAACCATATGAAACAGAATTTCCTGGTGTTTGATGCGTGATTTCCGAGGCAACTCTTACAAGTGTGTCAGCATGCTACAGGAACACTGAGACTGCGCTCACTTCACCCAGCCATTTCAGAGGTGAAATACACAGTTCTGCATCACAACTCTGGGAGAATGCTGAAAAAAAATTATATTTCAGCAGGCATTGACATATATCCACACTCACTAACAGTATGCCACGGACACTGCATGGACACTGTTACCATGTTTCACAGACACTGTTCGGCATCTGAACATGGGCCTGCTTCCCATCAACAGGACAGAAACTTCCAATTACCGCTGCTAATGCTCTTTTTTCCGAAACCGATTGAACTTGAACAGGGTAGACCAGGGCCAGCGGTAACTATAGAAAGATACCATGTCATTTTGTGTCACTCTGTGATTATTCTATAGTCAACTTGATTCAACAAACTCATTTTCAGTTTGCAAGATGATTTTTCATTTTTTTTCTGATGAAATAGCATATATGCTGTAAATTTTTTAAAAAGTGGGTTTCATTCATCTCCTTTTGAACACAATCAGAAATTATGTCAAAGACTAAAGTGGTGTCCTGCTCAGAACACAACCACTCAAAATAGGCTAAGTAGGAGAGAGAGCACGTTGGAAGTAACAAACCCCTCTGTACTGCCGCTACACAGCAACCTGAGCACTGCTTTTCTGGTTTAACAGGCTCTGTCTCTATTAGGTCCCATCCTTGCAGACAGGCTGATTTTTCACTCACATAATAACTTCAATCAGATGATCTCAAACTGTTTTAAAGAGCTACGATTCGTTAATTCTAAGGCTTGCAGTGATTTAGCTTGCCATATTACAGCAGATAATGATAAAATCTTTCACATCATCATGTATTTCCAACATAGTTAATGGAGAAAAATCAAGCAAAATCATTACAATCAGTCTCCAAATTATACCTTGCTAGCACACTCATCTTAAAATAAATTATTTGCAACATAGTACTCCTAATATAGATTCTCTCTTGGCTGTAAAGTATGTGTGTAGTGGTTTGTTGCTTACAGTGTGAACTTAAATATCAGATATATAGTTACAGAGTTAATAGCAAGGTAAAAATTACTGTTTCTCTTCTTAGCAAAGATGTATTTTTAAATTAGGCAGGAACAAGGATGACGTGAGTACACAACATTGTCTAAAAGGCATACACCGTTATATCTCAAAATTGTAATCCATTTTTTTTCTTACCTTTGTTCTCAATAACTGCTATTTAAAGTTGATGTTACAACATAAAACTAACACATTATCTTGTGTAGCATAGTAATTAATTTATGCTAAGATAATTAAATCAAATTTAACTAACGATAAAATAATGAAAACTAATCATAAGACATTCTGATAATTAGATAAAAGGTTCAGAAAGCTGAAAAATCCTTAATGATTCATAGAGTTGGCTTCAGCAGAAGCTTTTTAAGACTCAAGATAACTTATTCCTAAACAAAAGCATTTGTGAAGGCTAATCCAGTGTTTTGGGTAAAGTTTTAGAAAATAATCCTATTTTGAATCACATGAAAGAAACACAGACCAGAAAAAACATCGAGAATATAAATTAGGAAATACAATTCTCAAAAAAATCCCCTCAAGGTAGTAAACAACCTATATTAGGGTCTGTACCGAGGATATATTCCTGCATCTGTATGCTAATGGTATGCTTTCCATCAGCGAAACTCAGTTTTGAAAGACTAGATACAAAATTTCAGCAGCAATGGGACAAGACTTCTCCTCTGTAACACAACTCACAGGCTCACAGGAGCTGTTGTGAGTCAGACAACAAATACAGCTTTAGAAGTGGAAAAAATAACTGAGCAAAAAGAGAGTTCAGCCAATGTCTCAGTTATGAAAGAGCAGAAAGATTTCCAACACCAACTGTCACCATATATATTCTGGCAACTTTTTCCCTCCCCTCAAGTATTGGATGCCAATAGCATTCATACTAGACTTCAGGGGTTTTTTTTATTACATCGTTCATCCTCTTTCAAGTTTGTAATCCTTTAATATTTCTCATGTGAAAATTGTGTTTGTTGACTTTGTAGCAAACCACTTTTCTGGAATGCCACCTAGTGGTTTTCTCTCCAAAGAGACCAGTTTCTACTTCTCTCAAAACTGAAAAGGCCTTCAAAAACAGCTAATGAAGAAAAATATTTTCCACTTTTTCAATTTTCAAAATGTAAAAATTTCTGTTATTATAGTAACAACAGTTGAAAAAAAATTGCTAAAGAATTCAGTGAAAACAGTTGCCAGAGTCAATACCCTAGCTATACTTACTAATTTTCTACTGTCCTATTCCCTTAATACCATGATTGTATGAAATATTATATAAAGATGTAACTAATCATTAAAAATAATTATGTCACAGGTAAGCCTAATGACTATGGAAAAACACCTATGACATGTAACTGTAATGTTATGTAAATAAGGCAGTGCAGTGGGACTGTACCACAAACATTTAACAAACTGCAGATTTTCGTCATTCAGCTATATTCTTACCATCAAACTTGCAAGAACTTTATTAATGGTACTCAAAAAATGTGAGTAGAGGCAAACTTGCACAGTATCCTTAGATCTAGTTTCGGTATTTTTAACTGGGGGCTATAAGCTTCAATCTGTAAACAAAAATTTTCAGAAGAAGCAGGCACTGTGTCCATGTAAATGTTTGAAAGAACCTAGCCAGATCTGTCAAGATCCACCAAATTTTTCATATTACTAAGCAATGGTCAAGGTCTGAATCAATAATATACAAATAAATCTATAGAGTACACGTTTACATACAAAACCTTTGTGTAAGACCCCAATACTAGAGTTTGTACCACGTCTTATGCTAAGTATAGTAACCTTCCTGCTAATGAAAAAACCTGTTCCTGCTGTCACTTTAAGGGGTGGCCTTCTTTCTCCCCCTTACCCCTCCCATCTTGGGTCTTCCCAGTGCTTCTGCCAGTTAGCTTATGTGGGCAGCAGAGTCAGCCAGTTTGAGACTGACTCAGCTGAAACATAAAATCCTGTTATTTTGGGTAAGCTTGGTTTTCATCACATCAGACCCCTGATCTCAACAACTACATGGTCATTAATGCAGTGGCTGGCAAAAATACACAACCAAAGGTGGGAGTGAAGGGCAGAATCATACTTTTCTACAACTTTGATTTCGATTTCAAATGGCCTATAATATTTGTTAACATACAAATACAGATTATAAAAATGACTCACAATCATAGAATTATAGCATGGTTTGTGTTGGAAGGGACCTTAAAGATCATCCAGTCCAACCCCCCTGCCATGGGCAGGGACACCTTCCACTACACCAGGCTGCTCAAAGCCCCATCCAACCTGACCTTGAACACTTCCAGGGACGGGGCATCCACAGTGCCTCTGGCCAACCTGTTCCAATGTCTCACTCACAGCACTCACAGACACTCAAGACTCTGTCAATAAATACAAGGCACAAATAACTTGTTAATAATGAATTACAAAAGGAAATAAAGCAAAGGTTGTACAACAGCTGAAAAGAATTTTCTTTAAACTATTTTTGCAACAAACTGGAAACAGTCTTTAGATTGCTAAATGTAAGTGGACACTAGGACAAAACATGTTTTTATGAAGTAATATCTTTAATTTAAAGACAACTGTCAGCAACAATAGATTAATTATTAACTTTTTTTTTCTTTCAAGAGGTTACACCCTTTTGAAAACTATATTGGCCATCTCCACTGGTCAGAAGGAGGTTCTTCAACTAGAGGCTCCCATGGTTTCCACTGTATCATTTTTCTTGCCAGGGAAAGCTCATTTTCAGCCTGTTAATAAACACCATAAACAAATTCTCAAATTCTATACAACTGCCAAAGTATTAAACTACCTCTATTTCAGTTCATTGTCTCGGTAATGTCACTACCTATCGGTCACAGACTGCCACAAACTTCAAAAGAAACCGTATGTTTTGGGGTTTTGTTTTTCAAAAACATACTGAATCACCCCCAAATACCCAAACTGTTCACCTTGTCATTCTCAAAACAATTTCATGATATTTTCCAGTCTGTTTGGATTATCCCTCAATATCATTCAATCATCTGCATTTTCCACTGATTTAGACTCTGTAAGAGTCTAAACGTAAGTACACATGGTATGTATGTAAGTGTAATACAATAAAGACACATTAATTGTGTTAGCTTTTAGTATGGCCATTCTAGTCACTACATGACATTTCACTCTCGGATTTTTTTTCCTGTTTGTTTTGCAGAAAAAGAAGATATGGAAAACTGCCAACTTTCTAAACAGAAGCTCAGCCAAAGCAGCGCTATAAACCACTGCTCCTATTTGTACCTAACCTTACGTTTGCCCACTTTACCTGTAGAATGACTTCTTCTATGTGACCACTATTCAGTTTGTCTTGTAGTTTTTCCACATCAGTCTCCTGTGTATTCAAATACATATAAACAAATGTTAATTTTTACTGAGAAGTAGAAAGCCCAGATAAAACATGAAAACAATAATTCAACCAGATCACACTCTAGTCTTCCTCAGAACTACTGTCAAACTAGCTGGCTTCTGTCATTTTACGTTAGCAAAGAAATATCACACACTTTTCTTATTTGAAAACAAACATCAAACTTTCAGTGATAAATACAAAATCCAAGTAGTACTTAATGACATCCAAAGAAACGTTAGCAGCAAAGGGTTTTAGTATGTATCTTGAAAGAAAATTCTGATGTTAGCTTTTTATGAAATGATATGCAAACTTCCAATTATCACCTTAAATACGCAATACCAGTATTGCATAGTTTAACGTACCAAAAAGTGTTTTGAGATGTCAAAGGCACAGACTGCGCTAAGATACTACACTGATAAGAATACATGTATTTTTTGTGCAAGTGTGTGGAAATTACCACTGTCTATAAATCTTCAAAACACTGTTTTCTTCTAATTTTCACCAAAAACACCAGTAAGAAGTTTACAATTCCTTTTAATATACCATCAAAATATTCCAGTCAATAACAAAAATAAATCTCAAGACTTCAATTATTTCTAAACTGATATCTGAAAGCTACATCTACTTCTGAAAAACAGGTAGTCATTTTAAAAAAAATAATCTTTCTCATCTTAAAAAATCTTTTCATGTGTAACATTTACGAAACAGCCCTGTACTTACCGTTTTCACCAAGTTAAAACGCTGATTTACAATCTCCTCAGTGTACTTCCTATATGCTGCATCTTTGGGAATGTTTTGCAGGACACCCAGGATTTTTGTGTACAGTATCCTCAGGCGCTGAAGTGATTGCAAGACACGGTTAAAATACACAACTAGAATTATTTAACATCTGGTCTTACTTAAGCTACTAGCTACATAGACACAAAATATAGAGGGTTATGGTATTCAATCCAGAAATGCAGGATTAACAAAATAACTAAGTCTGAACCAGAGAACTCTGTCTTGGGCAAAACCACGATTTATCAGGACTGGGAAGTTACCAATATCAAATTTATTAAGTTTACCCAGAAGGTGTCTGACAAAGCTTTAGACTGAGCTAGAATCATTTGTACAGAACAATAATGATTTTTTTCAGTGGTTCTTTCTGACACTGTTCCTAACTTTTGGTGGCAAAAGCATTTTTGAAGTAGTATCGTTGAATAGTGGGAAATTTCAAAGCACAGAGCAATTAAATAAGTCCTTTCAAAGCTCGTGCCTCCTGAATAAGCAAGCAAGATGAGGCAAACATACTTTCATTACTGAGCCTGAAGACTTAAAAACCAAGTGACAAATCGCTACAAGAAGCATCTAACGTGGTTCCCAAGAACCACTGAAGTATGCCAACCTCAACAGTGCTTGCCATCACAGGGCCTTGACGGGGCTCTGCACCACACAGCCCCTAGAGTGTAAGACGAGCCTGTCCCATTGGTAAAAGTTATTTCAGTACTTGTTGGAAACACAACATAGCAAAACAGAAAAAATCCATATGCCTGTGAAATAGATTTCACATTTATGAAGAACTGAATTTAGAGAGTTCTTTCCTTTTTCACTGGAAATAAGAGAAATAAAATATCGTTTCATAAAAGTCCTTACACAAAGGAGGTTTTTGAAATCAGCACATACAACAAAAACTACATGTGCAAAATAACTCCTAATTATATGAATTAAACCCTTAGTAATTAATTTTATTCTTTTGTCACTTTCATTAAGTTAACACTACTCTGAGGTGCACAGTGTATCTACATATGCAAATACATAATGAAAAGCTTTCATCTCACTGACAATTTCCATTAAATACAGAACAAGATATGTGACATACCTCATGAGGGTTTTCAGTTACAGCCAATCCTACAAGTCCAGTGGTCTGCACAGAGAGCATGAACATATTTAATACACCCAATCATCTATTTCCATGCTATCTGGTTATTTCGTTTTTCCTCAACACACACCTGACCGGGACCATACTGACCATACTGTGACACAAGCCCCCACCGCACACACCAATCTGCAGCGTTTTGACCAGGGGACAGGAAAGCGAGTGAGAGGGTGAGGACAGGGAGCAGCTCACAGCACCCAGCAGCCGCCGCTCGGCCGCCCCGGGGGGTGACCCCGGGCCCACCCGCCTCCTTCCTCCCCACACGACGGGCCCGCCCCCTCCGCTAACGGTCGCTGCTGCCCCGCCAGCAGCTGCAACCGGGCCCGCCAGGCCCCACGCTCCCCTCACCCCTTTCTCGCAGGGCGCCCCGCTCGCTCACCGCCCCCCGCCCTCTCCTCCTCCCTCCCCCGAGACCCGCCGGGGCGGAGCAGCGTGGGAGTGGGATCCCCCCGCGGGGCGCGGCCGCCGGGAGCTGCCCGTCTGGAGCTGCCCGTCTCCAGCCCCCCCGCGCTGCCTCACCTTCCGCAGCGCCCCCGCCATGGCCGCGCTGCGCGAGCCGCCCCGCGCCGCTCCACCACCCACGGCCCGCAGCGCCGGACGCGGGGCGCATGCGCGGGCGCCGCTCAGAGGACAGGGCGAAGGACGCGGGACCGCGCATGCGCAGCTGCCGCCCCGGCTCGCGGTCCCGGCGGGCAAAGGACGAACCAGGCCGGGCCGTGTGGTGGCGCGTGCGCGGAGCTGCGGGCCCGGTTCGGCTGCGGGGCCCTGGGCCGGCCCAGCCGGGAGCGGCTTCCTCTTTCGAGAAAGCCCGTCCGGGTGGTGGGGCGGCCGCTGTGCGGGAGGCGAGGGCCTTTACCGTAGGGCCGCCCGGGTGGCATCGGGCTCTCCAGCTGCGGCGGGTGCCGTCCGGCCTGCGCGGCCCGTCCCTGCGGGGCAGAGGCGGCCAGGTCTCTGCCCCGGAACCGCCCAGCCCGGCTGGGCACCGTATTGGGCGCCTGTCCGAACGCAGCCCAAGTTTTGCAGCCCGGTACTTTCAGATGGGCTGGGTGTAGCATCTCCATACTGCTGTTTGCTTTGCTGCACTTACATAGATTTGAATATTCCCTTTTAAACATAAACACGTTTTCTGTTAGTGAAGCTGTCTACATGAAATTGCTAAAGATGGGTTATGATCAATTTGCAGAACTTTGCAATTTCCAAATGGGGAATACTCTGTCGCTAGAAGTGCATCACACGCGAGTCGTACATGCTGTATGTTGCAGTTCGATTTTCAGCATGTCTCTAGTACTAAAGATGCAACATGCATTCTGCTAGTGGTCTGTGTGGCTGGTAACGGTACCTGAAACCAACTGATACTTGCGAAGTGATAGCTAATTAACTGCCAGTAATGAGTTTTCAGAACTATTACAAGTTCATAGTGGGTGGGTTTTTTTTGTTTGTTTTTCCGAAGTGTTTTGCAGAGTGCAATCTTACTCCAAGCTTCAGAGTTTATTTCAAAGCTCCCTTTCATGAGTCAAACAATTGTCTCAAGCCTTAAAACTTCAGAAGTATGTTTGGCTGCTGCTGAGAGCTGTCTTTTGTGTTCTGTACTTGGAATTAAACCAGCTTATGTCCACTCAAAGTGAGATTTTGGTGTAGTAGATGTGATTTGAGTATGTGTCAGTTTCTGTCATTTTTTCACAAAACGTATTTAGGCTTTGCAGGAGTTTCTAGTACATCAATTCTAGTTTTCTTCAAAGTATATGTAAAAAATAAATACCTTTCAATTGATAACTGATGCAGTGTGTAACTGTAAGCGTTTTATGTCAGCTCTGTATGTCTGGGAATAGGGTCTAATTTAGAAATAATGCAGAGCTTATAAACCATTAGAATTTTTTTTTTTTTTTAAGAAAAAAAAAGAGTTGTATGTGCATGTATTTATCAGTCAACTCCTCCTGAGACTGGTAACTTTTTACCTCAGGGAACAGTCATAAGAATGAGTATTCTGAAATTTGAATAATAAGCAGAAGCATGCTTATGCTCTCTATGAATTTTAGCTGTGAAATTGTCTTGGCCAAGAAATTGTATTAAAAGTAGCTAATTAACAGCAGAACAAAAAATAAGGATTACTGTAATAGACGATGGCAAATAGGTAATTTCTGAGTTAATGTGATCAGTTAATAAAGCAAAAAACCCTAAAATACTGTCAGAAAATAGAAAGCTTAATTAAGGGACCTGAGATAGAGAGAATGGGAGAAATAAGCAATAAAAGGCAGTTTAAGTCAGTGGGGATAAACATGATGTTCATTTGAAAATCCAGTTGACCTTGTATTAAGTCTTATCTTTATGACCTAGCTACTGATTTAAAGGGTGAGTTTTGCATAGTGAGTAAGATTTGATAATAATTTTGTTTTAACTTTATATTGTGTTTATTCTGATCATTTTTTTATTTATAATTCGTTTGGCCTGCTTTTGAGCTACTTTTTTTCCACCACTAGTAAGCAAACCCAACAAATTGAGTTTCAGAATATCGTAGAGTTCTCACTGAAAGCCAGTCTTTTAATAAGACATGTACTACCTCTGTTCCATAACTGAAGCAAAGTGATTAATACAGTTTATATCATAATTTAGGGTTTATGCTCCTCCACTACTGAGTGTTCTTTGAGATTTCATCAGAGAGACCTGGGGTTTCTTTCCAAGTCATTGAGAATCTCTTTTTCCTATCAAAATATCGTTCTTTAGAAATTTTGCCCTTTTTTATTGGATCATCCCTGTATTTTTCTCTGTGATGGTCCAGCCAGATGATCTATCTCCTCATTATACAAACCAACCACAGCACAAACTGTCCTGTGCCTGGCGATCTTCTTTAGCCAAATTAGCTCAGCACAATTCAAACAGTAGTTCTAACCATCTGTTCAGACAACCCAAGCATATAGGTGTCCTTGCCACATCCTAGTACAAAGAGTAAAAAAATAGTAGTATATGTTGATTAGACGTTTCATTAAATCAGTTGAGAAGTGATACAGTAGGAAGTTCCACAAATTGCCAAGCTGTTTCAATACATAGTTTAACATATAAAACTCCAAGACCTAAGAAGTACGTTCAGTAATTACCTGGTTTTGAACAAACAAAAAACCCCAAACCACCCCCATAGCATTTCGTGGTTTATAATCTGTTTAGCACTGGTGACTCTGTGACGGGTGTTGTTCTATGTGGTAATGTACAGCATGTAGGCACTCTAAGAAGGTCTTGCTATAGCTGTGGCATCTCTTCCCTTTCTTGTCTCACCAATGGATTTATTTCACTGTGAAGTCTTACAAATTGCCATATGATTTGGTATCTGGACAGGAGTCTTTCTTTATTCTGGCTTTACACACGTAGATCATTAATTGACTGGTGGGTTTCTAGTTAGTAACTATGTAAGAGCAGAATTAGTGTTTAAATAGCAATGCAAATAGTATTAAAAATACCTGAAAGCAGAACAATGCTGTGCCTGCAATGTGGATATGTACTTGTTCTGCTAATATTCTGGTTGTGTAAAGGAAATGAAAGAACTCAAGCAATTGAAACATGTGTGTTCCTTATATATTGTGAATACATATTTTAGATTTTTTAAAATTATATAAGAATATATTTCTGTTCTTATAATCCCTTACCCGGCAGTAAAGCAGGGTCTCAGTACTTTTCTGTCTGCTTCCTATTGTACTGGTTTGGTTTTTTAGCCTCACTACACTTACTTGGGTTGCACTGTGAAAAGAAGTTGCAATGAGTGTTACTTATTAAAGGCTTTTCTTGATCCTGTCTCCAAAGATGAGATGCGTTTAGTGCCTTAGTTAAGCTTACAGTGTTATGGTTCTGTATGTGCAAGTGAATCATAGAGCACAGAAGTGTTCACAGTGTACAAGTTAATTTCATCAGATCAATTAAAGATATGTTGGAAGTTTGTTGTTTCAGTTTGTTATGTTCCCTTATTGTCTGTTTGTTTTGGTAAAGACAGCTGATTGGTTAAAACCAAAACAAGAGAGAGGTTTTGCACCAGTGATATGTATCCAGCTTCTCCTTCATCTCGTGCCTGTGATTTAATTTGCTGAGTACTGCTATTCTTGGTGTTACTTTTGGGTTGTCACTACTGTCTGTGGTGCCATACCTCCTGCTTCTTTGTCCAATTTCAAGTTATTAAATCTAGTCAAATGAGCACCGTAATTGACTGTCATTGAATCGATAAAGCTTTGCATCGTATCAGCCTTAGAGAGAGAGAGAGATTAGTGATTGGTGATGTAATATTCCAGGATGTACAACTAGTTAAAGGCTAAACCTTCTCAGATTTGTTTTAATTTATGTAAATATGTTACCGGATTTTGTTAATGTAGCCCTTGAGACTAGGTTGGCAAATAATTTATTTTCTTAATGAGAGTTGTTGAACCAATGAGGGCACAGATAATCTTATTATACTGTCCGGACCTCATGTTACATTTGACAAGATTTTAGAGAAGTCATGTGTAATACTTTCCTGTGGGGCGAGTCTGCTTATGTTACAGTTGTACAAGGTCAGACCTTAATTTATCTAGCAACTGCGTATTTAATTTTAGAAGTATCACAGGACACATCAGCTCGCAGGGCACCATTCCTGGCTGTTCAAAATGCAGGCCCCAGAGTAACTGTGGCAAGATAATGGGTTGAAAAGGTGAGAATATATGGTATGCTTGCCAATTAGACTAACAGAGAAATAGTTTAAAACTGTAATATTTAATAGACTGAGTCCAAATTTAGACTGCTATTATTTTATTGCTATGAATAACATCTTTGCATGCCATAGGGCCTTCTATTTATAGTCAGTAAAGCTAGGATTGTCTAGTTTATTTTAAGGATAAGAAATTAGAATAACATTAACACTCACATAAGTTTAACTTTATACCTATGTGTTTCAAAGTGAGGAACACTTGACACACTTATTTCCAAGGAAAGATGCAACTTCCATGATTAGCAAGTAGTTGAGGTTTTTTTAAATGAACAAGCAGTAGCTTTATTTAAAAGAGAAAAACTTTTTTAAGGAAAAGAGCAAGAAGTTACATCTAGTTTTTCAGGCATAAATGGAAAAAAAACCAGAAGAATATTGGACTACTCAAAATGTTGTTTAAGGAAAGTATTCTCGGTAATACAAAAAGTAAAATTTTTTTACTGTAAGCATTGGCAATTGTGTCCAGTGATCTAGTCCTGGGTCTGGTAATTGCAAAACTTCACAGGTGAATGCGGGAGGATTTTGCTGCTGAGCTTTTGAGCCTTTTCATTGCCACATCAGGTAGTGTGGCAGGGATGTCTCTGCTGCTGCTGAGTGTTCCAGCCATGCCGTTATGTTCCACTGTGATCCGAGTGGAACATCCACGCTTCACTCGGCCCTTCTCACCTCAGCACAGTGTATTACCAGCAGTGATATAGCAAATCAGGCTCTCGAAGCATGTATAGACCCCTGGCAATGTGTCCAGCACTTGGGCTGTGGTGAGCTGGTCACCTTATACTTACTCTGCCATGTTGCAGTCACTTGCTACCTTACTACATTTCTCATTTTATAGTATATTATTAACTTTTGTGGGATAAGATAGTTTGAAAACAGTACACACAACAATTCTGAAACAATGCTTATCTGAGACCTATGTTGAAGCAGAGCTTTATGGTGCCTGTGGCATAACCAGTCTGGGGAATGCAGCAATGCAGGAGATGATAGCTGACCAAAGGGTATGCAAGCTGTGTGAAAATAAAACAAGTTTCTGTGGTCACCTGTAAACTGATTTCTTCCAGTAATCTTTTGGAGAGAAAGGGGAGGTAGAAAGGCAATACATATTTCTGAACATAAAAAGATTTTCTTACTAAATTACTATACTGCAAAGTGTTCTGTGCTCTTAACTCTTCTTGGAATCAGTGATGTTGGAGGGTATTGATCAACCCACAGGACTAAACCTTATGTGAACATCTTCATAAAGATACTGTAATATATTGAAACAGCCTGCTTTCAGATAGTTTGCAGTGTGAGGGTCTAATCTAAGACCTATGAGAGTCTTCAGGAGTCTTTTTTGGTTCAGGCTCCAGGGTAAGTATAATATGATGGGCTGCAATATAGTAATTTTCGGTCTCAATTCTAAGAACAGCAACTTCAGTAGGGCTTGCTGGGCAAGAGGGTCCATCTGTGCAGATCTGATAGATTGAGCACAATTCATAAAAAACATGCTTCAAAAACTTCAGCCTTGGCATAAAGTCTTCAAAAGGAGGGTTTTTGAAACTTAGGGAAAGGTGGGAAGACAGGGACTGTAGCTTCTGTTTGCCTTTAAACTGCTGTAGAGGAAACAAGAGACTATAAATGTTACACATTTTTCCTTAATAAGTTATCTTATGTAAATGAACTGTTTGATCTCATTAGGAGCACCTCTCATCTGCCAGTGAAGTGTTAATATATTCTAAAATATACTTTCCTTTTAGCTAATGGCAGGAACATATTGTAAATATTTTTATTGAGATATACTTCTAAAACTGCCAGTCCAAGAGAGTTTTTGTCTCTGCTGTTTAGAAGGTTTGTCAGTCTTCAGAACAGTGTATATTTGTGGGTTAAATGATGGAAGCTTTAAGGTGCCATCAAAATTAGAAGAATGTTTATGAAAATGGGAAGATAAATGCACCTTGACTCAAAATTTCCCTGCCTGTCAACCAAGTACCAACAAGAGATGAGGATGAGAGGCTCAGTTTCATGGCCTTACTGCTGATGAGGAAAATCTTACATTCTGGTTAATAAGAAACTTGTGGCAGCATTTAGATAAACATGTGGTCAGCTGCTTTGTTTTGTTCAGTTTTTTGAAGTTTCTGTGGTTTTTATTATACCTCGGAAGTTTGATGCAGGATGCCTTCCTTTCTGCATAAAGCAAACTATATTTAAAACCTCCCACTTCTTATTAATTTGCGTGTTTTGCTACAACAAACTTGATAGACTTTCATAAGCTTGTTTTGATCATAGGAGTTTCAGAACATCATTATCATTGTTTTTTAGAATTAGGGGAAGTTTGTATTGTCCACTATGTCCAGCAGGATATCAGTCACTCAATATTCTCAGTCATTTCAGAAATCCTTTTTTGCATGAGAAATTCAGTCTAAACTACAGTATGCCAAAACATAACTTCCAAACCTTCTGAGCTTTAATATGATGCACAGCAGATTTAACATTAGGTAGCATGCGAAAGACTTTGGTACACGTGTCTGCATTGTGCTGACCAGTTCATCAGTGTAGCTTGTGTGTGAAATCTGATTTTGGACTGTTATGCTGAAGCCTTGATTAGAGACTCAAAAGGAAGCAACAGAGAACCCTTGAGAAAAACTGTTTTGAGCAGTATAAAGGTCTGTTGTTATGCCAAAAAGGAAAATGTATCCATGATTTTTTTTTTTTTTTAATTATTTGTGGAAGTCTTTTTGCAGTCAGAGGTGGCAGTCAAGACCAAAGTTGTATATTTTTTCTTTTGATGAAAATGAGACTGAAGTGGGGATTTTTTCCATTTTCCTTATCCTTCCTTGCAGATAAAAACCTGGGCCATGGTAGCAGTACATACTGAAAGAGGTGGGAATCTGCGTAATGTGGGAATCTGAATCCAAGAGACCTTGAGCTTCTGAGTCAGTCTGACTGTAAGCCCTTACTAATTTAGTTTTGGTTTGCAAGTTTTATTTTTTTAGTAGTAGAGTATTTGTGAATGTGCTTATAATGTAGGCTATGGTACTTTGATTGATTTATGATTTACTGGAACAAGGCAGAAATTAATCCAAAAAGAAATCTGGTTAACACTTCCCTTTGAAGATCATTTTCAGCAAATGGCCTCCAAATGATTTCTACAATGTTCCTTGTCTATTTGCAAATTTACTAAGACACCCCACAATGATTGTTCTGTGAGAAACATAGATGCTTAGTATTATATAATTGTTTAGTATTTCTGCGATACTTTGATAATGACAAAGTGTTCTATGTGGTAGATACAGTAAAATACTGCATAAACTGTGGGAATACTAGTTTAATTGTCAAAAAAAAAATCAGCATCTGGTATCCACAGTCATTAAAGCCACACGTGTTAGACTACGGAGATTGAATCAGAGAAATTCTGGCAAAATCCAAAACTCACCTGTAAAAAGTTAGGTAGGTACAGTTATGAGTATATTAACTTAAGTTTTTATTCCTTATATGACTTTTGTGATAGATAAATACCACATTTCACACTTCAAGAACCTGCAGGAAGATGGTTTAAAAAGCAGCATTCCTGACCTTCCAATTACAGTTATAGTTTACTGGCAAGGCATTCTATTGATGGGATGTCTCTAGCAAAAAGCCTAGAGAACATAAGCCACAGTTAAAGTTGGTGATATGAGCAAACTGAATTTAAGCTGATGACTATAATTAAAAGGTTTGACATACTCTGTTATTGATCCACTGACCCTTCTAACTACTCTCACCCCTTGAAACCTGTAACCGGCACAGCTGGACCGTCACCTGGGCTTGTGTACCGAGCTTCTGTGAGTGCCCATTAAACCTTGTGACTGCAGAAGCAGCAGAGACTCAAAGTCTTCAGGCTGCTTTGATAGACCATGCGTTGGCAGTGCAAAAACAAGATTTGCAAGGATGTTTTTCTTTGGTTGATTGGTTGGTTGGGTTTGTTTGCTTTTAATATATTAATGACACAGGACAGTTATAGTGTTTTGTTGTACAACTAGCTATCCACAAAGTCCAAAATCTTGTACATTATTATATTAACATAAAATAGGATTTGCATTTGGTATCGTCTCACATCCCTTATTCATCCCACCCACCCATGCTGGGTTCAGCTCCAGGAGAGGAGAGATGGATACAGGTTACAGCAGGAGACTTTTCTAGTAAAGTCTTTTTTGTAATTCAGAACTGAACGATGTGTCACCACCTGAACCATAGTGACAGGCCATGGGATTTGTCTTGCTGAAATCCTGTGTCCAAATGGCACTAGTTGGTGGATGCATCCTATGTCTGCTCACAGTGCCCTACTGGGTAAAGGAAGTGGGGAAAAAATGCTCTTTTCCTGTGCAAGAGTCAGCTTAGTTCATAGCTTCTCTGAAATAGTTTGATGTTTGTTTAAATACTGTGTAAGTATGATGTGTGATCACCTTTACAACTGATCGTGTGTTCCCTTCTAAACTTCAGACCCTCTCTGTAAATAGTTCTCAAACAATTTGAGTGGTTTTTGTTTCTATAATTATTTGAATGTATATGTGTGTGTTTGTGTTTACTTTCATAGAATCATAATGAATGCCTGTGTTTGATTAGGAATCATTCATGAGGCGATAACTGTTCGTTGTTCATGCTTATGTGGAGATTATGTATTCACTGACTTGATCACCACAGCTTTCTAATGTAGAAAAGTCTCTTTTTATGGTTCACAAATTGTCCAGTATTTGTCCGTAGATGACAAACATAGCACGTGAACAATGAAAAAGAACTTTTCCTGAACAGCATGTGTAGTACTAAATGTTTCCAGAATTTTATCATTTTTAAATAGGAATAAACTCATGGAAATGTTATTGAATTAGGCGAAATTGATGGAAACACCTGATTTTTATTATAAAAAATACCTTAAGTGGGACACGATCCTTCACAGTATATTTTTGTGTGTATTTCAAAATAGCTGATCGTTATAGTTCACCATAAAAAATGATGGATGAAAGGGAAGATTTGGTTGAAGATCTGCTCACTGAGTATGCCATACAGCTTAGCATTCAAGAATCAAATGGAGCCAAAGCACCAACATCTTCCAGCTATAATGACAGGTACTCTCAATGTGATATGTGTTAGAGATTATGCCATATTTTAACAGTTTTGAGACGTTGATGTTTAGTGCCTTATATCATGCTTAAAACAGTTCTTAGTTTGACTATTACGCCTCTTTCTCAGTGAAGCACGTTACGTTCTCATTCACTGTCTAAGGTTTCTGAATCTGAAGGGCTCCTTTCTGTAGTGTCAGGCAAATACAGCTTTTTAGTCCGCATCAGAAGTCTTTACTAAATTAGGAGATTTATCAGGTCAACCTGCAGCAGAAATTGCACCTTGCTTGATAGCTTTGCGTACTCTGAATGTCCACAGTACGGGGTAACTTAGGAGGTCAAAAGGCTCATCAAGATTGTAGTTGATGTATTCAGAGGAAAGTTGGCTCAGATGAGAACCTAATGGAAAATATTGAATAAATAATATAATGCGTCTACTTTTTGTTTACATTTACTATTTTCTGCTCTTTTCTGGATAGTTTTTTACCACCTAGTGAGGAAAATAGGAAAATTGTAACAGCCATAAAGCAAGGTAAAAACCCTAAATTAAAACAGTCCCTTTGCAAAAATGGGCTTCCCTTATATTATTTTTCCAACTGCATCTTACTTATCTACTGGATTTTTTTTAAGGTCAAGTATTTGGGCTCCAAGAACTTGTGAAACAGAAGTATGCTTTGGATGAAGCTGATGAAAGAGGGTGGTTTCCACTGCATGAGGCCGCAGCTCAGCCAATTCAGCAAATACTTGAAATCATTTTAGATGGTGAGTAAAGTAAAAATATCCCACAAGATAAGGGGAGCAGCAAAGAAACATAGAACAATAAACAGCCATCTGCGACAGCAGGCTAAAACTGGTTACTAAAAAAAAGTAGGATCAAATCCTCATGGAGCATCTTGCTTATCTTGTATAAATATTTAGGCAAATTTTCTTTCTGGGAAAGTTGTGTCAATTTACACCAGCAAAGAACTTGGATCATTTTTAACGTTTTGTTCAGAAACCTACAGACAGAGCAAAAATTACTGCTGAGGTCTCAGTGTGTTTGACAGTGCTAGTTGGGTTGCGTTAAACATAATTGCAAGTAATTTTCATGAAGACTTAGCATTTAAGGATTTCTGGTATATGTGCATCTGTTAACAGCCTTGTGCTCTTAATTTTATCTTTTCTCACTTTCTTACCTCTAGCATCTTATAAAACAATGTGGGAATACAAAACATCCGATGGAGAAACACCATTAACTTTGGCAGCAAAAGCTGGCTTTGTGGAAAATGTACGAACGTTACTGGAAAAGGGTGTTTGGCCCAATACCACAAATGATAAAGGAGAAACTCCGCTTCTTATTGGTAATTGCCTCCTCTCACTGGGTTTAAGCAAAGTGGGTGGCAGTGCTTCACGTCCACTGAGTGCTCACCCCGGTACTGCTGTTGGTTGTGTGGTTTAGATGCTGGTCATCTTTTTAGATGAAACTAAATGCCGAGCACTTGGTGAAATGTACCCAGCATTCCATTCAGCTCAGCTCTAATTTTGCTTTAGGTCATCACTGAGCTGCTGTTAAAGATGCTCCTTATGCTTTAGGTGGTTGTTGAGCTGCTCCTAAAAAACATGGGACCTATTTTTTTCTTCAAGGCACTTTCTTGGTATCTTCAGGTGCTTCAAGACCTTTAGCAACCTGGTCCTTTTTGACCATCTTAAGGTAAAAGTATGGTACAAGAATAAGCTGTTGCTTTAGCTTGAATGTACCTTTTTTCAGAGATTTGGAGATCATTGGACATTTTTAGTTTTATCAGATTATTTCTTCAGGAGTAGGCAGGTATTTTCAATTTCAAAATCTCCCATCTCATTTGGTTCCTCTGTGGCATTGAAAATAAACTTCAACAGTGTTTCTAAGTAATACCCCAATCTAAAGAAAGATGATTCCTTTGGAAGATTTTATGCTATTGGTAGACTTAGAGGAGCTTTACTGTACATGAGTAATTCAGCTATATCATCTTAATTTCTGCCAAATGTGAAAACATCTCCATTCTTCTGACGAGAATAAATCTGTGAAATTAATACAAGAAAATACCATATAAGAAAAAGCAATGTATAATACAATCATCAGTATTAAAATATTCAGTTCTCTGAATTTTTGTTAACTTTCGTCAGATGCAATTACTGTATTAAAATTTTAAGGCCCTGAGGCATTTCTAGAGGATTCCTCTGCGACGTCTTGCTTTGTGTTGTTTCAGCTCTTTTCAATAATTGTAAGTCTGTGAAACTTTTAAGCTATTTTCAGCCTTCGCTTTCAGTGAATCCTGCAGAGAGTAACTAGATCTTATGAAAAGGGTATTTCCCCCTTATAATGACAATTTATTTTCCTAAATATTTCTCTATACAAACACCTGAAAATGAGGTTTGTCAGCTATGTATTGTGTATGTATTGTGATGCTTTTTATGTTTTTGTGTCACTTGGCACTGAAAATGTGGATATAGGTGCTGCTGTGCATCATACATTTCCATCTTAGTCTCAGTGAAGTAGAGGATCAAGTGCCTGCCACTTAATAGGTGATGCTCATGATTTAGTTGCTCTGGAGTAAAGAGCTCTTCAGTACAAAGGTAAATGCTGAAGAAGTATCTAGCTAGTGGGATGATTTCTGCTTCCAGGTACATTTGGTAATACTCTGCTTCAAAGCAGTTTTGGATAATTATGAAGACTTTTGCGTCTTAAAAACCTTCTTACTTGTATAATGGGACATTCACAAGTTACATTTGCTAATCCTATGACACTGGTATCTCTCATCTGCCCCTTCAGTCAGTGGAGAGATCTGCTATTCCAAAGGGCCATTCAGAAGTAGAATTAGACTCTTGCTCAGGATCACTATTTTAGATGTAAATAATTCACAGGTGTAGTTACCCATGAAAATTTCTAGCCTGGCACCTCAAAAGGGCAGAACATGGCCTTAAAGTGTGACAGATGTCAACTGCACTTTGGCTGACAGCAGCCACTGAGTACATGCCTGGATTAGAGTTACCAGGTGACAAAGTCACAAGTGGAATTTTCTGGGAACACTGTAATGTTTGCACCAACTCTAGAAGTAAGGACCATATTCAAAGTCTATGCTTTTATTGTTGTTTTTGATTGTGATACACCTGCTTCTGCTTTCTCAGAATCAAAGCAGTGCTGCTTTTGCGATCCGTGCTCCAAACTGACGTATTTTCCAGCTTGTGTTGGTTTACCTTGTTTTCCTGAGCAGCTGACATTACCATTTATTTATCACTACATTGGATTCCCAGATTTCTAGGACTGCAAATATTTTTAATTTCCTTATATCAGTACACAAGGAAAAGCTTTTCTAAACTTACTAGATGCCTCTAACTTTGAAGATAACGTACCTGAAAATGTAATTGTATTATTCTCTTCCTTTTTAAAATATCTTCAAGCTGTAAAAAGGGGCTCTTTTGAAATGGCATCCATCCTGATTAAACATAACTGTAGTATCCACCAGCCGTGCGCAAAACGTTGGTCGGCAATGCATGAAGCTGCAAAACAGGGACGCAAAGACCTTGTCGCTCTTCTTCTGAAGAATGGTGGAAATGTGAACCTTAAGGATGGATATGGAGTAACACCATTAGGTGTTGCTGCTGAGTATGGCCACTGTGAAGTGCTGGAGCATCTTATTCATAAAGGTATATACTGGGGTAAAAGCAAAATACACCTCTGCCCTGGCATACATCTTGCTTGGTTGCTGAGGTGGTTTAGGGTAGTCATGTAAAAGGAAAGAAAGAGTAGTGATGAATTAGGAGATTGGGTTTCTCGTAAGGCAAGGAAGCATATATGGGTGTTCCTGCTAGATTGAAGTGATGTTTACATGTTTCCATAATGCATGTGAGAGGAGTGGCAGAATTTCTACCAAGCCATTTCAATCAAGGAAGGACTTACTGCTAGACATGCCCTTCTTTATTTCTCTTTACTTCCATCCCCTCCGTCCCTCCTTCCTTTCCTTCCCTGGACAGAATTATATTGGTATTAATTAGTGAAATTAAGTATTTTTGTAATATGCCAGAATTTCAAAAATCCTCAGTTATAACATGGTAAAAGCAGACCTTGCGCAGTTGAGCATTTGGACTTGTATCTGTACAACTCTTGTTTTGCCTTCGAGTTTTAAATTTTCCACAAGAAATACTTACTGTTTTAGTAAAGTTTTAACTTATATACATTTGAAAATTAAGAGGAAGGTACTCTGGACTTGTTTTTAGGATGATCTGCAAATCACTTTGCATATAATTTATTAACTCTATATCTTCCTCCGAGGTGGAGATGTCCAGGCCGTAGCAGACGATGGTTCATCGATACTGTTTGATGCAGCCGGAGGAGGTAATCCAGACTGCATCGCCCTTCTCTTGGAATATGGAGGAAGTGGCAACGTGCCTAACCGGGCAGGACTGCTTCCCATACATAAAGCGGCTTTTGAGGGGCATTACCTGTGAGTATGAGCTTGGACTTCACATTTTCATTAAGGTACAGTGTGATACAATGTCACATTGAAGAAGTCTGTGGTAAACTTGCAAATGTATAGATCATTTCTGTTTCAGAAGTGCCTATGTTACATTAGTTTGAATTAATTTTTAAGTATTGTTTAGCATAAACAAAGCAAAAATGCAAAACATACTCCTTAGTGAAAACCTCTGAAACAACTTAAACACAAGATCCTATTTGACAGTGCTCAGAACTGGTGTTTCGTGTTTGATCTTGTTGTGTAAAGTGTCTGGCTGGTTATTTAGCATGTAGTTGTATGAGGGTCATTTTCTTTATGCAGGGAAGCACTGCCTAATTAGTTTTATTCACTGTTTTTTTAGGGCCCTGAAGTATCTTATTCCGGTCACATCCCAAACTGCAATCCAGAAAAGTGGGTTAAGCCCTGTTCACTCAGCAGCAGATGGCCAGAATTCGCAGTGTCTAGAGCTCCTCATTGAAAACGGTTTTGATGTCAATACTCTCTTGGCTGAACACATGTCAGATAGTTACGATGACGAAAGGAAAACTGCACTTTATTTTGCTGTCTCTAACAATGACATTCTTTGTACCGAGATATTGCTCAAAGCAGGGGCAAATCCGAACAAGGATCCTCTAAACTGCCTCCTCGTGGCTGTGAGAGCTGGCAACCATGAAATTGTAAGGCTGCTCCTATCCTACGGAGCAAACGTCAACTGCTACTTTATGTTGGTTAATGACACACATTTCCCCAGCGCCATTCAGTACGCTTTGAATGATGAGGTGATGCTGAGGCTGTTGCTCAATCACGGATATAATGTGGAGATGTGTTTTGACTGTATGCATCAAGATATCTTTGGGAATTCTTTTGTGTGGTCAACTCCAGAGGAAGACATTCTCCCTGGGTGGACTTCTTCTGTAATAAAGGACAATCCAGTAAATACATAACCTTCCTTCCTTCTCTTCACTGTGTTCTTTTTATTAGCCAGATTATCATGCAGAGTTAAGATTAATATACTGGCAAAGTCCTTTTTAAAAACACTCTAAAAATAAAGCAGCCATTTTTCATTTTCTACTACTCTGAGAGAGAAAATTATGTACATATAGTTGTTTTACTTTGGGGTTCATATATTACGGATTTAGGAAGGAAGTTTTAAGAAATCATGAAGCAAGATTCTGGAATTTCTGTTCCTCTCCTAACTAATGGAATAGATGTGTGTCCAAAGAGATATCACTGTCAAACAAAATAGTGCTGCAAATTATAGCAATGTTATAACAATTATTGGCCTTCAGGCCTGTCCAGACAAATTAAGGGATCACAAAGGTTAGGCGTGGAAGAAAATGACTTTTAAAGTAACCTACCTAGACATCAATTTATGAGTGTCAAAGGTAGTTGCTTATTCTTTGTTTAAATGGTCTTGTGTAATTGGTTTAAAATGTATTCTTCCTCTGCACAGATTTTGCAATTATGACTTGATGTGTTTTCCCTTTCAGTTCTGTGACTTTATTGCTGTTCCTTGGTTGAAACATTTAGCAGGAAAAGTGGTTCGCGTTTTTATTGATTACATGGATTATGTTCCTCTATGCACAAAAATTAAGCTTGTCTTAGAGACACAGAAAGAATGGACAGAGATACGTCAGATATTGGGTAAATATCTAACTTCCTGTTAATATTATGATTTATTATACGATAATTTAATTGCTCGTGTCGGGTAACATTAAAGTGTTTCAGCAGTGCAAATGTGTACTAGCTAAGAACCAAGCTGTGCTTGTCATTCAGTCCTCAGGTTGAGACAGATCTTTACGTATTGCCACTCATCAAAAATGAGTCAATTGGACTAGAATATGGCAAACATGCACCTAGTGAGAATTAATCTCATAAGGAATGTCACTGTGGTGTGGGAAGCCTTTTTAGTTAAGCACCCTCTGAGGTACTTCTCAAACTCCTTGTTCAGAAGACTCAGCAGGCCCGAGATGGTAAAGTCTGCTGCTGGTGCCTTATTCATACAGCAGAATTGGAAGGTGCCGTAGCTGACCTCAACATGCAATTTTTAAAAGGTGCACCTAGGGAAATCAGAGATCATTAACCAATTACTGTTGTTACACTAAATAAAATCCTGGTTTAGGTGTTCAGTTGACTGCTTTGGAGACAGACTACAGTGTGCCTGTTTCCAAAAGTGAGACAATAATGTTATACAGATATCTGACGGAAGGAGTTTAATATCAGCATTGTGTAACATCACAATTCTGAAGTGAAAAGAACGGTATTTTATTCAGAAATGGCAAAATAATAATGCCCCAAGGTAATAGATTTCGACATTTATTTTATTAGAGCATGTTTTGAAGTTGTGAACTGGGTTATGATCATTGTTAATGGCACTGATTTTTCCACTGTTTCTCTCTCACTGTTATTTTCAGATAATCCTCGCCCATTGAAACATCTGTGTCGTCTGAAAATACGTAAACTCTTGGGGTTAAGGAGACTCCAGAACCTCTTGTCTGTGAAGAAGTTTCCACTTCCACCAGTTCTCAAGAACTATATCCTATATAAAGAGTATGATCTGTATGGAGAAGGGATACGTTTAGAATAGTTTTTTAAAATAACTTTGTACAGTCTGTAATTTGACTAATTTCCTCACTATTTCTTACTAGCTAAAGAGCTGCTTAGTGTTTCTTATAGGTTCACAACATTCTGATATTTGTTGTTAATATCTCTTTTATGGGAACAAACTTTTCTTCAAAACTAGTATGTTAAAGCTTATGTTTTAACACAACATTGTGCTATCCAAATATAGGCTAAAATCAGAATAATGACACTATAATAATGTAGAACAGTGCACTTGAAATGGAAATTCAGATGAGTAAAGGATAAAATAAGAATTTTCATGGTGGACTTCCTAAAGAAGATGCTAAATACAATTGCTGCTCTTGGTTTGTGACATTAGTTTATCTGTAAAAGACAATAGATGTCTAATTTAGCTTGGCAAAGAAAGTCAAACCACTAGATGCACATCTCTGTCATGTAATTGGCCTGAAATGTAGCACATTGGAGATCACGGTCCTATTATAAAATTCTCCAAACACTTAGAAGGTTCTTTTTAGCTATTTTTGTGAAGTGTTTGTTACCAGGTGTGACTGCTCTGCGTGCCTGTACTACATGTTTCAAGGGCTCCAAAATTTGCAGGACTTTAAGTAGGCTATTTTGAAGAAAGGGTAGATTTTGATGGACAAACAAACCAGGAAATTGAGCAGCATATCTCCTTGGTTTAGAAACATTGCAAGGTCGTAAGTTTAATTATGGTTCTTACAGACATGTGGCAGATCGCTTCTCGACCAGACTGAACAACATCCTCAGTCATGCCGTGATGCACTTGGCAGTATGCTTCTGCACATCTAGGGAAAAACACATCTGATTAAATATTCTTTAAATTATTCTGTTAAAAGTGAATTGCAGTTACTTCTTTTGCTGTTCCATCCTTTTGTCATGGGGGATGGGGGGAAGAAAAAAAAAATCCAACCCCCCTAAACTAATAAATTATTTCAGCTGATGGATGTCAGGACTACATAGTGCATAGTCAGAGTTGAGCTAAACACGTGATTTAAGAGATATGCTGGTTATCACCCACCCCAAAAGTCAGCTCAAGCGTCCTTTGCCCTGCTCTCTACACTGGCTCTCCCTGTTCTTCTGAACTTCTCCTTATTTGCTGGATGTCATTGTCGTATATAACTTACTAACACCTCAGTCAGGGATGTAAATTCCACTTGCAGAGGCAGCTGTGTCAGTCTCTTGTAGGTCTGACCTTCCTCACAACAGATTTACAGGAGCAAGTGGAAGGAGTAAGAATTACTGGCCTGGGACATGTAGAGGGTTGAACAGAAGGCTTAACTGTTGCTTCTGCTCTCGCTAGGGCTACTATTTATCTGGCTTTCCTAGACGTGGCCTCTGTTTTCTTGCCAGAAATTTTGACCAGGATGAAAAAGAAGAATTTATTCATTTGTGCAAAGTTTCTAGGTATCTGGCATCTGGGCTGGGTCCCTGACAGGAGGATGTCCTGGGTGACTGGTGACTCCAGGCATGAACCCGACACGATTGCCCACAGTCAAGGCTCCACTGGTCAAAACGTCTTGGACGTACCAGGCTAAATGCACGTATGCTGCATAACCTATAAACTGATATTTCTGTGTGGGAATTCCTAAACAGAAATGTGAGCTTAATAATAAAAAGTCTTAAATACTGGTAATTTTAATGCATACAGTGAGCACAACACAAGAATCTGAGTAGTCACATATCTAATACAGCATACTGCAACCACCAAAGGAAACATGATCAAACAGGGGTTTAGACAGGAGATTTTAAACCCTTTCTGTGGCTAGAGCCAAATTCCATTAGTAATTTTAGTTCATGGGCCAAGGTTTATATTTAGGACTTTATACACGCCTCAGGCAATAGTTACATTGCCTGTGGCATCAAAGCATGCAGCTCTAGGACAGACCATTGCCCCAAGTGCTTAAAATACTGTAGACTAGTCCTTAAAATATCATTAGGTAAACTAAAAAGGCATGATATTATTGTGTTTATCTTTTAAACAATACATCTGGGCTCTTTTTGTTGTTTGGTAGCCTGTTAGAGAAGGTGGCCTAATCCTGTTTAAAAGCTTTTCTGTCCTTCAGCATTCAAGTTGTTTATTTATTGAAGACTTTCCCCCCCTCCCCAGATGCTAAAGAAAGTACAACATCATGAGAAAGCATCTTTAATGCTTGCAAGACGCATGTGAACTGAATGGAGGCGAGAGGGACAAGATTTTGTTTCAAATGGAAGATAAGGCAAGATAGACAGGGAAAGTGAGCTGTTTGCCCCGTGTCATGCTTATGGCACAGCTAGGAATTGAACGCAAGTCTTTCAACTGCTGTGAAAGCTGTCTGCTTTTGCAGACAGACCACTGAAAACTACTTTTATGGAGCTGAGTATGGGCTGGTGGGAGCAGGAAATGTAACTGGTCCAGGACTGGTGGTTGTGTGGAAAGAGGCAAAGGCAGCAGCCCCAGCTGGAAGGTGAAATTGGTAGGGAAAAGCTACACCTGTTTTGCCCTGCTTGAACTGTGACTGAACCCTTGCAACACTGGGATTTAATTTACTCTGCTATTTGGGTGCAGCTCCTGGGGTGTTCCACCGCAACCCAATTCCATGGCATGTCCACCCCATGGGCAACTTTGGCTAAAAGTAATTAAATGCCCTGGCAGTGATTCAGACATGCTCTGGGGTAGGGACTCCTCTCGGTTTGGGGACAATGCTTGAAAGCAGAGGTATCATTTGGTCTCTGTTTCTCATAAAATCTGACACAAGCAGCTGCACCAGCCTGATGAGCTCTCTGAGGAGCCAGACATTCAACAGTGGTTACATCAGCCTTTGCAGCACCAGTGGGATGGACTTTGTAGCTGTGTTTTCATAGCTCGGTGAAGGACCAAACCGTAGCCATCGGTTCTGTATTTGACCACCTGTTCCCTGTAGGGGCCACAATGTCATGTGTGCCATCCATAAAACTTCAATACACTGGCTACCATCTGATCTTGGGGGCTGGCACAGCAGATTCTTGTTCTGGATATCAAGAAGGGACGATTCTACTGTTTCCCTGCAGCAGTCGGTGTTCTGGCTCGGGCTCTTTGTGCCTGAGCTGCCCTTTCTCAGACTGCACGGGAGTCATGCATGGAATAACAGTCGCAAAGCCGTGGACTCTTTATCTCTACCTTGGGGTAGGGCAAAGGGATTTTTTCTGACCCTTACTTGGGGCAGAAAAAGGCTTCTGAAATATCCAGCTGTGTAGTTATGGTTTGCGTGAAGAAAAGTTGCATAAATTCATGGTCGCTTATCTCTGGAGAACAGGTCTTGTCTCTTCTGCTTTTCCATCACTCCCTTTAATGTGCAGCTAATCACCTCTCTCTTGCCCCCACCTCTCCCGTGCAGCCAGCTTTGCCTCCCTGGTGTTCCCTGTCTGATAAATCAGGCCCTTTAAAGCCTCTTCCCCACTTTTTTTTCCTGTCGGCCTTAGGCTGGATAGATCTCTGCTCAGGAAAATGCTATGGAGAAAAGTAATTCCAGCCAAAGTGGAACACCCTTAACGGCCCTATTCTGGTTTATTCTCTCCCTGACCTTTCCACTGGAAATCATTTGTTTAAGCTGCAGCAATTAAAACTAACACCTTGCCACCCAAGGTGTCTATCCTTCAGGGTCTTCTTCTGCACCCTGCAGATAATGATCTTGATTCAAAAATACACTGTGTGTCTCTAAATGCATGGAACATTCTTCATAGAAGCCCATCCTGATTCTTTACCAGGACAATTGTTGGATAAATAAAAAATAAGTACATGGGTAAGTGCACCAAATAACTGTATAAGTATTTAAAAGTGTATATTGCAATGGGAAGCATTTTCTCTCTGGAACGCTTCATTAAGTATCACTCACACCAGCAAAATAGGTACTTAGATCAGCAGAAATATTCTCCAAGGAATCTGTGTTTTGTGTTTTTCCTGAAAAGCCGTAAAAGATATCTTAGTAAATTGTTAGTAGTCATAAGATTGACAGAACAGTGTAGTTCTGGTGACATGTACAAAGTATTTACACTTAACTATCAAAATTCACATTTTCAGTAGAGATCTTTACACTTGATTGAGTCTTTGGGCAAAATCTTTGCCTTCATCTGCATATTCTGCTCACGGTAGATATGGTGCCCAGAACTCCCATTGCCATGAATATGGGCTATTTGAGAAATAGACATATAGACAATAAGGCTGAGAATTTACTTAGTACTGCTGCTTTTAATTTAATATCCTATGAATTACATCACTTGTTTATATTTCTGCGATCTCCTTTAAAAAAACAAAACAAAAACAACTTAATAAAAACACCCTGTTTAAAAAACTTGATAAAAAACAGGAAAATGCTAAGTATAGAAGTAATACCTCTATTGCTATCTGTGTATAAAGAAATAGAACATTTTTAAAATCTGAATGACAAACTGTAGGTTTGGCTAAGCTGCGCAAGAGAACTGTCTGGGACTAAGGCATTAACAAGGGATTGAATCCATGCACTTTTTAGAGCCACTTATAATTGAATAAGTACCTGACCTGGACATGCAAATTACGGTGTATTTGCAAATACCACCACAAATAATAAAATGCTTACATTGGCAGATGTTACCTATTTTATTATGCTTTTTGGAGAAAGAATAGGCTAGCTGCAGATGCCTGAATCTCATCAGATTCAAACTGCACTACCAAACCCCACATTTTTAATGCATGCAGCAGTTCCTCTGCCACTTTCTTCTCAATACTGTGGCCTCTACACTTCCTGTCAAAACCTGTTGAGCAATACTGCGATGTAATTCCAAACAGCTGCTGTGGTCACCCTATGTCTGTACATCAGTAGCGGGTGAAATGATTTCTATATATAGCTTGGAAATCTGTTGGCAACGTTTGTAAAGCACACTGAGATTCTTCCTGAGGGATAAGAGCAGCTATATGGAAGCAAGAGCATTAGGATGATCACTGCGTACGAAGCAGTTTTATCTTTTTGGTGTGGCAGAAGCTGGTAGTGAGGAAACGGGCGGCCTGCAGTGATGTGCAGAAGCACTTGCTTTGAGCAAAACCCGGGCAGGACTAGCTCGTGCTGTCAATAATAAGCAGGTTCATCTCGTGCTGTTTTTACAGAACATGACATTGTACAGACACAAGATGGTTAAAAAGTACTGGCTGTGTAGGAAAGAAAGAAAACTGGGAATAGGAGTCACATTTATTCAGTAAAATGTATTTGTCTCCTTCACCTTCACTATTTTAATGTGACTCAGGTAGGCAAAAGGAGCAATAAACCCCGAGCCTGGTGCACCCTTGGCACCCAGCTGCATGTCTCTCTATAACCAAACAGACCTTCAGGATTCATGGACGAAAGGCACACTGGGTGCCTGTGCAATGTGCACAGTGAGTTTTCTTTCTTTTATTCAGAGATTGAGGAATTTGGTGGTCCAGAAATGTTCTTATTTGCACCCAGATTATGTTTTCTCTGCTGTTTCCCTGCAGCCAGGTCAACCTCTTGACTCCCAAGATGCATCCTAACTTTCTTCCCACCAGCAAGCACTGTCAGACCCCATTCAGTTATTCACTACGTGTGACTCGTCTGTCTTCTTGATAAGCAAGGCAACCCAAACACCCCCGCCGTCAAAATACGTTAGATTAGCTGTTACTCCATGGCTTGTTGGTGTACAGTGATGTATATAGACTTCTGGTGATGTCCCCAGCAGCTGTTGGGAATCCTGTTTTCAAAACTAATCTGAGTAATAAGGCAACCCACATGCACATTTTTTTTGTGTGAAATCTGATCGCTGTTTGTGATGGGTCAGAGTTGTTAAGCTACAATCTGGACCTGGAATCTGCCCTCCCAGTAGCCTGGGTCTGCTGCAGGGCATCAGCAGGAAAAATCCATCTTTGAGTTAGGAAACTGAGTCAAATTCCCAAGTGAAGACTGGTTTTGCATCAGGGTCATCTTTAAACTTTCCCCACTTTTTGTTTCCCCAGCATGGATGAAGGGGAAGATCTCTTTCTCCCTTGTGACTCCCTGTTTATGGCATCACCAGAACACATGGGCTGGACAACAGAATCATCTGGCGTAGGGAAAAGCAGCTGAAAAATTGTTCCTTCAAATGCCTTCAGTGCATGCTTTATCCCGTTTGCTCTGCTGATACCACTGTTAAATGTAGGTGATGACACATCCTTTTCAGGAACAGTATGGTGTCCACAATTTTGACAAGTTACGCTAGTGTCCCTGGGGGAGAGAGCTCCAGCTTGTCCCATCAGTCTGCCTCACGGTCCTGTTTCAGTGCCAGGTTGCTGACCCTTTGTCTCTTCAGGCCGATTGGGACCCTGCATTCCACCTGGGCCTGGAGAAGCAGCATACAGAAATTGAGATACATGTGTATATATATATATATATGTAAAAATACAAATTATAAATATAATTATTACATCTATAATTACATATAGTAGTTATATATGTAATGTGTATGTGTATACGTCTATAAACATGGATAGAGGCAGGAGGGGGAAGGTAGGCAGCGGGGAGCGTGGGGCAGGACAGGGGATGTGCGAGGAGGGCAGGGCAGGAGAGGCGAGGGACCAGGCCGGGGTGAGGGCGGCGAGGGGCTGTGCAGGGGCAGGTGAGGGGTCCTGCAGGGCCCGGGGTGGCAGAGGCAGCGCAGCAGCAGGGAGGTGGGAAAGGGGCAGGTGGGAGAGCTGAGGGGCTGCGAGAGCAGGCAGTGGGAGGGAAGGGGCCGGCTGAGGAATGAGGGGTGCAGAAGCGGTGCGGGGAGGCGGCAGCGAGCACCGCAGGCAGAAGGGAGAGACGGGGAAAGCCTGGGCATGCTGTGGTGCATTGTTTTTAATGTGCTCTATGGAAATTAAACCTGTTCCTGCAGCGTGGGACTGCAGCTCAGTACGAGCCAACGCATCTGTCTGACAGGCTGTCCTCAGGAGCCGCGACTGAAATAGCCGCGGTCCCAGGGCTGGCTGTGTCCCACGCCTGAGGACAAGGTTGTGCAGCCCTCTCTTTGCTTGCCTGTAGTTTTCCCTGCCCTCACGCAAGTGGAAGTAAAATCTAAGCTGTGGGGTTTTCTGTGCTGGGGGGTAAACACCACCCCACAGATGTTGCTCGCACCGTTTCAGCAATTGGGCTAATGTGCTCAAAGTAGGTGTTTCCTCTTTTAAAACCAAACAATAGATCACCTGGGCTGGAAAAGATTGAAAGTCCTGTGTGCAATCAGGCTGCTGCTGAGTGGGCTCTGTCCCACTCAAAGCCAGGAACCTGGGTGACAAGTATCTGCAATGGCAGAGGGAATCCTGCTCATGTTAAATGGGCGATTCCAGTCCTTATTTTCTCTCATCGTTGCCCAGGTCCTGAAGGGACCTTTTGATAATTCTGTTGACTGAGTGATGAGTTTTCATGGCCTGTATGTGAAAAAGTGTGCTCCCCGCATTCAGAAATTCAGCAGGGAATTAGGGAGGTGAGGCTGGGTTTTCTGTCAGGAGGTGGTGAAGCCCTTCAGAGCATTCATCTTGAATAGCAGTCAATGAAGCCAGTATAAACCTGCCCTCGTGTACTACATACAGCTCATGGTCTGCTCTCCTGCCTTCTGTGATGGAAGATCACTGTACCACCTGTCTAGCACAAGGTCTCTTCCTAAACTGTTTATGATGGTGCCCCAGTTGTGTGACCAAGCGTGTAGCCTGGGATGTATACCAGGATGCTCTGACTGCTACTTTTTGCTTGTTTTTCTGCAGAAATCCAAACATGTAATGCCTGAGAAATGAAGCTGTGGAAGCAGAACGAAAGCAGGAATGCTAATAAACACAATCAGCCCTCTCTTTGCAGCACAGTTACTCTGGGAAGTTGGACAAGACAATTTAATTGCAATTAAATTCTTTGAGTGATGATCTGCGATATGAACTGCCGAAGTGGTGGGCAGCTTCAGCAGTGGCTGGTGCCCGCAGTAGCTGAGCCCTGCCCAGCTGAAGTGCTGTGTAATGCCAAATACTCCCCCAAAAAAGAATCCTAAACTCTAAATTAGTGGGTACATTCAATCTCAAGTTCCTCTGTACCTCTGTTCTTCCTCCTCACAAAGGTGGCAACACTTCCACATCTCTTGGAAAGGCTGCCAAATTAATAAAGCCAAGTCTTGATATGCTGAAGAACAGGCAAAACCAAATGCTGAAAGGTTGTTTATTAAATGTGCGTGATTGCTTCTGCACACTGAAAAAGAGTGAGGGTCCTGGGGACTCATGGGTCCAGGATCAAAGTGTACAATTACAGAATTATGGAATGAAGAACTGTGTTTCAGTGCTCATCAGCAGGCAATGACAGATATTACACCTACATTTTCTCACCTGTGAGTGCTTGGCTTTACATCCTTTGTGCATGTGTAATTTGCCATGTGCTACACCCCTATCATTTTAACGAAAATTGTTGAAGAGAGAGTTCATGGGTCTTCGCCCCTTGGCCTTCTCTGTGTAAAGAATGGGTCCTAAATTACTATGAGTGACATGTACAGGATTAAGAAAGGACCCCAACCTCTCCTAACCTCACCTAGCTCTGCCAATCTCCTCTCTGCCTCAGGGAGACATTTACAATAAAATACTTTGTCCATATGTAGTAACATCTTAAAATTCTCCTATGTCATGGCTGGAATGGTCATCACGGCATTTTATGTATAGAAAGACATCATCACCGGGCCAGTGTTGTATCATGGCTCAGCAAGGAGCAGCACTGAAGGCAATATTCATGTTTGGAAAATTAGAATTATGCATAGAAAACAGTAAATAGAGAAGTCAGGTAGCTGTATGCCTGGACCTTGTATTATGGACTCACAACCTAGGAAAATTCAGAGACTTACAAATTTTGTTGTATCTGAGGTAAAAAGGAAAAGTGGGCAGCTCAGAATTGTCTGGGAAACATTATACTTGAATAGATTTCATTTTTATCAGCATACTTTTGGTTTTAATATAGTATATCTCAATGCCGTACATGTCAACATTGTACTAATAAAATGTAGCACATTTCTAAAAGCATTTCGTTTTCAATTAGCATTTTCAATAGGAAATCTGTCCAATACACATTTTCCAACCAACTCCATCCAAAAATGTTTGCAACAAAATATTGTCTGCAAAAATGCGCTCAAGAAAGATAATTTTATCATGCTGCTTTTCCAGCTAATTTGAATGATAACAGAGTGTCCTAGACACACTGAAGAAATAAAATTGCTTGGAGTTCTGTTATATACGTTTAATTAATGCAAACACCAGCATTCACAATGCAAGGTTTAAAGAAGAAACCTACTTATTTTTTCCCGCTGTTTCACGTTTTACAGAATTTGGCCTAAGCGTCATTTCTTGAAGTGCGGCTGAAAGAGTGAACAGAACTTGTACTCACCCACTGACTTGTCCAGACACAGGTGACCCACACTTTTTTATTTGTCTCATACCGTGAAGGTAACACTCTTAGCTCCATGAGCCGAACTGTGTTGCATATTCTTCCTTTTTATTTTATGCAAATATTTGATCAATGTAAATGACCTGCAAATATTTATTTAATTTCATTGCAAATGCACGATATTCTTTAGTCTGCTTTATTAATACGCTTCATATGTATTAGGAAAGCCTAAGTTTCCAAGCTTTCATCCCACCTCTTGAGCAAGGTAAACTGTGTGAAAATCATATAGAAAAATGATCAAATGAAAGATACATTTCTTTGCCAAATCCGTTCATGAAAATCACGCTCAGCCTCCTCTCCCCATTGCCAGTAAAGCAATATGCATAATGATAAAACTAAATTAACAGTTTGACTAAACATCACACATCAGTTCTAGTGTTGAGTCCATACTAACCAAAAATAGATGGTGCTGGACAAGAACATTAGTTGAAATTATTTCCACTTACGTTTTTCATTAAATACTGACTTGACAAACTAAAAAATAAAACCACTGTGTCTTATAATTTAATAAGGTTGACATTTATCATCACAGTTGGTGTAGCTGCTTCCCTGTACCAAAACCAAACTTTTCTCTGTTTTTCTCTCTTCCTCCCTCTCTCTCTCTCATGACACAGGTTTGCAAATATTGTTGGCCTGTACATTTCAGAAAGCGCCACTAATTCACCATCATTCAGTGCTAGTAGAAAAAAAAAATTAAAAAAACCAAACCAGTGTGAAGTTTACCATTTCATTCTGTGGTTTCTTACACTGGAAGATAATCTGTCTGTAAAAATAATATCAGAATAATATATAATTTTTTAGTGGACACAGTAATATAGATGTACATTTAAAATTAGGCATTGAAGGACACTCTCCAGCTGCACATCACTCAGCTACAGCAAGCAACAGCCATTATCTAAAATAGCCGCTAGAGGCCTTCATTTGCCAGGGGCTGTCAGGAGGGATGAAGACGGAGCCTCATTGCCCACCCAGGGCTGGTTCCCCGGCAGCTCTGGGTTCTCTGCTCACCCCCCAGCAAAGCACAATTCTCCACTGGAAAAGAAAACCTCACAGGAGCTCCAAATGGACACGTCAAACTGAGCCTTCCTCCAATCATCCTGAAAAAAAAAATAATAGGGGGAATTAATAAATAATCCAGTTGTGTGATTTGTTACAGGCGGGGCGTGACAGGTGCCAGCAGACTGACCTCCTGCCTTCCCACCGACCCCAGCCTCCTGCCTTCCAACGCCTCAGCGGGATCACAGCGCGGTTCCACTCGAAAACCGTGAAAGTGAGAGGAAGTCCGCTGAACAACGGTGAGGGTGATTTATTTCCAGCCCCTGTGGCAGCTCAGGATTAAACGGATTTGCAATGTTCTTTCTTTACTGCAGTTTGGACATGAAGTCGGTGTAAACGCGCCCGGGGTTTTATTTGCTGCTGCCCCCCCAGCCGCGAGGCTGGTATTCTCCTGCGAGCCGCCTGCTCTAAATATGGCCATGGCCAGTGTGTCAATAATCCCCCTCTTTAAGGGACCTGCAAACACTAGTGTTGGGACATTCTTGCTGTTCAGATGTCTGGCTGACGTCTGATGCTTAAAACAGAGCATGCTTTCATCCCTCCGTGCATTGTCGTAAGCCCCCGACGATTACTCTTAAAAGGGTGCCTCCGCTACACGGGGAAACAGCTGCTGACCAAACGAGACACAGCTTGCTTGCTTCAGCCTTCTTGAATGCCCAGTCACTTCTGGTTTGTACCAGCCTGACCAAACGGGACCATGTCTACCTTTGGTTACAGAAGAGAGCTCAGTAAATATGAGGACATTGATGAAGACGAGCTCCTGGCTTCTCTCACTGAAGAGGAGCTGAAGGAGCTGGAGCGGGAGCTGGAGGACATAGAGCCCGACCGAAACCTGCCGGTGGGACAGCGGCAGAAGAGCCTGACAGAGAAAACACCGACAGGGACGTTCAGCCGGGAAGCGCTGATGGCCTATTGGGAGAGGGAGACCAAGAAACTCTTAGAAAAAGAGAGATTGGGTGCGTGCGACAAGGTAAGATGCTGAGGCATTCGCAGTTCCCTAGAAACATTTGGGCTCGTTCTTCCCTGGCACAATCTTGCTCACTGCTTTCATTTTCTTTCAGTCTTCTGTAGCGTTTGTAAGAACACTGTTAGCCACACTGTTGTGTCTGCTAAAGCGCTTCCCGCTAGCTCAGGGAGGTTTTGGTCTCTCTCTGGAGGTACCTTAAAAGCTTAGTTGAGAACAGAAATCTATAAAAACTCTTGCTAGCGATTAAAATAGGAATGAATTTTAACAGGCACGCTAGAAATTGTTGCCAGGTAGCGATGCAGACTTTGGGGTAACATTCGATTTTGTTTAAAAGCTAAAAAATCTACTTTTCCTTTTCTTTTTAAAAAAATAGCTAGTATTAACTGCTGAGAAGCATGTCGGGAAGATAATTTTGAATACATGTTATGTCAGAAGTCAGACAAGCGGCTGCCTGGCTTGGTGCTCGCTGGAAGGACGCTACATTGCAGCTGCATGAGCAGCTGATGTTGCTTTGTTCCTACTGAGGATCCCTGGCATGGCTCGGGAGTCTTCTGGAAGCTGCTGTCAGAGCTGCGCTGTAAATTGTTTTTCAAGTGGCCTGGGGTGGAGTGATCAACCAAAACATTTATCTGTAATCAAAAAAACCCTCACAACCGATAGTGCTTGTTAGGCAATTTGTCCCCCAGAATAACAATTGTAATAAGAAAAGCTGTTCCCTGAACTGCAGATGAACAGGACAGCTGGGCAGGACGGGAGGGCTCGGTGCCCCCAGGTGATGAGCGCTCCCAGCCCAAGCTCACATCGGCACCCCCAGGGCCTTGCTAAAACAGCCTGTGAGACTGAGCTCTATCAAAAAGCAACCTCTGTTTTCACATTGGCTCCGTGTTACTTCAAGGCAAAGTGGAGACCTGGGGATGTGAGTAGCTTTTTGATTTTCAAGAACTGCTTCATGCCAAGCTCTGGCTCTCCTTGAAAGGACAAGTTTTCCCATGTTTAAGTAGCAAATAATGCAAAAAAGGTAAAGACAGCAAAACTGGACTCAGAACTTCTAACAGCCTTGTTTCAGGAGCTTGGTTCATTTGCAAGGCAATAATTGCAGTTTGTACATTGATGAAATACTCTCTTTAAGAAAAATCACCTGGATTAAATTAGCCTGTACTAATAATATCCAGGATTTCTTGACACTTAAGTGTTCTCTCCTGCTCGTGAATGGTGGTGTAATGTCTTTGTAGGCAGGCGCACAGACCACTAGCTGTCATCAGACCATTAGTATCGGCTTGCAGACGTTGACTTCACTCCCTGTTTGTCAAGTCCTAGGGAGGCAATGGCAAGATTAATGTTTATTGCCAGCTGATCCTGGAACTCAAAACCTGGACACTTCCAAAAACCCCTCTGAACAGGTCTGCTTGGTGTCTTATGTAATGGCAGGATTCTTTTTTTCTTTTTCCATGTCTATGCAGCATTAACAATGGGTACAGGCTAAAAATCAAAGTGCTAGCAAAAGCCTCTATACTTTTTGATCTGAGAAGAAAATTCCTAAATGCATCTGTAAGTATGAAAATGTTGACACATTGATGTAGCGGGCACAAAGTTTCTCTCCACGGGAGGCAGTAAGAAAGCTCTTTCTGAGGTTCTTGAATGCAATTTTCTTTGTGCCCTCAACTGTCTGAAAGTGAAAGACACCTTATCTAAGGTGGTTATTTGTGTTCCTATAGTGAGTGGTGAGAGATCAGCCCCTCCAGAAGGCAAACATCCTACTGATAGCCTTTTAGGGTGAATGACTTGCCCTCCAGAGATATTTACTTCTCTGCATTGACTTAGTCCTAAATTTTCATCAAGTTACTACTACAAAGTAGTACTACAGTTTATGTGACAGGAAACTAAATTCCCCTTTTGACCCCAGAAATGCCACTCAGAATAAAAAATCAAGTATTTTTTTTAATTACCCTAGTGTCATCAAGCATATTAGCAGTCCATTTAGAGACACCATCTTGTTCTCATCTGCAGCTTTGTTGAAGGCCGTAGTATGTATTCCTGGATAGGTAAAAGCATAACCATGATGGTGGGCTCCTGGATGCCTGGTGTTTTCAGCTTGTAGAAGTCTGTGTATATATATACATACATACATACATACATATATATATATATATATAAAAGCTACAGCTGTAAATCAGTGTCCCACAACAAAGCTGACCAAAACACAGCCCTATTTCTGTATGTAGCACAGTATCTCTCAGGCTAAGGGCCTTCCCACACATGATCCACAAGAGAAGCAATGGGCTGGACCCTGCAAGTCCTCCATGCACAGGGCAATGGGGACAGTCCCCACAACCCCTCTGTGTTCAGGGCAATGGGGACAGTCCCCACAAGCCCTCCAAGCACTGAATAATCAGGAACGACAGGCTGGAACAGCTCGATGTCCTGTTTCATTGGAGTCCTGCTTCTGTGAACATTACAATTACCATCTGTTTTGCATGTGTCCCAACACAGAAGTCTGCTTAAGATTGTGAAACAGTACTGTGCAATCTGTCTTTACAATTATTTTAACCTTTCCCTGCGTTTTTAGAGCCAGATAATTAAGCAAAGCTAAAACTGCACCGGTTTGCTAAAAATAGGCTATCGTGTTTGTAACACTTCCATTTTCCAGAAGCACAAAACAGGATTGCCGTGTCTCCGCAGAGTGTGCTCGCTTTGCAAAATACCTTCTAGTATTTTACAAAGACTAAAATATGAACGTTGCTAAAGTCGTGGATACAAAACAGCTGTATTTCATCCAAAATTTTAGAAACGTTTACAAACGTAAACAAAAAGTCACACACTACGGTTTGTCCAGTAGGCAAAACAGGACATGGGAGATCTTTTGGGGTTGTTCATAGCGTTTGGGTTCAGCCATGGCCTGTACAATGCAGCCTGGCTTCTGGAGTCCTCCAGATGGAGACAGACTTCCCTGAGGCGCAGACCTTTTGCTGTTCCTGCACAGAGAATTGTCCTGTGCCACCATAACTGCTGAGGGCACTGGGCAGAGCTTTGAGAAGCAGATCCAAATTTGCTATTTTGGGACCCACCAAACATACTAAAATAACCTCGGGGTTTAGAAAAACAGCCAGTTTACTCTGTAGGCAATGAGTTATAACAAGTTACCGTGGGGCAGCTATCGGTGACAGCTGCCGGTGAGCACAGCCCTAGCTCTTGGCAAACATTTGGGAACTATTGGCATGATTATTTGTTACCTGGGGGAATGTGTCTGAATCTTTTCTTCACAAAGAGCTTCCAAGTGTGTGTAGCCCATACAGTGCATCCAGAGTCTTCTCGACATTGCTCCTGCAATTCTATATTAATTTGCATGTCCATATGCATGTTTACATGTGCAAACACTATTTGTATTCTGAATCGTGGCGGTCTTTAGCCTTTTTAGATGTACTAAATATGCAAGGGAGTCAGAGCATTGACACAGATGTCTAATCCTTACGAAATCAAGAAACTTGTTGCTCACAGATCACGTCTATTCTGGAAGTGCAGTCTTAGGTTTCTGCTGGCAAGGATCCAAACAACATCTCCTTGTGGACATGCCAACACACAGAAAACATGAAATATGTCCATGTTGCAATATCTTGTATCAAATTTTCTCATAGTAGAAATCATTGACATCAGTAAAGCTGTTGCAATTTATGCTGAGCATTTGTCTTCTAAAGAATATGAAAGAAATGCTGTTTTAAAAGTGTTAGGTGCTGCAACATTTTCTGTTCTAAGTGCCTCTGTTTCTGGGGATTTATTTTTAGCTTTCGATATTAACTTATATAGTTTCAAGATAATTGTTTTTGTGCAAAAAGGCAGTAGCTACATTACTGCAATCATGTTTAACACCCACACCTACATTCCTGTTCAGGACTCTGAGCAAGGAGACGACAATTCAGAAGACATTCAAGAAGAATATTTCACAGAAAGCAATAGTGAAGTGTCTGAGGAGGCGTGTACTGAGGAGGATGATGAAGAAGAAGAAGAAGAAGAAGAAGAAGAAAATGAGGAGGAAGATGGAGATGACAGTGATGACGAGGATGAGGAAAAGGAAAATGCTGCAGCTGGTGAAAGATCTGAGGATGGCAGGAGTTCTGACCACATCAGACGCAAAAAGTGCAATGGTGCAAAGGACAATCAAAACTTACTCGATGGCCATGATGGAAAAGACACTGATAACCTGAGCTTAAAAAGCAGTGCCATCCACCCTTGTGGAAATCCCACAGTTATTGAGGATGCTTTGGAAAAAGTTAGGAGCAATGACCCTGACACCACAGAGGTTAATTTGAACAACATTGAAAACATCACTTCACAGATGCTTATACATTTTGCTCAAGCCCTGAGGGACAACACGGTGGTTAAGTCATTCAGCTTGGCTAACACGCACGCCGACGACAATGTTGCAATAGCTATTGCTGGTATGCTAAAGGTAAATCAGCACATAACTAGTCTGAATATCGAGTCAAATTTTATCACAGGCAAAGGAGTGCTGGCCATCATGAGAGCTTTGCAGAACAACAAGGTCCTAACAGAACTGCGGTTCCACAATCAAAGGCACATCATGGGCAGCCAGGTAGAAATGGACATAGTTAAACTGTTGAAAGAGAACANATAGCCGAAGTCATCAAACAGCAGGAAAGCTCAAAAAAAGCCTTACAGAATGGACAGAAAAAGAAAAAAGGCAAAAAAANGAGGAGGAAGATGGAGATGACAGTGATGACGAGGATGAGGAAAAGGAAAATGCTGCAGCTGGTGAAAGATCTGAGGATGGCAGGAGTTCTGACCACATCAGACGCAAAAAGTGCAATGGTGCAAAGGACAATCAAAACTTACTCAATGGCCATGATGGAAAAGACACTGATAACCTGAGCTTAAAAAGCAGTGCCATCCACCCTTGTGGAAATCCCACAGTTATTGAGGATGCTTTGGAAAAAGTTAGGAGCAATGACCCTGACACCACAGAGGTTAATTTGAACAACATTGAAAACATCACTTCACAGATGCTTATACATTTTGCTCAAGCCCTGAGGGACAACACGGTGGTTAAGTCATTCAGCTTGGCTAACACGCACGCCGATGACAATGTTGCAATAGCTATTGCTGGTATGCTAAAGGTAAATCAGCACATAACTAGTCTGAATATCGAGTCAAATTTTATCACAGGCAAAGGAGTGCTGGCCATCATGAGAGCTTTGCAGAACAACAAGGTCCTAACAGAACTGCGGTTCCACAATCAAAGGCACATCATGGGCAGCCAGGTAGAAATGGACATAGTTAAACTGTTGAAAGAGAACACCACTCTGGTCAAGCTTGGCTATCACTTTGACCTTGCCGGCCCAAGAATAAGCATGACAAGTATCCTGACAAGAAACATGGATAAACAGAGGCAAAAGCGCATGCAGGATCAGCGACAAGAGTCTGGTTGTGATGGAGCCGCCAATCCAAAGACCAAAGTCTTGCAGAAAGGGACGCCTTGGTCCTCACCTTATGTGTCACCTAAGAGCTCACCTTGGTCCTCTCCAAAGCTCCCTAAGAAAGCACCACCAGTGAAAAGCCAACCCTCAGCTCCCGCACCCCCACCTCCCCCCNCATGAGAACAGCATATTGAAAGAAATTAAAGATTCTCTCAAATCGGTCTCCGACAGAAAATCAGAGGAAGGTTCACGACCCTCCACCCGACCCTCCACCCCACAAAGGTCTCTCCACGATAACCTTATGGAAGCAATTCGGGCGAGCAGCATAAAGCAGCTAAGGCGGGTAAGCAAGAGATCCTATTTCGGTAACTGATGGTGGCTCAGATACAGCACAAGCTTAATTAATTTTAGTACATATATATTGAATTTAAAAAAAAAAGAAAGATTTGTTAGGAATGTGAGCATAAGAAAGCACTTGGGAGGAGGCTTTCCTCTGAGTGGCCTTTTCTTCAGCACGCTGATTTCTGTTCAACTGTGATTTTGACAGAAAGTGGGGAACTTTCCCAGGTTCAGGCTTGTTGCGGGAGATGTTGTGTAGCAGGGGGCTCTTGGGAGTGTGTCCCTGGTGGGAGTTTTGCCATCCAGACTGTACAGCAAATATAATGAACCCCCTCCCCGCTCCTCTTTCATAGGTGGAGGTGCCAGAAGCCCTTCGGTGAGAGCCTGGATGACAGGGGGAGCAGAGCGCTGCGGTGGTTGAGGGGAGGCTGCTCGTCTGGTCACTGCTGGTAACATAGACTGTCTAGCAAGCTGCTGCCAAAGTACATTCTTAGTTTCAAACAATTTCTCTTTTATTTCAAAGAAATAAACCCGCTAAATACAAAATAATGCTTTAAGGATACATTTACCTTGTAATCTGTAAATATGGAAATAATTTTCTTTTTTTATTTAATGAGATTTCTATTGAGAAATTGCTGCTTATTGAGATATTCTTTTTAATATCTGATTGCACATCACTGGACAAGTTCTTCACACTGAGATGTAATAGTTTACCAGCCTGTGGTTTCTTCTTATTTTTTTCTTTTTTTTTTTTTCCATGAATTTACAATAAATGTGGTTTGAAGCTTTCAAGCAGACACATAGTCCTGGGTTTCTGTGAGTAAAAACCTACCAGATTTTTGTGTCAAGTTGATAAGCATTAGGGAAGTCTCCTGAGAAAGAACCAGAGATCTTTCTCAGCTGCAGTTGTCAAGCGTGCATGGAGGATAGTACCTGAGCCCTGATGTTAGCGAAGTTTCATACTAACATGGGAAAAAATGGTACATAAGGCTATGTACAACTAAAATTAAGCTGTGGGCTGTGTCAGGTCACTGGTTTTGCATATCAGCTCCTAAACCTTGATCTAACAGAAGGGGACGTGGGTGATGAATAGAGCTGCAGTTCATGTTGACTTAAAGGTTAAAAATTAATGTGGATATTTTAAGGATGCAGCAGAATTATTCAGCCGAGATCCATTCAGCACAAGTGCACACTGCTGTATCTAGGCAGAGCTAACCCCAGTGCAGACATTCGGTCAGACAGAGAAACCTGAAGAGCAGTTTAGCATTCAGGTGGAAAAAGGCTTTCATATGATATCAGTTGAACAACAAGCAGGGTGTGAACTGTCAATATGATATGGTGGAAGCAGAGCCAACATCATTTGGAGCTGCATGGCTGGAGATATCACATCACAGGCGATGGCACGAATGGCCCTTCTTCGTGTAGTACCAGACATCTCCCTCTTGTCACATCAGCTGTGGTTCTGGGTGCTTCAGCTAGTGTGAAGGCAGTGACAACGTGAAGAAAACTGATCAGTGGCCAAAATGTTGAAAGCCAAGAGGAGACACGTTTTGAAGCGCTACTAAAAATATTAGTTTGCTCACTCCAACAATAAAGAACAGAATTAGTATTTCTTTTCCATAAAACCACATCAAAGAGAAGTAATTACTTAAGGTTACCCAGCACTGCAGTGGTACTGAAAAAATACAGGTAAACTTGTAGCTAGAAATGTTAATGAGACAGATTTCCCTAGAGAGATGAATGAATTACTTGAGGCAATTGAAGCATAATGGAGAGGGGATCCATTAGCGAATTGTCAGGAATGTTACTGTTATGGCAAGTAAGTGGTGAAGATACTGTTTTTGCTTTTGTATTTATTGACTAGAACTTACCAAAAGCAATTTATAACTAATGGAAACACTTTCCCACATTTTTTCCTCTTGCCTCAGGATCCCAACAACTCATGAGTATTTCTAGGCCCGGTATCACAGGAAATGTGGTATGTACAATTAGTCTGATTTTAGCTGATTTTATAATTGCATAGGCTGCCATAGCAGAAAAAACAACCTGTGGTCAGTTTCCCACGACCAAATGGAAGCTGCAGCTTGGGATCTTCCAAGGATGGAAGTAATGCTGGAATGCAGATCACAGTCAAGAGACCTGTGACCTTTTCCCCAATAGCTGTGTGAAGGATGAGAAACAGCAAAATGTTTAATCAAAAGCCAGAAGCAGCTGAGCAGTTATGAGGGAAAATGAAAGATATGGAGGGAACTCAAGGAAAGCACAATGGAGAGGATTTGGAGGAAGACAAGTAGCTGTTTAAAAAGACCAAAAGCAAGCCTTTAAGGAAAGAGAGAGAGTGACATGTGAGGAAACTATTTGTATGGGAGGTGAAAAATCGATATAGAAAGAGATGATACAGAAGAAAATGAATACTGAAAAGTGGCAGATGAGAGAAGAGGAGAATGTGGAAGAAGAAAACCTAGAAAAAGGAAAAAAGGAAGGTAAGATTCATCTTTCAGGTCAGTAGGAGTTTCTGGAGTTGCTGTTTTGCAGAAGGAGCGATAGGCACAGCGTTTGCGAAGGCTCGGCTGGAGCTGCTGACTGCGGTTGCTGACAAGTGGCCGATGGGTCCTCTCCGGTGCTGGGGCCCGCTCTGATGGTGAAGATTAGTATTTCAGCTAAAATGTAAAGTCATGGAAGCAGTGGTCCTGTGTGGTTATTTAAGGTCCCGCAGCACACACGAAACGTCAGTCCTGCACCTTAGCCAAAGTCTAATCTGGGTAATTACCTTCTGCCTACATAAATTTCACAGCGGTTTCACTTGGACACGTTTCAAGGCCTGTCTCCTATTTGAGAGCCACGAGGAAGAGTCCTAGGAAACACCTTGTCCAGGGTTTGATGCCCTGCTGAAGGGAAAGGCGGCCCCTTCCCTCTCAGGTGGGGATCAGCCCTGCTGCCGACAGCACCGAGCTCCCTCCAGGAAGCTTCTGAGGACCAATCTCCTTTCCTCTCGAATAGGCAAGAAAGCTCTGTATGACAACAATATGAAACCCCTCTGGGAGGTACTGTGCCACCTTCCCAGACTGGACAATGGTTTAGCAGGAGCCAGGGGGTGCCCCAGGTTCCTACCTGGAGAACAGAGACCTGCAACTCTGCATTTTCCTGAGGGCCCAGGGCCTGCCTGTAAGCTCAATTTACCTTCGATACCCTTCCCTTGAGTCAGAGAGAGGCAAAACATCTCTTTGGAAGGCCTGACTGCCTCCTGTTTGACCTGTAAGGAAGGTGGCCCCTGGGTTAGCTCCTGCACATCCAGTGCTATGCCCCCATCAGCGCTGGATGCGGAGTCCGGACAAGGGAGCCCGGGATGCAGGTGTGCTCCTTGTTTGGACCCAGAGGGCTCCCTGCAGGGGGTGGCCATCCACCTTCTCCCAAACACCAGTCAGGGACACAAGCACAATAAAATCTGTCACAATGAATTGGTCGGCAACAAAAGAGCTGCTAAGGATAAGCCAGTGCTTGCTGTCACTGAAGAGGAAAATGGACAGGAGAGGACAACAGGTAATAACGTCTCTAGGAACAGCCTGTATGTCCTTAGAACATTGTTTATTTCGTCACGAGTTGCAGAAATGACCAGCCCGTTGAAGAGCAGAAATACTGTATCTTCTCAAGGAAGAAAACCAGCAAAGCCTGCCTCCCTGTCTACACTCAGTCAACCCTCTCCCATGAGTGTTCCCCCAAATTCGGGCTGGGGGGGACAAGAAGCTGGGGCTGGGTACTGTGCAGACCACACAAGCTTCACACCGTGGTTGAGACTGACAGGGGGTCGTCCCGCCGCCCCCAGCTGCCCTGCCCCGTGTGCCGCTGTGGCCCTTCCCCATAACACGTATCTGTGTGAGCATCCATGCTGGATAACACGGTGTGAAAGAGCTGGCCTACTGAAGCACCGGAAATATCAGAGTTTGTTACCTATAATTCCAGTATTTGGCCATTTATTTTGTGCTTTGTCACCCAGGGAAGTGTCCGAGCTTATAGAAAGAACAAGAGCTCATAAAAGCCCAATAGATTTTCATTTCCATGTTGTTCTGGAAGTTTCCTGCCACATGTTGAGCCCCCTGTTAGATGTTCCGGACAGTGACCCACGTTGCTCTGCAATGGGGGCTTAGGTGGGATAGAGGTGCTGGTCTGGCAGCCCTGCAGTGGTGCTTCCTTCCCACCAAACAGGGCAGGTGGCCAACACGGCTTCTTCCAGGTGAACCCACATCCATTTCTGGAGGTCAGGTGTCCTGCACACAGCTGGGAAGCCAGAGGAGCTGGTGCAGCTCAGTCCCAGCATGGCGTGGTGGGATGAGGGATGTCCTGGGCCCTGGGAGGCTGTGAGGCGAAGGGGAGCAGGAGGTTTTGGCCAAGGCCTCTCCTTGCACACACACCAGCATGAGAGAGGCACAACCCTCCCAGCACAGGGGAGAAGCTGTGAGTTTTTAAGACTTCCACACCACTACTCATGGTTTCCTCAGAAGTTCATCAGATATGTGGAAGTAATGATTAAGCTCCGCAGCCAAAACAGAACTTGTCTGTAGGTTGTTTAGAGAGTAGCACATAACTACCATGAGGTAGCTATGAGAGGGGGTACCTGCAATGCTTGGGTCCAAGAGAAGAGGTAGCACCAAGAACTGTTCCCAGGTGCAGGCCCAAGAGAAAGAGCATCTGGAAGAGTGTGTACAGTTCTGGTAACTAACAGCCAGGAAAATTGTTTTGAGTTGGAAGAGGGGCAAAAAATGACGGGAATAACGGAGCGACTGGAGAGGCTGCCCTGGGAGAGAGACAAGAGCAAGCGGTGGGATCAACCTAGCCAAACAAAATCAAAAAAGGATTTCAGCTCATGTCTATAAATACTGAAAAAGGGAAAGAGCCATTCAGCTACAGGACACTGTCAGCAGTAGAAAAAAAAGAAAGGACACAAAAATCCATTACTGCATTTGGATCAGAAATTAGAATAAATTTCCTAACTCATAGAACAAGAAGGTTCCTATTAAAAAATGAATGAGAAAGTGCACCAACTTACTGTTAAAAGAATGCAAGAATCTTATTAAAAGGATTATACGGTGTAGAGCTTTCAGCAGCAGAAGCTTAAAACTGCTAATGCAGAAGCTGCTGCCATTGTTATGTTAATGGTCTTAGATGTGATAATTCCACAGGATCTGCAAGCCAGAATAGTATTGAAAGTTGTAAAAATCTCCTACAATTTGTAGTAAGATGCTTTGTTTTCAAATCCATGCAAGTCAGATATAACTTTAGAAAAAGACTTGCATGGAAGCCAGAGTCTTCTACTAGATGATGGCTTAATACCATCTATGCTTGATACCAGCAGGAACCAAATACTCACAAGAGCAAGCAGAATTTGTTTCACATCTTGATAAGCCCAGCATCTTGCTACAAATTGTAGGAGATTTTTACAACTTTCAATACTATTCTGGCTTGCATTTTCTAGTAAAAGCCAGAACATGTATCCCAGAGCCAAAACTGGAGGTTATGTCCTAGGCTGTGCTTCTGCTATTTGTGTACTTTCAGGTGAACGGCTTAATTTCTTGTGCCTCTACTTTGCCTTGGAGATGTCAGGGCTGATCTGCCTCACAATACTGCAGGGCTACATTCACATAGACTCAAATGTACTCTCAGATCCTCAGATATCAAGAGCTACTAGATGCACTTTTTTTTTTTTAATTATTATTTTTTAATTAAGCTAACAGGAATGTTTTGCCTGGCTGAATAGCTGAGTGAATATGATGAGTGTCAGTGTATTTCTAAATGGTAAGAGAAGCAGAGCCCACGACCCAGTGCAGGAAATTTTGTAAATGCAGAAGCAGCAAGCCGTGAGGGCAGGAATCCCAAGGCTGACTCGATGCAACGATGCCATGGAAGGAAGACATGCCATTTCTGTCATGTAGTCACCTAAGACACAAGCATTTAAGGAACTGAAAGGACACCTCACGCACACAGAGGAGGATAAATTGGGGCTGTTTCCCGGGAGAGGCCTAGGAGACAATTTCACAAGACTAACCAAGTACAGCCTGTATCCATCAGACTATTTTTCTTGTGTGGGAGATACCTGAAGTTTGAATTCCATAGTTAAGAAGTTTGTCCCTTCTGCACCCTATTACGCCTTTCTGCTGAGAGCATTAGGTCAATTCACCCGTAAATGGCTAAATATCACCCGAAATTTTCTTTACGGGGCTTTTTCTGAGAAACATTCAGAGCCACAGCTTTATTTTTTATTAACATACTCATGAATGTTCTGCAGGGCTGCCAATGAGCCTCAGTGGGAGCAGTGAATTTCACAGGCACCTGGAGGAAGTGTTTATGTGTCCACAGAGGGGCCATTCCTTTCGCTGGGTCTCAGCTTACTGCTCTTTCAATCGGCAACGCGTGAACGTGTTGCTGTGTTCCACAAACAAGCTGGAAGGCAACAGCGGTCATGTTTCATGTGCTCTTGAACACTCAGGATGAATTCCAGCTCTTCAGCACGACTGCCCTGTCTCCATTGTGTAGGGTGGGCAGGCGCAGGCACACTCTGCTGGTATTGAGAGGTGGTGAGACGGGCACCGACGCCGGTCCCGGTGGTGTGTTGGTGTCCAGGCGCTGCTCGGACGGGGCAGATATTCCTGCCTTTCATCCCAGTTTAGATTTGGGTGCATCACTAGCCCCTCTCACATGACTTTTGACATCTCATGCCAGGCTTATCTTCTGTCTAGCCAGTTATGAGCTAAACTTCTTAGCCTCTGCTACAGTTTAGGGTGACCAAAACTAGTCAAAGTGAGATCCTATCACTCCAAACATGCCAATAGCCGGATTTCAGGTGCAACACTAGCCAGAGCAGCTCCAGGATGATTTTGCAGCTCTGGAAGAGCACTGCTGTGGTCCCTATTGCCCCCTTCATACCTGCTTGTCTGTGCGTTCCTGACCCCTCCATTGCACCAAACCTGCAGTCAGTCAGTTCAGGTTGGGGTAAACTAGCACCAAAAAAAAGAAAATGAAGATAAAAACAGCCAAACAAAAAGGAAGAGTGTTCTGGTTTGGTTGCCCAGACCTCTTACAGGTGCTGGGGAGGTGGAAGGAACTTCTGGCCAGGGACAGAAGGAGGACAGCATCGAGCAGCATGGGTTTACCTTGGCTTAAATAGTTCTGTATCTGTACCCTAAGCTCTTTGTGACGACAGAACCGTGGATGTTGATAGCCCAGCACAGCTGAGCAGGCCGCATCACCCCTCCATGCTGCTGGCTCCTGCTCTCACATTCCCACTGAGATGAATCCCACAGGTCACATGGAGAACTGAGCTCACAGCTGGATGTCAGACAATCCTGAGCTCTAATCCTGCTCTGCCAGCTCTGTGCTATGAGACACGGTGTGCCTCAAGGGCATTGGGTGAGTTCTGTTAGCTTCCTGTCTCTGTAGAGCATAACTATTAATTATAGAAAGCGCTTCCAGAGTGGCCTTTGCTCCAAGAGAAGGTCAAACATAATTAAACTGGTCCTTAAAAATACATAATAGATGGAGCTCCTAGTCTCCGTAAACATCCATCCTCTGGAAAGTCTTCCTTAGTGCTTTGTCATCTTCTCAGATGACAGATGTCATCTTCTCATCTTCTTGATACTTTTTGTATCAACCACTCTGGACATGCAGGACCATTCACAGTGGGTACTTTTCCTTTGGCTACCCCACAGTGGCGATGTGTAGCCTCATCTGTGAGTGACTGTATAGCATGTTAATACTACAAAACGCTGTATCTCATTCTGTCACTTAACTAAACACAGGGTGACCAGACCTGTTCAGTGCTAAGGGTACTGCGTCCTCTGATGGTCATCCATTTGAAAGCTAAGAAGACCCATAGCTCCTTGCACATCTGTGATCCCACCAAAAGCATGGTTAATTCTGAAGCAGTCACCTATCCCCCCTGCAGTGTATTGCTCTGCAGCTCCTCCGCTGTATTCCCACCATAAGAGACACGGAGGTGAGTAACTGGGAATATGGGGTTGTTATCACATTTGAGGATCTGCATGACCCGATGTTGCTCTCACATCACGTGCTTTGCCTGTCAGTTTTCTGATGCTGTTTCATCGTTGTGTTGACACTAGTAGTGCCACCTGGGAGAAAGCGGCAATGGGGTGATAGATGTAGAGATTGTTCTTTCATCAGGGATGGGCCAATTGATCACTTCCAGGGTGGAATTTCTGACCAGAGTGAGAGAACCAGCCTGAGCCTCTGTGTCTCAAGTGCTGCTGTTGTGGTGGGACCTGAGATCACTCAAAATGAAGACCTGAACTTTACTCAGTCATATTCCAATGAATGCTTAAACACCTGCTTTCCAAATCAGTCTCTTTCTGAGCTGATAAGTATTTATACCCACCTCCAAGTGGAGTGGTGGTCTCGAGGGAACTTCAGTTTGACTGTAGCTTTGTTTATAGGATATTTCCGTATTTGAAATTCAAAGTTAATGCATCTCCTGGGCAGATTCAGAGTCTCTCTCTCTCTCTCTCATTTGCTTTTCATTAAAAAGTCTGGAGGGTTCATTTCTTCCTGGGGCAAATGATGAAACCGTTCAGTTCTTCAACAAGCGATGGAATGGAAAACCTCCACAGAACTATTCAGTCCTCTTGCTGGGGCAGGGAGGGTCTTTCTGCCAGCAAGAGATGCTGCCTGCTGCCCTGAGGTCACGGGAGGTCTCTGGGGGCATTGCTGGCATTTGAAAGCAAGCGATGGACTTAGGTATGTTATTTCTGACACAGAACATCATACGTTAAAAACAGCACATCTGATTTAGTTGTAACTGGCTGGGAATGACCTGAAGGCGGATCAAGAGTTACATAATTTATTACAGTCAGCTTTTAAACGAAATTAAGGATTTAGTCTGGAAATGCTGTTGAAGGTCTAGCTCTGCTCTGATTTCCCGCCTCTTACAACAGACGTTCTATGATGCTTCAAAATGCAAGCACTGAGCTGACCAGTGGCAGAATTTCCTGTATGGCTGCCTGTGAGCAGGATCCACCGCAGCGCACAGGGGAAGGCTGCATAAAGATCTACGAGGGACTGAGGACGGTGCATCCCTTTATGTGCCTTTCTGCCGGGCGGTGTGTGAGGGACCACCTTGCTGTGCCGTGGAGGTGGGCACCGTGCTGCCTGTGGTCAGACTTCTCACCTGAAGGGCCCTCTCGCCAGCTTGGCCTCCACACTGCACAGCACCAAGAAAGGTTTAACTACGATCAGTTTTTCTTTTTCTTTCCGTGTCTTTTCCTATTCCCCCAATTACCACTTCCAAAGTTACAGACGAAGCACGCCCCGTCACTTCTGTTTTCTTCCGCTCCCCTTTATTTCAGCATTTTGCATAGAAGAGGCTTGCTTTTCTCCATGTTTGCTTTGGGACATTTGTCTGTCTAATAACTCCCTCAGAGACGTACTCAGTGTGATCCAAGTGTCATCAGTTCAGGCTCAGGGTGCTCTCATCAGTGTCAATCCTTTCCTTGCAAGACACCTTGCAACGTTTTCTTTCTCCTTTAATCGTCATCTGGCACTGCTCACGTCACGGGAGATATAAGTACATCAGGTAAGGAAAAGCCAAGACTAAACCATAAAGAAAGTATGAATCAAAGTTCCAGCAAGCTGCTTTTTCCTTCCCATTGGCTCTGAACAAGAACAAAGAATTAGACGGCTTTTTGTCTCCCTACCAATGAAGGAAGTTCTTCCTAGCAGACAGCACACAGGCTTTTAAATCTCTGAATGTGTTTCAGGTATAGGGTCCTGTCCTCATGGCTGGAAGTCTGACAAACATGAATTGAGAGGTTTACCTGGTGGATAAAGAAAGATAAAACTAAAACTTACACTATGAATCTAAATTAATGTTGTTCAGCATCAATTTTTCTAAAGAAAAAAAAAAACAAAAGCATTCTTAATATAGATTTGCTGCTCTTCTGTATTCTAAAAATATATTTTACAGATTTTATTGGAAAGCAGCTCCATAATCACCTGCACCACGTATAAAATGTGTAATTACAACTTTGAGGAGAAAATAAGCTTGTTCTGGTATTAAAAACTCTCTATTGGAAGAATTTGCTAAATATAAAGCAGTATGCAGAGTCAGCCTGATTTTTATTTTGAAAGCCTTCTCCACTACCAGAAGGGTACGTCCTTCATGTGGCTCCAGCCTCGGGACAGCCAAACAATTACCCCTGTTACAAAGGCAAGAATTGCCAAAACTGTAATATGAACTTGTGGATCTCTTGATATATTTTCGTACAGACTGATGTCTTTCTGTGTAACGGGTCACTGCCTCAGATAGCCTAACAAATCCCATCTCGAGCCTGTAATTCCAGCCTTTGTTTCTGCCCTATGAGTTCTGCCAAACCCTCACGTGCCCCACAGAGAAGTCTGGGGGCTTTGATCGCGAATACTGTGCAGGTTGCTTCAGATGCTCCCATTTCCAGGGTAACTTTACATTTTGTACATCAGCTACATGCTTCTCTGAGACAGTGCACATTTAAGTGGAAGCAGCAATGCAATGCAATGCAGAGACAACCCCACACCGTGTGTCCCCAGCAGGTAGCTAAGGTACAAGAGAGCAACTCGATGAACACAATAAAAACTAACCCTGTAGGGACTCACTCTCTACAAACTAATATCTCCGTTCCTCAGCACACGTGTGGTTGAAGTATCACAACAAGTAGACACTATTCTTCTCCGAGACGGAGACTATCGCTAGTTAAGCAGTGCTTAACTGCGTTTGCTGTTACAGAGCTCCCAACCCGCCCATTTCCACAACATCCCAACAGTGTGACTGACTGAGTCCATACCATGCTTTCAATCCAGTTTAGTAGTTCCAAATACGGCTTGGGGGAAAGGTTTCATGACTGGATAAAATAAATGTAATACTGCTGGGAATAATGAGAAACTAGCAGAGCATGTACCTTTATCATAAACTTCTGCGAAAGCCTTAGTGCAATGAGCAATTCCCCATTTGCAACTTGAGCAGTAACATCTCACCGCCTGAACCCTTTACAGAACCTCTTACAGCCCAACCTGGTTAGTGTTCGGAAAATTCAGGGAGGTCCTGAACAAAACACTGGCATACACGTGAAGAGAACAGCCAACATTTAAACTAAATGAAAAATCTTTGGGGTTAGTGTGTCTACGAGATGCCATTTAGCAGGACCTTCAGTAGCTGCCCTGAGCAGAAACATTTTGTTAGTTTCAGTCCAGTTAGCAACAACGAAAGACAAAGGTTTTGCTTCTTTTTTTTTCCTTCTTTAGTGCTGCAAAATAGATGCTGCTGAATTAGAACCCAACTGTCTTCATAGTAACAAAACAGGAGGTCAGATTTAAAGAGCTGCATCTGCACGCGTGTTTCTTGGAAGACCTCTCTGTCTCTAAGTTGACAGTGCAGCTGTCCACCGAAAATTATGCAGAAAAATTAATAAAATCTTAGTTGGGATCTTAAATTATATGGCAAATCCAACAGTTTTAAGTGAGCATGGATCACGTTGTCCAGCTGAAATAGGTGACACATTTTAATCCTGTGGCTGCAGTACTTATCAAGTGCAAATAGTCAAAAAAAGAAATTTAATAGAGGAAAATAAATTAATCTGACTTCATCTGCGTCCAGTCACAATTCCTCCCCGTGTCCCATGATGATCCGAGAGGCTGGGGGTTACAGAGCGTGACTGTCATCCCGCAGCAAAAATATTATCACACACTTCAAAGCTATTGGCTGCCTTTCCTCAAATAAAGTCAGAGCTTTAATGTGCGCCCTGACGGACACAGGATGGCCCCTTTCAGACCGAGATGACAGACAGACGAGGCAGTAAGATGAAACCAGCAGCAGCCAGGCCTGACAGAGCGGCAGTAAATCCAAGCCATAAACAGAATGCCTCCTCTATGTACGATCTTCCAAGGCTCCTGAGCTTTCTGACAGCGTGGCAGCCGCACTGCTGCACCCCTTGGGCTTGCACGCCCGCAGGGATTCAGAAGAGGCACCAATTCCTGTGATTTTGTGATGATTTACAGCCCCGAAACGCACATTCTTTACTTCTTTAGGGAGAAATGTGTGACCGTTCATGGTCAACGAGCAGGGAAACCTGGTGCGTTGAAGAGGCAGAGCTGGCTGGCCATACGATAGGGCCGTACGCTGCTGCCGCCGCTCGTACAAGCGCTGCCCGCAGGAACCCGCGCTGGGCTCGGGTGACGGCCTGGCCAGGACTCCCTGTTCAGGATCAGTTAAGCTGCTGACAGCGTCAGTCACAGTGAAGAGCTCCTGATGGGTGACAGGGTGTGCTGCAAACCCGGCTGGTGAACCACGAGATTAGCAAATGCTCTATAAGTCTCAAAACTCATGCTTTTCAGATACTTTACTAAACTTTTTTCAGTTTATTAAAACTAAATCCATGAGGAACTGCACGACGTGGCTGGGTTTCCAGTGTTCTGGTCACACGGGAGATATTAAATTCAAAAGCACGGTTTAAGGCAACACTAGAGTACGACCCAATATTTGCATGCACAGATAACTGAACTGCTCGGATTAACTCTGGTTTACAGACACGATTCAGGTGGGTTTTGGTTTTCTTTCCGAGAGCTTAAAAATGGCTGCTGCTTCTGAAAACCAGGCCTAGTAGAAATAAAGAAGTCTTAATGTTTTTGTTCTGAGAAGCAAGATAACTAAATTTTAACAAGTAAAATGGCATTTAAGAGTATTTTAAGTATCACATGTCCAGACTGCAGTGTCATGGTCTATATGTGTTTATGTGCATTACTTTTGATAGGCTGTTACCACCATTACATAGATAGACAACTGAGGCACAAGGCAGGCTGGGATGAGATCTGGTGTCAGAATAGACACCTACATCTAAGCGTCTGAAGTATGGATGCCTACCTGCCCAGGGGATGCCTACACTCTTGTGGTTTAACCCCAGCCTGCAGCTAGGACTGTGGTAGCCACTCACTCACCCTCCCGCCAGGGGATGGGGGAGAGAATCGAAAAAGAAGGGAGAAACTCATGGATTAAGAACAGTTTAACAAGGCATAATAATCATAATCATAAACAATCACTACTAACAGTTTTATATGTGTATTTATGTATATAAAATAAGTGATACTCAATGCAATTGCTCACGAACTCCAGTTGGGCCAAACAGCCAGCCTTCACAGTAATAAAAAAGGAGGTCAGATGTGAAGAGCTACATTTGCACACGTGTTTCTTGGAGACCTCTCTGACAGTTCAGTTGTTCACTGAAAATTACGCATGGAGGATGTTATAGAACCGTTTAGTTTGGAAAAGACCTTTAAGATCATCAAGTCCAACTGTTACCCAGCACGGTCAAGTCCACCACTAAACCATGTCTCTAAGCACCACATCTATACCTTCTATGACAAGGTTACCCAACTAGTAGATGCGGGAAAGGCTGTGGATGTTGTGTACTTAGGCTTCAGTAAAGCATTTGACACCGTATCCCACAGCATTCTCCTGGAGGGGCTGGCAGCTCGTGGCCTGGATGGGTGTATTCTGCGATGGATAAAGAACTGGCTGAATGGCCGGGCCCAAAGAGGAGTGGTGAACGGAGCCAAATCCAGCTGGTGGCTGGTCATGAGTGGTGTTCCCCAGGGCTTTGTTTAATCTCTTTATCAATGACCTGGATGAGGGGACTGAGTGCACCCTTAGTAAGTTTGCAGATGACACCAAATTGGGTGGGAGTGTTGATCTGCTGGAGGGTAGGAGGGCCATACAAAGGGATCTGGACCAGCTGAATCATTGGGCTGAGGCCGATTGTATGAGGGTCAACAAGGTCAAGTGCCGGGTCACTTGGGTCACAACAACCCCAGGCAGCGCTACAGGCTCGGAGAAGAGTGGCCGGAAAGCTGCCTGGTGGAAAAAGGCCTGGGGGTGTTGATTGACAGCTGGCTGAACATGAGCCAGCAGTGTGCCCAGGTGGCCAACAAGGCCAACAGCACCCTGGCTTGTATCAGGAATAGTGTGTCCAGTAGGACTAGGGAAATGATCGCCCCCTTGCACTCAGCAGTGGTACGGTCCCACCTTAAATACTGTGTTCAGTTTTGGGCCCCTCATCATAAGGATATTGAGGTACTAGAGAGAATGCAGAGGAGGGTGAGGGGTTGGTGAGGGGTCTGGAGCACAAGTCTGATGAGGAGCAGTTGAGGGATCTGGGGCTGTTTAGACAGATAAATGGAGGCTGAGGGGAGAACTTATCAGTCTGTACAACTACCTGGAAGGTTGTAGCAAGGTGGGTGTTGGCCTCTTCTCCCAAGTACCAAGTGATAGGACAAGAGGAAATGGCCTCAAGTTGCACCAGGGGAGGTTTAGATTGCATATTAGGAAAAAAATCTTCACTGGAAGGGTTGTCAGGCACTGGAACAGGCTGCCCAGGGAAGCGGTGGAGTCACCATCCCTGGAGGTGTTTAAAAGGCATTTAGATGAGATTCTTAGGGACATGGTTTAGTGCTAGTTAGGTTAGGTTATGGTTGGACTCGATCCTGAGGGCCTCTTAAAACCAAAATGATTTTATGATTCTACACATTATAAATACCTATACAGATGGTGACTCAACCACTTCCTTAAAAAGGACCCTTTAAACATTACAGAATGATTTGATTTCATACAGGTTTTCTTTGTTTCGTCTTGCTTTACCGCACTCTCTTGGCCCTTCTGCAGACTTATAATCAGGGGTTTTTATAAGGTCTCTGAACACTCTTGGTATGTATTTGTCTCAATTTTGGCCTCTAAAAACCCTATTTGGGCTGCGCCTTCTCACCAGGCATCTTGCTGGCCAAGGTCTTAAATTTTGTTGGTAACTTTCCTTTTTCCTGGTCTGATGAGAATTCTGCTTTATCTGATAGCTTGCTTTAGAATCAGGGTAATTCATAAGGAACACGCACTAGGCTTTTAATAGCTACTTTCTTCATAAGAGTAATGCACATGTGACAGGTTGCCCGGCTGAGGAGCACATTAGCAATGTAATGTGCCATATTCAAATGCTTTTCTAAGAACACAGAGTCCGCGGGGAGACCTCCTGCTGAGAAAATCAGTATTTCCCTCTCCAAACCACAGCACACCACTCAGACAGAAGTTTTGGAAAAGCCATCTAGAAACACTTCTGAAGAAGTATTTTTTCTGTTCGGCAAATTGTAGACGAGTCGAATAAACTAAAAGGTCCGGGTACCATCCCGCTGTGCTTTTCATCCAGACTTACACTGACTCACAAATGAAAAGGGCAGCACGGAACGCAGACAGGAGCCAGGTGGATGCTGAGAACTCAGCAGCAGCATCCCCACTTCAAAACCAAACCCCACCGCGGTATCATGGTCTGCACCTTCCCTGTTGTGCTCTTGGCACCAACTTTGATACAAGGAGTTTTCTATTTGTTTTTGTTCCAGATAACCCACCGTTAACATGGTCTAAAACATAAACCACAGGCATGAGCGCTGTTTAACACAACTGACAGCGGGGCTCACCTGTTCTGCAGAGCTCATCCTCCTCTTACCTGTTTTGGGGACAGCAGGTAAGTTGCAGTAATACATCCTCTAAGGATTAGGTGCTAAAACTATTACTGGTGAAAACTTTTAATTCTTGATGCGGGACCTGGAAAGAGAATGCTACTAATACTACCTAGCAGATTTCTGCATTAGTGCTTAGAGCACATTACCCTCAGGAGGCTAACCACAGAAACCATGTTTTAAGTTAACCGGGTTTAGACTGCTTTTTTCCATTTCATTTTGAGTTTAAACATAAAGACACGTTCTCCGCTAACAGTTGAACAGTCATAACCCTGAGAAAGGACTACACGCTGAGGATCATTTCTTCCCTTGGTCCAAAAGACAGTTTTAACCAGAAAAATTCTATAGTAGCATCTACAAAAAACCAATCAAACAAAAAAAAAAACCCCAACAAAACAAAACAAACAAAAAACCCAACTAAACAAAGCAAACCAAACAAAAAAATCCACAATGGATGGAGATGTAGGTTTCTCAGCAGCTTGTCAGTCTGTGCACCTTGTATCCTGGGCATCAGGATACATCTACCCAGGATACATCCCCATCTACCAACAAAGGGCTCCAGATCCAGCTCAGCTGCTCCGGCAGTTGCCTGTTTTTCGGTATCAACATCCAGAAGAGCTGATTGTTGATTTTGCATGCCTGCCAATGTCATTTAAGCAAATACTTTGTGTCTGATACATGATACAAGCATTATCATATTTCTAAAGCTTTAAACTCCAGATCGTATTGTGTCGCCTGGCTGGCACATTCAAAACCATAATGCCAGTGATTGCTGTTTCCAAACTTGTTCTGTATTTTAAAGATTCTCTGAAGATTTTTTCCCTCAGAAAACCTTGCACCCCTAATCTAATCCTCAAGTAACAAGTTTAAATTTCACACTGCTCGAGTAACAAAACTCAGAAAATATGATTAAGCTTCAGGGAGGGAAAAAACCACACATGAAGTAATGGCTCAAGAATTTAACTCCAAAGAGACTCCAAAAACTCTTTAGAGCAGTAGCAAAAAGGCCTTTTGAGTATGATTGTCAGTACTGATAGATAAAACCACAATAAATGTAAAATATCAAGCGTCAGAATTTCAAGCTGGTATTAAGCTGTTTCCAGATGGGTAACTCTAGGAGTTGTTACACAAAACCACGCTAGAGAAAAATGTGAATAGCTGATAAATTACTACTCTAGCTCATTTTAGCAGGTTACTCCACAAATACCGTAAAATTCAGAAAGAAATAAAATCTGTCAGAAAACAACTTAATACTTTGCTATTGATGCAATGATTCTACTTCTCAACATGTATCTGCATGAATTTCCAATATGTGATTTCTAACAACCAATGCTTTATTTTTTTCAAGCAGAAAATAGCAGACATGCCATAGCAGTTGAGTGATTAGAAAGAAAAAGTCTCTTCCACAACTATATAAACATCCTCAAACTTCCATTGAACCTCCACAGCTCACATTCTGGTTCATNGTATAAACATCCTCAAACTTTCAAATGCTACCTTAGAGAGGAGTGTCAGGCTTAAACAAGGGCATTGAACGTCCACAGCTCACATTCTGGTTCATACTACCCTGCCTTTTCCTTCTCCTCGCCCACAAGAAGACTCCAGGCAGTAAACAAATCCATAGCAACAGGAGCCGCCACGGCAGTGCCAGAGGATAACACTGGTCCTTTGAGAGACAGAGCTTTAGTATCTTCTAAGCTTCCCTAAACCATTTTCACTTTTCTATAAATAAAGCTGCTTATCACTGTACTTAAGCTTCAGGAACTTTAATTAGACCAGGAATTCCTCTAGTGATTAGATAAAGGCTGTTGCAATGGATTGGTAACAGCCTTAAAAACAACGGGATCTCTCCTGCTTTTTCCATTTTACGTGCATCTTACTTGAGAAAGCAATCATTGTCAGATAAAGACAGACACGCCCGCTTCCAGAAGCAAGTGTCAGGCTTCTGCTCACTAAGTGGAGAGGAAATAATTACATACCTCAGCACACCCTGCAAGTAACAACTGCAACCTCGCCTTGCACTTAAGGCCTAATAATCACAGAAGCACTAAATTCCGAAAGAAAGTGTACACCAGATAAAAGCTTGAAATGCTGGATTCTTCAGCTGCTTTGGAGGAGGAAAGCAGACGTCTGAAGTGTCCTGAGCTCAAACATTACACCATGCAAGACAAATATTTGCATGTGTAAAAACGTCCTAGGTTACAGCCTTCATCAGCAAGAGTTAACTACTTCGGACTCCTCCTGCAGGAGCGTTGAAGAGCGAAGCGCCACGTTTGCCTGACCTTGAACTGTCTGGACCGCCGCGCTGCCTGCAGCAGTAGCTGTTTCCAGAGGAGCCGCTGAGCAGCTGTGACATCTGCCACAGGGACGCGGTGGCACATTCTTACTCATTGTGTTTATTCACCAGCACAATCCAACTTTCCAGAGACATGAAAACTACTGCGATTTGACGGCGGCTATTTACCGCTTCGTGAACGTGGCTACGCGACCAACGTTACTTTTAAAGTGTGCAACCCATACGCAGATCTATTTGAAAAGCTATGCCACAATTAGCACTTAAAAACCACACAGTTTTACACTAGTTGGGTCAAATTAATTTTATTATGCTCCATGATGAATTGCCACCAGTGCAACATCCTATTCACTGTACATTTCAAAAATTCACATACTAAAAATTTCAGTTCGATAAATGGAAAACTGAATGATTGAGAAGTTCTTACGGATTTCATACGTACAAGTGGCTACCTGATATTGTCTATGCACATAGAGTGTTGAGATACAAAAGCCTCATGCTAGTTTGTTAATTGCTAAGGCTATCTGGACAGTCATTTAACCAGAATATATAAGAGAGGCCTTCATTACAATGTTTAGCAACAATGCACCAGCATCATGAAACGCTGCTATCTTCTGCTCATAGTGCATGTGGCGGAGTGCTGAAGCATGCAGTTCTGACTAACTTAACTGCCATTGCAGTTGTTATGCCTGTATTTTATCAGGTACAAACACTACTTTAAAGTAAATATTAACCTGGACACCACAGAACGTGAATGTACTATTCGTATGAAGTAAAAGAAATAGAAAACCCAAAAGCTTTCTTTGGCCAGTATCTACAAATCAAAGTTTTATTCAATAAGGTAACTTCAGAGCTTCCAAAACCTGGAACAGAATTTTGAATTCTGAGATGTGATGATTAATTATTAACTATATTACAGAAATTCCAATTCTGGGAACATAACAGCTAAACATACCTAGTAAGTAGCATGTTAGGAAAACCTCTAGGCCTCATCTGCTTAATTTTAAAATGCCCTATATGCAATAAAAAAATAAGGGAGCAGTGCCAGAAGTTATATGAAAGCCATACAAATATTTTCCCTATACACAAGTTCTTAACTCCACTGCCATTAGCTACCCCAGGCTGCCCTCGCACTTGATCCAACGCTCAAGCCATTCCAGCAGCAAAGCGAGCAGAAGTGTTTCCAGCAGCAGAGGGCAAGGCGAAAGTTACTGCAAGACAATGAGACCACTCAGATTTTTTTTTCCTCAAGTAATGTGCTTAAATTAGTCTTGGAAGGAAGTTAGCATCCTCTGAATAATTTAACTACAACCTTACCTCCCCCACTACTTTTCAGCAACTTTCCTTTCTTCTCATATGACTAAATTAATTCGCTAAAGACTAGGTTATAACTGCGTTAGAAATCCAAGCCGCATCATGCAGGTCCAGCCTGTCAAGATCAGGTCAACACTAGGTTTCAGTCAATACAACTCCGATAACTTAAATTTAGTTTGATAGCTTGACTACAGTCAAAGACCCAGGACACTATGCATTAACTACACTCCAAATATGACTGACTTAACTAAACATTCTGTGTCAGATAACGTGGTTTTTTAAAGATTTTCTACCTGAAAGTTACAGTAAGTACAGTAATTAATGCTGCAGATATCGAATACCCACATAGCATAGATTAGTATTTTGTAATAGGCAGATATGCCAATGTTTACTGCACTACAAAGTACAACTTATATAAATGTGCAAGCCGTGAAATGAGAATCCCATTTGCCATCCACTTATTCAAATAGTATTCTTGTGAATCGGGTTCTTGATCTTCATCACAACCCTTAGTCTTAAAGCCAACACATGAAGACAGAACATTGCATAAAGTTCAGTACTTATTCAAAGTGTATATTGACTTAATGGCTTTCCAACTTTATGGATGTAGGACTGGCGTTTCAGCATTTCTTGTGTACCATAACGCAAAGACTGCAAAGTAATACCACTTACGTTTACTTTATTAGTACACCAATGTCCTACAAATTTTAAAAAGTAACTAAACATTATTGAAGCAAGCATTAAACGCAGCCCTTCAGCCTGAAAACCACATAAAACTGATTTTAAAAATAAATCAAACTGTAGCAATTTGCAGCCTCCAGCATAGCCCCCAGTAATTTACACTTCTTCATTCTGCAAGTAAGAGCTGGGAAGGAAAAAAGACAGCTTATCTGCATCAAAGATGCCTTTGCCACTATTACAAAGTAAAGCCACCCTGTTTAACTTCAGATAGAGAGCTCCCTAATGGAAGGATTTAATTACTACTGCTGTTCAATAGCAGTCAGTAGAGCTACAGCTAGGGCAAGGTATCTTCACAACCAGCTGTGCATTTCTGTCATGATTTTGTTTTATGTAAAGCATACTGCTAAGATTTGAACTGCAACGTTGTGATGTATTTGAAACCATGCAATAGTATAAACCAGCTGTAACATTCACGTAGCATTGCATTTGAAATGAAGGGGCTAAATAAACTAAGAGCTGCATCACTTAAAGAACATAGTGCTATACTAGGTTTTAATAAGAAAATTTAGATACAGAAAAAGTAGGGTATGAAAATAGTGTTTTCCTTCTTGCATTATAACTAAATTACATTAAGGTTTTTGTCAGTCTCGCATATTACATTTAAACTCCCTTATTGATGGAATGGAAAGTATTCACATGTACATGATCATCCAGGTGTAAACTTGCACACATTAACAGGGAGTAACTTTGTAGAGGATTATGACAAACCTTTACAGATTAAATGAGGTATTGCACAGATTAATAAAAAAGCAAAAGGCAACAAAAATATACAGCAAATTGATAGAACATTTACATGATAATTTTACAGATTCCATAGACAGAAAGTAGTGTTTAGTATATCATTCACCTTAAAAAATATATATATATATTAATATATGATCAATCATCCCATTCGTCATCATCCTCAAAGTCTTCTTCATCATCTTCATCCTCATCTTCATCTGTAAGACAAAAAAAGCAAGCCACTTGCATGCGCCCAGTTAACACGGCAAAGGTGTTACTGATTTCTCCCACAACTTTCTGAAAACAGCACAATCAATTCAAGAAGGACAAGACAATACATTTGGGAATAGTCTATTTTAAGACTCTTAGACATGACATTTAGTTTAGATTGATACTGACTGAAAGTTAAATCTACTTTTTTTCCATTCTCATTCCTTTCCTCAGGTGCCTTGTTTTCTGTTATGAGAAAAAGAAACAGAAGTTCTCATTTAACACTTATTACTCTTTCTTCGAGAATGTGAGAGTGGCCAGCTTGTTCCAGATTGGGTTTTAAACTTCAAGGACAGATTTCTGAAATGTAAGAACTGCTTCTCCAGCTTTACTACATAACAAGATTTCTGTTTACTGTACAAGCACATTAAAAAATATATATTTGTGAGCTGAAGTCCATTGTGGTTACTGCAATATTCTGAGCTGTGTAATGCACATCAACATCAATGTTTGTTGTTAACTTTATCCAGCCTTCCACTATTTTTATATGTATCCTAATTTACAAATTGTAGCCTGTTAAAATTAAACTACTTATTTGTTAGGTAAGAGAATTTCCTTCCGTGGGAAAATGCTGTGTTGTGCACCCTTCTGGTATTCAATTTATGTAAAGTACGAAAATTGGAAATAACTACACAGGGCGGCAAATCAACAAACTATATTACACTTAGTCAAATGGTCTGCACACTGCAAGTGCAGTTTTGGTATGGAGTCAAGCTCTGGAACAAAAATATATCAAAGCCTAAACAGAAGAGATGTAACCAAACAGCTGCGCTGCAGCTTCTAACTGCTTTGATTATAAGCTGGTATTTGAGAAATGCAAATCCTCTTACAACCTTATTTTTTCCAAGCACTGAAGTGTGAGAAGTTGATTCAGTACTCGTACAGAACTAGTCAAGTAACACTAGTTATCTGATTATTATCCAGCAGGTGGCATCCGAAGCACACTGGAAGCCACAGTTTTAAGAGTCTTTGCAAGAGCTTTGGCTTCTAGAAACAAAAAGCATTAAAAACCTTCCTTCCAAAATATGTTGACAACTTATTTCATCACAGATCTAGTGGCTAAAAATAAGTCAGTTGTAAAAAAAAACAAAGCAAACAAACAAAAAACCCCAAACCAAACAACTTTTTAAGGATATTAACTTCGATTAGTAATTTTTAACTTGGTATTACTGCAAACTACTACACACCAGTAATTCAAAGTAGCATGAACCAACCATTCAGTCCATTGCTAGGGGTCTTCCTAGACTTTAAATGCCTACAGCATTTTGTATCTGTTTATATGCCAAAATCCATGCTCTTTTCCAACAATATTTTATGTTGAATAGAAGTGTATTCACTCTTGAAAACCTGACCCCAGGCAGACAGAAGAGTTCCATCAGACTCACCTGAAGAATGAATGGCTTTGCTCCTTTTCTGCATAACTTCCATTAATGCACCCACGATTCCTGAAGTGGGTGCAGGTGTAGGTGGTGCACTCTCCTGACCATCAGATACCTTGAAAAAAGGATACATTAGAAATAAACAATTAGCAAAACAGAACCTGTGTATTTTGAGACAAGCTTCCTTGTAAGAGTAACGAGTTTATTTTCAGCCAGAGGGAAGAGAAAAACTGCAGTTTGTTTCTTTAGCTCAAGCTAAGATTTTATTTATAAAAAAGTCAAGCCTTTTTTCTTTTGCCATAGCACAACTGTAGTTAGTCCATACTGAAGATTAAATATTTTAGCTCTGACTATCACGAAGTGAGTGCTCAGCTAAAGGAAAGCTTCTTAATACGGTTGTGCAGGCATGACCTGTGTGGCTGCATAGTCATTATTTATTCTGTCCTTGGTATATACACAAAATAATTTTTCCTTTTTGGGTTTGTTAACCAGGTCTGTTTTCGGCTGATAATCTCTTCTGAAAGTAATAGACTTTGATAGTGCACATCTGTAATGGCAAATAAATACTAACACGCCCTCACATTTCTTATACCAGAAGCTCCAAGTGCAGAGTGGCAAAAAAACCTAAAACAACCAAACAAACTATAGGCAAAATCATTTTGAAGATATTCAGTGACATCAGGAATAAATAGTAGTGGTAATAGCTTGAGCTGCAGCAGGAACAGCAGAAGCATCCCTCATGGGTGGCACTTTTCCAGACACAGGCGGCCACCTTCTTACAAGCCTCAATATTTGCAGAGCATGGCTCCATTTTAAGATGGAGGAAAATACTACTACTACTACTAAATAATAATATAGTGTTTGCCTTCCACTACTGTTACTGCTGAACTCATCCCCTGCAGTTGTTCAGACGATCTTACTAAAGTATTCAGGAAATCAGCAATCTTTCATAGTTCTTGCAAAAATAGTTTACAGCCACAATACTGTGGTATCACCATCGTAGGATTAATGCTTAAAGCTTTACTGAAAAGTGAGAAGTGAGTTGAAACAAGGATAATTTCATGCACCAGTTCTCATCTATAGCAAATATGCGTTCTAAGCATTTTCTCAGTACTACTGTTTAAAGCATCCCTTAAAAAACTCTGAAAGTCATGATCAGCCCAAAACCGAGCCACGAGTTCACATGAGTTCACAAGTTCACACTGCAATACTGCAGCCATTTCCAAGTCCCAAGGGGACACAGATGAGAACCAGCTTTTACTCACAGATTTCAGCTGAATACCCTGTCGTATCTGGTCTAACAGTGCATCTCTTCCTGAGCAGGACACCGGTCGACTGTTCTGTTCTACTTTCTTTAACTGAGCTCCTTCTCTGATTTGATCCAAGAGTGCTGCTTTGTTTCCTGCAGGAACTGGAAGCTGGTGATCAACCTCTGAAGGAAGGCCTGGTGGTGGAGGAGGACCAGGAGGGGGTGGAGGAGGAGGAGGGGGTGGAGGAACAGATGATCCACTTGCTGGTGGTGGTGGTGGTGGAGGAGGCCCAGATGGTGCGGATGACGAGTGCACTGGTGGCGGTGGAGGGTACATCCTGTTGGGAGGAGGTGGGGGCACCGTGGCACCAGGGCGAGACGGAGGTGGGGGTGGCGGTGCTGCTGTGGGAGCTCTGGAAGGAGGAGGTGGGGGCGCCCCTCGGCCCCTGGCAGGGGGAGGAGGGGGCCCCGAGCTGTGGGGAGGTGGTGGTGGAGGTGGAGGGGGTCCTCCTCTGCACGGTGGTGGTGGAGGCGGAGCTGAAATGAAAGAAAACAATTTACAATTACGTACTACTCAATACCTGTAAGCCTTTCAAAGACTAGCAGAAAGAGAAAAAAGGCTTCGCCTTGCCTTTTGCAAGGATCTCTGTGCCCGTGCAAATTTTATCAATTCTGGATTAAGTTGAATATAGCTAAATACAAGCTATGCTTCTAGGAATGCAAATCAAACTGAACATAGCCCCCAGGTCTGTTGTGTATTCTGTAACAGAACCAACACTGCAGGAAGCAAGTGCAATGCATAAAAAGACAATTAAAAGTCACAAAGCAAGCTTGGTCATTAATTTTGGTTTGGTCCTATGGTAGTAATTTTCTACATAATCCAAGTGTATCTTAAGTTAGTGTTTTAATTTCTCAAGACAAAATGCAGAAAAATTAAGAAAAAAAAATCCCCATAACTTTTGTGAGCTAGGACAGAAGGCAAGAGAAAAGAAGTTTTAGAAAATACACTTGAAGGAAAACACAGAATTACCACTGTATAATCTATCCATTATTTATTAGGGAATTACACAGGCAAATATTTTTGAAGCATCACCTTCTAGTAACAAAAAAAACTACCAAAGCATTACGATGCAGCATAAACTGACTCTTAGTCCCTTTTACAGAAAATTAGTTCCAACAATACCTTTATGGAAGGGACTGTGGAAAGGAAACAACTTCAGGGCTACCTCAATGCACAGGATCATTTCTATATGAAGTGGCCTTGAAATGGACCTGCTCTGCTAATGGCATTTTAAACAGCACCATTTCATTTCCCCTTCCATTAAGCATCTAATGGCTTATGGTACTTTAAGTTGTGCAGTTGCTGCACATTAACTACTTAATAATCTTGGTGCTGTCACACAACTGAGAAAATTCACATTTGATTTCATGTGCTTTGATAATGAAAATTGTATTAAACTCCAGAACACACTTCTTCACCTCTTTCCTATTATCTCTCTCCAATTACACACTGAGAAAGCAGTCTGTCTGCACTGGAACAGAGAAGAGACATCCTGAAAAAAGGATTTTGAGTAAGTAGGAGACACTAGTGCCTCAGTACCTCCTTCCCTGCTCCCTCCTAAAATTATGTGTTACGTTCTTAAGTTCCAGAAACTGCTCTGTTTTTTTTTCCATCCCTTCAAAAGAACGACATGGGAGAATCTCCTCTCAAACTTCATGTATTTTGCAAGAGACATACTGCCACCACTGTTGATTAAAAAACAACAAAAAATCCCACCACTTTTTGGCTGACAAGACTGTAGTTTCCCTTTTGGCCATCGGAGGCCAGCATTTTCAAATATAACTTACTCAGCAGGCACTACCCACAGCTTTTCTGTATTACTGAAAAGATATATAACATGATCATGCTCCAGAGGCTGTAGATTTCAAACACAAGGTTTGAGTTTTCCTGTGGGGAAAGGTTTTATTTGCCTGGTATATAGAGGATACGCCACAGCCAATCTGTGGCAATAGTTCAGGAGTTTTTATAAGGCTTGTCTGCACTCAGCTGGAGGGAAATGAGGGAGGAGGAACACGGAGGGAGCAGCATCACCTCATCCTCTCTCCCTTCCCAAACAGACAGTACAAGCAAAACAAGAAAATAACTTACTTTGTTTGTTTTTTAATGCGCATTAAGTTGAACATGGCTATTAACAAAAAAAGTATGTAAAATCTTCTACTGGTGGTACTGTCACTACAAAAAAAAAAAAAACCAAAAACCACACACACCAAAAAATCCCCCACAACAAACCAAAAAACAACCAGCAGTATGAAAACGAGGGAAAGGGCAGGAAAAACAAGAAATTAACTTCTATCTGAGTAGAATGTGTCTGCAACTCTCTAGTCAGCACCCTAGCAGCATGAAATACGTAAGCACAGAAATTCTTGCAATAAAACCCAGAAAAACGTGATTCAGTTAAAAAGAACACTTCAAACAGCAATCAAGCGAACACATCAAATAACATAATTGCAGATAAACCCACTGAAATACTGGAATATTTTATCTACCTCTATCAAAAAGCACAGAGGTAGATTTTTATCATGCATGTTAAAAATGAGGCAGCTTTTCTTTCAATTCCATACATGCAAGTGGCTGTAACTTGAAGTTAACACATACGTAACAAAAGATAGGCATTTTTAAAGTATTTTAAACTAGTCATAAGACTCCAAGACAAGTCTTCTCAATCCAATTTTATGGTCAGCAGTCAGGGATCAACAACTCTGCAAGCATTTAAATAGAGTTAAGACTGATGGATTTCTTACTGATGAAGACCTCATAACTGAAATTTTGCTTGCAATTTAACTAAGAAGTTTGACCATATTTTTTATTATTGCAGTAAAACAGATGTGGACTAAGTTTTCTCTTCTAGGAAAGAATCACACAGCAGCATGAATACTTTGAAGCATATGCTTAGACACCAGCTCACATACATACCGCTCCACCGGGGGGGACCTGAGGAACAAATGTAACAAGTCATTCTACCCTGAATCTGTAACTCTTCAGTCACTCCAACAATTATTCACTAGTTTCAAACTGCTATAATTTCAATGGCATTTACACCCTAATTCCTCTTACAAAGTGTTCTAGGCAAATTGTTTGAAAGTCTGACATTGGCACTGTAATTTTCAGACCTACTTGCTATATTCCACTAGATAATGCATCAGCTGAGATCACATTTCAAGGTTGGGCAGTACTGGCTTATTTGAGAATTTCCTTGCAGCAGAAGTCTGCTCAAAACCAGTACTTTTTACTTTAAATTAAAAAAAAAAAAGGTTCCTTCCCGTTTTTAAATATTCATATAAAATGTGCAGGCCTCTAGCTGTCGCAAGGTTCATTACACAGTGCTGCCAGGGTAAACGGGCACCACACAAACACCTGTCAGACACGTGCTACTACTGGAACTGAAAACAGCAGTATTGCTTCTAAGATTTTAACTTATGTATAAGATTGAGATTATAAAATAAATATGCAACATACACAGTCTGAAAAAAATCTATATGGAATATACTGCATAGCTTTATAGTCAGAGTGCTACAGGAAATTGACATAGATAAGATCCTTAGTCATTAGGGAACTCTCATAGGTCATGCATGAACATTTTACATAGTGTATGGTACACAGAAACATTATGAAATCCAATGCGACTGCAGGAACATGAAGTTCAGAGACGAGAATCAAAAATCGCTCATCATCAACAGCTTCTGCTCTAATCCTTAAGGCTAAAAACGCCCTGATAATTTTTACGTGGAAATAAAAGGAACCCCACCTTGTCTGCGCAGTTCATTTTTAACAGCTTCCACACCTCCTGTTTTTTCAATGAAATCGTATATGACCTTTGAAGTTTCTTTGTCTTTCAGTTGAGCCTCTGAAATTCCACACATATCAAACAGGTTTTTCAGTTCTGGGTCTAAGTTGTTCACCTACAAGTGAGATACATCAGTTTTAAGTAGCTTGAAATAAAAGAATTTTTTTTAAATATCATTTGTTTTAGGAGAAAAAACAAACACAAACTGTGTAGTTAAAAGGAACAGCAAAGCCAAGGACACATCTCTGGGTTGAATCTTCAGTCAGAAAGGACTATTTTAGGAGAGAGAAGTACGTTTCACAAAAACTCAAGTTTTGCATGTTTTCCCCTCAATCCTGGATCTCTCCTATTTCCTCTACTCCAACATCTCTCTAAGTTTGAATTATATTATAAAATCGCAATTTATAATTATTTTGATGTACAGTTAAGTTTATTTATTGCAAATCTTCACAAGTTACATTAAAAAAACCTCTAAAACTTTGAATTATTCAGTATCTTGAATAACTTATAAAATTACTTACATCAAAACCCGTGTTTGGATCCCAACCAACATGTCCAATGTGTCTAAAAAAGCAGAAAAGTCCATTTAATCAGCATAAAAAAGACCTTGTTAACTAAAATAACAGGACACCAAGATAACTAGAGATTACTTCCAGCTTCTACCTCCAGGCTTATAACACTCCAAGCAATTCTTACTTCTCAGTGCCCCACTTGAAAACGGAATAGTAAAAGAAAACTGTCTTTACTCCCACTTTTTGTCAAAAAGACCAAGTGGAGAAGTTATTTTCCCCCCCTTAGGTTATGGTCCATGGTAAAACATGAAGGCTCCATGTCACCCTGTAGTGCACATGGATGGTGATGGAAGGACTGTATGGAGATCAGGGAAGGAGTTTGGCCTTTATATGGTAACTGGACTTCAAGCTACTGCCAAAGCCATGAGCATCATGCAGCTGGAAAACCTCCTCCCACCATCGCTGTTTGTTCTCTCCCTTCTCCCATTCACTCCCTTCTTTCAAAGGAAAGTCAGGACTGTTTTCAGTTGCCATCCTCCTAGGCTTCTAGTAGCCATTTCACATGGCTACTCAAGTATTATTTTATGTGATGCTATAACCAGCTAAAAAGGCAAAGAGTTTGAGCCCCCTCCAAGCTACTTCATGCAACTGCTGTTGCCTCTAGGAGACAGAACCATCATGTCACCAAAACTCCATGTTTTGAGTTTCTTTTTGCTAAGGACCAGTTCTAGAAACACAACTCAGTCTTCTGGAAGTCCAGTTCAGAGTTTTAAAAATAGCAGGTGAACCATTAGTAGCCAACACAGCCTGGGCTCTGCTTGTCAAATTACACAGTAGAACAGACCTTGCACTCCTGCTTGGGTCTGTTAGTACCACCAACAGCATAAGTTTTATTAATGTGATTACTGAAGTTCAATGATCATTTTTTGTCTTGGTATAAGTATGACTTGTTAACTACTTAGTTTGAAGGGCAAGAAGTAAAAATTCTGGTCTAAAAGTGACATTATGCTACAGAAAAGGCAAAACAGGAAGACCTCTGTTTTGCCCAAATGTTTAAATGCCCTTCATTACCAAACTATAGGATGTTTTATTGGTTAAAGAATTCTGGGTGCTAAGCTACAGCTTGCTTCACATAAATTAGACATGCATTTCCTAATACATACCCTCATATGCCACTGTAATGTATTAACTGGTGTATGGAAGCTGACAGAAATTTACCAGCCAACGCAATCTTACCCGTGTATCTCTGCACATCTGTGCAACTCAGGATGCTCTTTTAACAGGCTGTGAGCATACGATTCAGAGCTTAGTGTACCTAACTGATATTAAAGTTTCTACGGAGTAGTGTTAGCATTATTTCTCATTTATTTTTCATCCTTCAGAATAAAACAAGTCATTTGTACACATTGACTGTATAACACACTGTTTTCAGAGGTCTTTTCAATTAAAATGCATATTTATCAGGTAAACTGCAACTCTTATTTAAAAGAACTCATACAGTAGTAAGTTATGCTAATGTTAAGTATAGTTTGATTATTTAATTTCTCAGAACACCGGAAGTCCACACCTGTCTAACAGAAGGCATTTAAAGTTATATCTACTGATTGCAAAGTTGATCCAGCATAAACAAACAGCAACAAAGTTTGTCTTCACCAGTATCACAGTTCAAGTTACATACCAGTTATTCTACTGGCATATTTCCCTAACACCACCAAACACCAATTCCCACACTTTTGTACAAACCCAGCAATTAAAGTATCTTTCACAGTAAGATGGCACTTTGCCGCACTCTACAGGAAACTTAACTAGAGCTTAAGCTGAACAAAACAGACTTTCAATCATCTTTTGCAAAGAATTAATGTTACATTTCATGATTTGGGAACATATCTTTTTGTCTGAACTTCGCTCAATATTTTATCATCTTATTCTCAGCTTGTCTAGGTCTCCTTCAATATTTTATGAGTGCACATATTGTTTTGTAACGGTCAGAACCTGACAGACTTTATAAACCAAGTCTCAGATTCATTTTATATCTGCGCTACTTCTACAAATTCCTATCAGAGGTGAGACACGCTAAGGCAAATCATTATTTGCAATTAAGTCTGCATATGCTGAAGTCTGTGCCAGTAGAGTTACAACAGTTATAAGCTACCAATCGCTATGTGATTTTCTTTCTTTCCTTCTTCCTTCCTTCCCTTCTTTTCTGCATTTTTCAGTTTAAGTGACATTACCAAATGCAGGACTTCACTGATACTCAGATCAGAAAGAACGTGGTTGATGTCTGAATTGTCTAAGCCCAGTCTGGTTAGGGGATCATTTTAGCCCATTTCTCCTTTCACTGTCTGTCCACTATCCCATTGTACAGAGCACTCTCTCAAAACATTGTCCAGTAACATTACTGTAACTGGTAATACCAGCATTACTTTTATGGAGATGTTTTTCTGGGGAGGCACACCAGTGGAAGTAATGCAAAATAATGGTTCAAAAGAACAAGACATTCTCTTGGCATGTAAACCTGACACTGGTTTTCTAGTACTTGACAGAAACTGAGCTTTCCGGTAACTAACTCCAGCTCTTTAAATTCCTGTTGCTTTAACAAATAAAGTACAGTTATTTTAAAACGCAGAAGATTAAAATACCAAGTTACAGTTCAGGAAAACAACAGTTAATTCAGTAAACTGACCAAACCCAAGTTTCATGAAAATGAAGCTTGAAATCATGCATCATAACTATTCTAAAAGATAGAAGATACATAAGAAACAATATTAGGAAAAAAAACAAGCCATTCCTAAGAGGTGTATTCATGCACACTGTATTTTCATCACAAGACATGGGTACTAGCCCATATACCAGAAAAAGTCAGTCTGTAAACAGAAAGCTAGAAACAAAAATATGGCTACATCATTTCTGTTGTTATGACAAGTCAGGACCCAGGTGCATTTTGTATGAGGAAGCACAGCTAAGCAGGCACAGCTGTAAGAATAACAGCGTGAAAGAGACGACCACTGAGGCTAAATAGGAGTCTGCACTGAGCTGACCACTTCAACAAGACATTTTAAAATAAAACAAAACCAAAAAAACCCAAAGAACCCCACAAACAACACCACTCCAAAACCAAACAACAACAACAACAAACAACTCCCCCTAACCCCCCCAAAAAAGCCAAACCATACCAAAACAAAACCACAGCCACCAACAAAACAAACCCAAACTCAAGAAGAAAGTCCTTACTGGAAATTAGATGGCGTTCCAATATCTGCCTTTGTCAATCTTCTCTTTTTAGTTTTTCCTTTCTTCTTTTCTTTGGTATAAGAAATATTGTTGACTTGTGGAGTATAAAATCTGTTAGTTGTAATTTCTGGGTTTTTGATATCAACAGTTGCCATTGGTAGATTTGGGCCTGTGAAGGTAAAGTACAGGGTTTTTACTACTGTGTTTCAACAAAGCCATATTTAACCTACACTTTTTTTTTTTTTGAGTGGCAAAATAATTGTACCATAGCCATAGTTCTACATGCCACACACATCTGTCTGGGTTCTGGATGTCAGAAACACAAATTAAGTGATTTGCTGAAGAAAAAAAACCCCAACCAACCAATAAACCTAATTGCTAAAGCAAAGCAATGGCAGAAAAATTTTCTACACTAGAATTTGATTTTTGCAAACTTGGCAAAAGCAGTAATTCTAAACTAACAAGCTTTCACGTGCACAGAACACATGGAAACAGACACACTAAGGTACGGCTCAGCTACAATCCTGGACAAGATGAAAGATGTGAGTGCCATCAATGGTAACACCCAGGACACCACCACCTTTGCAGCACAGCAAACTGATCTTAAAGGAGGAGGAACCTCTGCTGAAGAGCCCCCAGACAGAACGCTTTCTGCCAACGCACACAGAACCAGGACAGCACAGAACTTGAGAAGGCTGCTCCGGACACATTAGCGTCTCCAGGTACATGGCAATACCTATAGAGCTACTCGGGATTTCTTATTTCTTACTCTTTGTCAGGTTTGCAAAATAAAGTCCCACATAAAAAAAAAGCTTGAAGAGCAGTGACAGTGAAAACAGCACCAGGAATAGAAATTATACACTCAAATTATTTTCTCAAACCTTTTTCTTCATTAAAAAATTCTGAATTACTACTCTTGTTATGTAAAATGCATCTGAATTATACTCCTGCCAATTTTCACATTTCAGTATTATATTACTTGCGTAATACTAGCAAATGAATATACAATACCTGGCATGTTTTCACTGTTTTTTGTAATTTTGACAGAAGATAACCCTTGACGTAAGTAACTAAAAGTAGTATTTAAATACTAAGAGGCAGTTCATGCATTTTTCATATATATATACACACATATATACATATTAAAAAAAAAAAGGCAAAAATGATATGTAATCTCACAGTGCAAAGTCCAAATCAGAAAGAAGGAAACAATCACTAACATAGCTGGCATTTGGAGTTTACCACCTCAGTGGGAAGGACCTAGTACTGGCCAGAACAAGAAACAAGAACAGAAACACGACACTGGGATACGGCAAAACTCATCCGAAACCACACAACCCCTACGCTACCGTAGGAGTCTTGAAGGACAAGATTTAAAACTTCATTGAAACTGCAGGAAGACTTTCTGAAGTGTTCTCCGCTAAGCAGAAATGCTTTGATCTACAAGCGTTAATTTCATTAGATTCAAAAACAAACCCAAAAATACTGTAAGAGTTCATTTTCGTTTCAATCACCTACTGTACTTTCTCACCATTACAGTGATATTTGTAGTTTCAAAAGATATACTGAGGTTCAAAAAGAAAGATGTACCTTAGCACTTCTAGGAAGTCCTTGATACTCTTCTGACAGCTCCTAAAAGTCTATAAAATTAAACCTTTTTGCATGTAAAATCCTTAAGTAACCATACATGCTTTTAACCACAAAGCAGCAGCCATTGCAAATACAAGTTTTATTCAGCTGAGCTCAAACTAAGGACTGATAGCCTAGATACCAATTCCTTCATACTAATAATAGTCATACCAGAGATCACAGTAAACTCTTAAAGACGAAATTTTTTCTTACCGTCAGGTTTAGACCTTAGATGTCCACGAGGGATAAAAGAACCTTGGAAAGAACTGTACTCTTCTAGAACTGCCATATTTATATCCAGTAAAATTTTTCCCATCATAAGACATGCACCTTCCCCATCAGGTGTAGACAGCTCAATAAATGAAGATGAGAGAGGCATATAGAGCTCATCATTAGGAAGCACCTGACAGTACAGTGGCCTTAAGCATCCACTGTTACCAGAATCTGCGACATCTTCAGAAGGGGCTCCAGAAAATGTAGTACAGAACATTTTGAAATGTTAATTATAAGAAATTCTTTGTATTTTATTTAGAACCTCAGTAGGCATCTGTCCCAGACTACAGACAGCCCTACAATAAATGCAAACTGTTCTAGTTAACATCTGAAACAAAATTCTGCCACATGGTTCTTAAAGATCCCCATAAAACCTAATTCTCTGACAAATCCTTATTTCATCCAGAACTGCACTAAGAGGTCAGTTCAACCACAATAACTCTTCTTTATTTGCATAAAGAGACCTAGCTGTTACAAATGCGTAGAACACAAATCCCAGGAAATTACAGACTAATACATTTTACATAACTGTTAATGCCAATTTGATTTTAATCCTGCAATTCTACAAAAAAAAAAAAAATCTTAAATCTGCACTATTGAAAACATCATATGAAAAGACAGAGAGCTTTTTCCATGCAGCTTCAATGTATGCAGAAAATCCAAGCAAACAAGCCCCACTAAACCAAAATTCCCCACAGCATTTCAAGCATGGATCATGTGAGTACAGAAATGTGACTGTTCTTGTTTTTCAGTTTTAAAGGTAATTATGCACTGATATCCACTAAAAGAAGCAGGTGTTTCTTTTTTTTTTCCAAATAGAATTCCACTGCATATGGAGAGTAGAACAAAAACCCATTGATCCCACAACTTTTTTTTTTTCTAGTTACATGCTGATAGTATGCATCTGCTTTAGTTTGAATTCCAAATACTGAAATGCAGAGTCTGTACAGAGTATAACCCCTGAGGCTATAACCCATACCCTGACCATGTCTCACCTGTGACTACAGAGGGCATGACCACACTTAACTCTTTGCCAGCAGAGAAGCCAGGCAAATTCTATAAGAATTTGACAGAATCAGACAAGGAAAATGGACAGGCTGTGAAAGAGGACATGGATGTCCCAAGGAAACAGCTCACTAAACAGCAGAGATGTTCAGAGCTTTGACCAGTGATTATAAACCTGAAACGCTGGGCATAAACCTATGTCTTCCAGAGAATATTCAGGATTAAGGCACAGGACCAATGAATGCAAGTTCAGTATGTGAGTATTCTTCTCAAAAAAAAAAAAAAAGTTGTTGCCTGAGGTCTTACAGGATGAATTATGGAGACTAGTTTGAGCACAAAAGTTTTTGCAGGCTTAGTTTTCTTAAATCTATTCGAATCACAGATAGCAATCTAGACAAACATATTGTTTGCGTTACTGTTGGCAACATTTAAAGTAGAAATAAAGGCTACATTTTTTTGTGGTAGATGGCACTACAGAGTCACCACTGCTGTTTTCCTTCTGGGCTGCTGTGCAGATATTGCCATCAGAGACGCACTGTTTAGGTGAGCGGAAGCAAATGTCACTCAAGATGCAAAACAGTTAAAACCTTCTGAAAGCTCAGAAAAGCTGGCAAGATGATCATGGATGGTATTACTACGAACGTTTCAGAACTAAACAACCCAGTCCCAGTTGAAGGAATCAACACTAAAAATGCCTGGTCTAAAGTGATGATTGCCCAAACTTCCCCAAAAAAAGTTTATGAAAAAGAGTAACTTTTTTTGAGAAGTATTCCACATGGGGATGGCGAGGGGTGAAGTGGGGCTTTATTTGGATATAAAAGATATCAGTAGTTCCCATAATTAAGGATTAGTTAAGGATTACCTGAGTTGGTCACCGACCAAGATGCTTGGATGTCTTGGTTAGTATAAATTTAAGACTACCTCCTCAGGCTCTAAGGGGACCTTATATGATCAGTTGACTGTACCCTTGCTCAAACAGCAAACTAACAGGTACAGCAATACGACCCACGATCCGCATCACCAACAGAAATATCACAGGAGAAATCACTTTTTAATGTCAGTGTGTGTTCACAACTACAAAGACTCCAAACTTGATGTTCACTGATGGGCATTTTTCACTTGATTTTAGAACAGGTGGTAATTTTTTTAAAATCAAATTGATACCTAGTTTTGACTCCTTTCATTAATTTACTGAGAGGATCTCCAGAGAAATCCATATCTTCATGCGAGTAAAATGTATTTCTGAGAGACAAATAGATTCAAATAAGCCCTCATGAAAAAAAGTTTTATACTGACAAACATATGACCAAAAGTCTATGTTATATAGTTAGCCAGATACACTGAAATAGAAATTTTATGGATGTTTTATGACATCAGTCATCATTATGGCTGCCTTCAGACAAATAAGCTAACTTTCAATTTCAGCATTCGTTCCTGTGTAGTGATCCTATGCACGAATATTCTGAAGACCAAGCAGCAAATGCAAGATACAAAGTTCTCTTCTCAGTTGAAGCTCAAGGGCCTCCGTCCTATTTGCAACAAAACATGCTTCTCTGAAAACATTCTTTACAAATGTCAGCTAAGCCACAAATCTTTCAAGCTACAAACTAAACAAATACCATAGAACAGAAACCAAACAAATATATTAGCCTGAAGAATAAGTTTACTGCTTTTGCCACCTCATGACTATCCTGAACAATTCCAAAACAAAGCTGTACATAAACAGTAAGTAACAGTAGTAGGAAAAAATAAAATGCAGTGATTCATGCAAGAAGCTTACCATTTGGTGGGTCTCGTCTTTTTTCTGTTAAAAAAAAAGAAAGTCATATTTATTCATAGGTATCACAGGAAATAATAAATCTAAATTGTAGTTTCCAGTGACCTCGAACTCAAACTTAAGAATCTACTAATACCCTTAAAGCCTACTTGTTGTGCAATTGAAACAAAGCATTACAGAACAATAAAAACTCAATCTTGGATAATAAGCACAGGTTTCAAGTGAGCAAACCAAGTAGGAGCATAACGAGATAGCTACCGAGTTGGTTTCAGACACTCTGACTCCAAATTAAGGTGAAATATTCAAAATGAAGCTGTTTTGGTACAACCTACCAAAGCAAGATTTTTGAAACGTTATGCTTTTTGATTTCCACTGAATGAGACTGTTTATTGATTTTTATTTGAAATATAATTAGCACTTTTATACAGTATTGCTCTCCCTTTGTTTTATGCAAAGAAAATAGTACACAAGAGGGGCAAGACACTTCACCTATGTTATCCAACAGGTAACTGAATAATGTGGAATAGAACTAGAAGCCCCTTAGTACCAATCTGATATTCTCTTCACAACGGCAAACTGTTTCACAGACCATGAAGAATTTGGCTTGATAGTTAAAAATGCAGTTGTAAACATTTCACACCTCAGTACTCTCAGCCTACAACAGTAAATTCTCCTTTAAAGGAGATTTCCCTCACTATTAATTCCTACCCACCAGATTTACCTGCCCTGCAAGCGTCCTTCAGAACCCCCAGTTAATTGTGTACCTACACACACACGCTTGAGAATTTCTCATTTAGCAGTACCCATATCGGCAAGCAGTTTGTCATCCCACCACAACAAAAAAACATGGCTCTATAGTCAAGGCTGTACATCCCTCCCTTTAAGATCTGGAGTATCTGAAACCTAACAGACTCCCAAGAGTTTTGCAATAAGAATTTTTAAGAGACATTTCACTTTTCGGCAAGGTATTCATAGAAGTGTTAAGTGGCACTGAGCCAAATCGTGGAAATCCACTACAATTTCCATCAGAAGAAAGAGTTCAAGAGAAAAGGTAGTGGAAAACAAAGCAAGATGATTTAAACACTTCCTGTAATTTTGCTAGGTATATAAAAGGTTAATTTGTGGCCCAAAGATACTAGATCTGTTTTTCTGTGGTTCCCACCGCTGACTAGAAAATAGGAACTCCTGTTCTGAACGGCAGCTGACCTGAGTGGATAGTGGCGGATTTCTCCTTTTTTGAAAATGGAGATGCCTACTGATCCAAAACAGATCAACTTCACCAGCTGCCTATGTCCAGAAAACACAGCTGCCTTCAGTAAGTATTCCTGGAAACAAGAATGATCTCTGCTGAGACTTGAATCCAATGCAAGCTGAGCACTTCAGAGATGTCCCTGTCTCCCAGGCAGCAAAACCAAAAGCTGTGACCAAAGATGCAGAAAAAAAGTATTATAAGCATTATATTAAGTATCCAGCTTGAAGCTTATGAAGTGTGTTAGGAAGTGCATCAGGAGCTAAAAGGTTGTGGAGGGAAAAGGCAGCTTCAGAGAGGGCTAACAGAGCTCCAACCCATGAGCAGTCCATAAAAATTAGTCAAGAAACGGAGTGCTCAGTATGTGGAAAGGACACTTGTGTGCGCGTACACACTAACATTTCTGAGACAAGATAATAAAATAAAAGCTAATGGTACCTACACGCAAGAATACCCAAGGTGAGAATGTGCTACACTGATAAATACTGAAAAGAGAAACACTGTGTTTACCCTGTTTACCCATGGAACTATCTGGCATAGGCTTAAGGAGAGATTATTTAAGTAAATCTACCAAAGAAATTAACTAATTATAGTAATTTCTCCGTAACCTAAGGTTAAGAATTTAATTGACTTAAAAAGTAAATTATTAAATGAGAATTTAGCTAGATGAAAACCAGCCTGATAGTAAAAAGATTAAGACAACACATCAATAATTACTTCTCTGCCTTTCTCCCTTACTCTGTTCTATTGGATATCTTGTACATTTACAAGGTTTTGTACATTCCCCATTTAGAGTCAAACTTTCACCTCTCTGGAACTCCAGATGCATTTACTCAGGAGCTGTCTGTATACTGGAGTGCATTTCATGCTGAGTGAGGAAGAGCAGAATACCATTGCCTCCTCTTGCAGCTTTCAGACAATATTTTGAGTGCTAGTCTTGGCACCACAACATAGTTTTGAGAGCCAGAACTGCTGTTCTTGCTACCTTCCAACAACATAAGCTTTCCATAAGACTCCTGGAGAAGTCTCCTAGCAAGTCCTGAACAGTGTAACAGGCTGCTAAGTGATCACGTGGAGTAATCCTTCAGTTGAAAGCATGTCAGCTGGCATTGCTAGGAAATTACACATATTTTGGAAGCCATGGGAGTAAAAATCCCATTAAAATAGAGAAGCATCAAAACTACCAGACTATTTCCTCTATTTTGAAAGGTTAAGATCCATTAGAATACACACACACTATTTATATATACATTATAAATAAGGTACAACTTCCATATATCATTTATATTATCTATAAATCTAGGCATAAATCAACGTATGTTTTATATAAGCATTTATAAATAAATAAACACCACCAGGAAATCAGCTTTGACTCGGGCAAGCACAAAGCCCATTATTTTAAAAGCACAATTAGATACAGTCACATCGATGACAAATACAGAACTCCATCTGGTGGCTTGACTAAAGAATCTCATTACTGTTTCCAATTCTTGCTTTGCAGCTCTTAACAAGCAAAAAAAGCCCTGCAGGTTTTTTGTTTTGTTTTTAATTCAAGTGGTCTTCAAGTTGTAAGCATTTGGGGAAGGGGAGCTGTTTGTTAGAATACAATGTATGGACTAAGCTTATCCTACAACATGAATTCGGGCACACAAACCAAGATATCAGCCTATGTGGAAGGAGGTTTGCCTGAACTGCTATTTTCAAAGTTTGGTATGGCCAATAATGCAAACATATTTCCTCCCAAGTCAAATCTGAGCACTGTAGCACTGTCTTTTAGACACATAATAGAGTGAAACTTCAGGAACAGAAGATGCAAGCTGATGCAAGATTACTTTTATACAAGTATGAGAAATATTACTAATGCCACTTCTTAACGACCCCACTTCTTCTCATGAAACCCTATGAACTTATTCTACTTCCAAGCAGAAGGAATCTTAAAGAAGTCATTTAAGCTTCTGGAACAAATGCTCTGCACCTGAGTCACCACACCTGAATGAAATCCAAGTGAATACATACAGATCATGTAGGTTCCCAAGAATACCTGCAAGGATGGCACTCCAAGATGAAAGCTTCCTCCCCTTACATTAGTCTACGCTGCATTCCTAGTGCAATTCAATTCCAGAACAGACCACAAAAATGCATCCTGTAACTTGAACACAAGTCCATGCTACAGCTTACAGCAAGCCTGAGCACATCCATGTGTTCCCAGCCTATGTTTTATATCACCTTATTCTTCACAGACACATAGCTGCCAGACAGGCAAGTTGTTTATGGGCTCCTTGGAAAAGGACCAACACGAGATCTGTAGGAAGTCTGAGCTCTCTTTAAAACATGGACCATGTTCCTAAGGCATCTTGCAGCTGGCAAGAAGCGTGGTGTCCTTCAGGCTGTCTGTGCTGCTAAGGACAGTATAGGCACATCATATCTTCTGTTCACTAGTTTTGAACAAAAGATATTTCTCTACTAAATGCTGTACCAATGCCAAAAACTCATTCACATAAACTACTGAATATACCATATGGTAAAATGTGTTACAACCCACTTGGGCTGAATTTAAACAAACCAGTCATAAACAGCCCAGAGCTAAAAGAGGGTTTAATCAAATGCAAAAACAGCTTACAGAAAGATTTCTAGTTTTCCTGCTGACAGCTTACCATTTTTGCTTCTTCCTGATCTATACTTTCAAACACCACAACCCTGAAGTATCAGCTTACAAGGAAACTTAGAGCAAGGAGCACCAAATTAAGTTATTTCAGAAAAATATTAATTTTGCACAATAAAAAAAGCAAGCTTTACTAACACAATTACTCCTAAACATAAATATGGCAGTTGTGTCACCAGCAGCTTTCAGACACAGAAGTAGCTTCCTGCCTCCCCCCAAAACAACATAAACAAGCCTGAATTTAAGATTAATTTGAATATTTACCAGATTTTCTCTGTCGTCGTCCAAGTAAATCTGTTACTGTTTTGCGGAATAGTTTAGCTTCTTCTTCATTAGCAAAATTAAGACCAACTTGACATGTCTGAAAAACATTAATATTCCCCCACCCATGACTAAGAAAATGTTTCAAAGCCTTTCTTAAATGTCTTCTTACACCTTCTGAAGGTGTTATCAGAAAAAACAATGACTGCAAATTTGAACCAAGTCTTAGTGAAACTTTATATCTTAGGAATGTCTGTCTACTACTCAAGTTTCTAGAGCTCATGGCTTACAAATTTGAGCAAAATCTTGTAGCTTGGAATCAAAGCGGGGAGAGGAAAATTTCTGCTTTAAGAATATATGACAGTTCACAAGCATCATCTGCAAGTCAAAATGCAATTTCATTAAAGGGAATTGAAAATAAAGAACTGCATTTTATGCTTCTGTCCTGTGGATTAAGTTTTTTAGTTGAGATACAAGAAAAATCCTTTTATAAATAAGCTTAAAAAGCTTAAAGGAAGACAGGTAATATTTTACTTTTATAAATAATTTACAGAATGAAACAAAAACCTCAGTTATATTAAAAGAAACTATTGTTCAAATAAAAGGTATTTTAAAATAGGTATTCAAAGACATTGAGACTCACATCTCCAGCAAAGGTATGAAAATATCCTCTAGGACTATTATATACAAAGTTATTGTACAGCTCCTGCTCCCACAGTAATTTTCCATCCTGAAAAAAAAGAAAAAAAAAAATTCAAAAAACTTAAAAGAAATTGCAGAGTTTAACTTCTTTCACAATAGAATCTATTAAGAGTTGGAAGCTGCACGGCATTAAGCATCTACCTTGCTATTAAGCCAACAAATGAGCTCAATCAAAATCAAAATACACTGGAACTTGTGGAAGTGTTGTGGAAGACTATTCTAATAGGTCACTATTCTGTTCAAATTCCTGCATGTTTTCAAAAAAATCCTTCAAGTTCTACAATCCTGCAACAGTGATACCGAGAGTAGTAATAGTGACCAGTGATAGGAATACAGCCATAACAGCAATAGCAACAAAGAAGACTTCCAGTCTCCTGTTATTATCTCAGGCTTGAAAACAGTTAACTTAAAGAGAACAAAAATCTCACTTTTTAAAGAATTTTTGTACCTTTAATGGCATTACAGTCCAGCACTGAAGGAACAGGTTTCTCATTAAGTCTAATATTCAAGTGACCAAATCACAAAGTCAAATGCCAGCGCCAACTGGCAGCTCTGAACAAATCTGAGAGACTTCAAGCACTGGATGCTGACAGATAACAAGCTGTTCCTGGCTACAGAGACAATGGGAAGCTTTCCAAAGTCTCAAAGTCAGTAGGACTTAGGCTTCTTGGTATCATTTTTGTTATGAAAACACATGTTGGACACTCCATCTTTTAGTTTCCACTGGCTTGAGTGAAATATTACAATAGGACAAAGATTTTCAGTATGAATGTGTATATTGTGGTGGGGAAAAAACCCAAACACCTTGTTTGTCCTGTAGTTTTCACATGTACCAACACAATAACCAAAAAGATTGTTTCCACCTGTACAGAAGATAGCATCTGTTTTGTTAATATCACCCAAAGTAGTGACACCCACTATAATTTTGACAGCTATCCATATCAGTGACACTGTACTTTCACTGGTTTGACTAATCAGAGGATGGCTTCTGTGAGCTGTAAGAAAATTGTATCTGATATTTATTTCATCCATAAAACCTGACATCTATGAAATAATTTAAATTTAGAATACCCGAGAAATTTGCGCTTGCCTATTAATAAGCACTGTAATTGCACTGCTCAAAGCACAACCATTTACTTGACAATTTCTGAGTTTGTAACTACGACAACCAACATTTAATTCAAAATGAAGAATCAATATAACCAAGCTTAAAGAGTCTGAAAAATGGAAAAAAGATGCTTACCTTAATATCAAATATTCTGATAAAATACGACCTCTGCGGATTGTCCTTTACAAGGCAAGCTACACCACAGCATTTCTTTGACCACATGCCATTGCGATCTGCTGCATATATCTGAACAACTGCTGAACACATCGTCTAAAAAGAAGAGGCAGCTATTACTTTTAAGGTAAAAATCACAAATTCTACATTTTGCCTTTTATCAAAACATCTCTTAATTTTGTTCTTTGTTCTAGGCAACAACTCTGATGATTTCCCAGGTGGTAAAGTTCAAATGACCCCAAATCACTTCTGTGCTTTAGATTTTCACTTCTACGCAAGATTTAGACAGGAGTCCGACTGAACATTTTGTTCTTGCTCATAAAAATCAGCAAAGAGACTTCGCTTGTAAGAGGCAGACCAGTAACTATGGTGGTCACAGAGAGAAGCCCCACCGTGCAACTGCGTTTTCTTCTGTTCAGTACTTCAAAGTGGACAGATAAGCAACTCTCGAGCTAGAGCTTTAAATTACACAGTGCCTGGAAACACTCCTGGGTACTGAACTCAACTGCCCATGTTGCTTAGTTGCTCAAATGGCCTCTGGCATGATTTTAACCTATGCCAACCAGCAAACTCCTAAAATTCTTGGGCATGGTTTGAGAATTCACATGAGCTAGGCTCGTTCCCAGCTGGCAACTTGAAATCATTCTGTTTGCAAATTGAGAGTTTTTAATAAGAGATTAAGATTATTCCACACCAAATCGCTTCAGTCACTGGGAATGTTCCTCAGCATATTTTCTAGTATATATGTGTCCTACCTTAAGAGTTCTATGAGGAAATGAAAATTGGAACCTTGGAAGAATATTTGTTTAGCAGCCAAGTCATAGGGACATAAAGCTTAAAGGCTCTGTAATGGGACAGACCAGAGGCTACCTAACCCAAGATCTACTCTCCAACAGCCCCAGACACATACATAAGAATACAAGAGTCCAACATCATCCCATTATTAAACTGATAATCTTGTAGAATCTTGAGAGCACAACCCCAGGAACTGGCAGGTTCAAAGCTTCCCTGAGCCAGGATACATGTTTTATAGCACGGTTGATTTTTCCTTTGTGAATTTATCTAATCACTCTTCAGAGCCATGTGAACATCTGGGCATCACAACACTGGGCAGGGCTGTATTTCATGGTTCACGTAGGTACTGTGTCAACAGTTAGCTTTTTACCTAAAAGTTTGCCACCTGCTAGTTTCAGTTGACTCTCCCTCCTGTTCTTACATTAGGACATGGTGTTAATGGTTTCATAGCTGCCCCTCCATGCTGCACACGCTTTGATATATATTTATCACACTTCTTTGCCCTAAAAGTTCTCTACCGTTTAGGAAGCTGTATTAGTTTTAAGCCAGCCTTATACCAAGGAAAAAAAAAAAAAAAAGGACACTTTAATTAGCCGTGACACTCCTACATGTATCTTAGCTAGTCCTACTACATCCTTCTTTGTCTGGGGATGAGACTAATGCTATATTAATCCAGCTTGTTAGCCCTTCGAACACAAGATCACAATAATATTTTCTGGTTTGTTCTCTATTTCCCTGTAAGTCAAAGAGTTTTGTTTCCCTTTTCACTATGGAACATTAAGCAGAAGTTTTCATAGATCTGTTATGGTTCCCAGACCCTTCTGGAGGGATCATACCTAGTCTGAGTCATGGGCTTCATATTAAGTTTTCCCCACTCACTCTACAAGCATTACTTGGCCTTCATCAACAATACTTGCAAAAACAGTTGACATCTAGAATACAGACATGTCTTGTTGCATTATAAGATTATCTACTATATATCAGTATCACCCATGTCACACTTTTCAACGGGTTTAAAATAAACAAAAGAAGACCCTAAGTTTCATTGGAAAAAACCTTCCGATTTTGTTAAAACAGAGTCGAAGTAATCTAGCCAGACTGACAGCTACTCCTTGGGGAAGCTTTATAACCTTTGCCCAAGAGCTGTGATGCAACTTTCCCAAGCCAAGATATAATTCTGTTCCTCTTTGCAATCACCTCATCAGAAGTCAGACTGACTACTAAGCTTTCTGGTAACCTACAGAAAAATCTAAAGCATGACTGACTGACAAAAAGAAAGCTTTGCAGTTGCCTCCTCAAATGCTCTACAGCTAAGTGTAAAGTAAAACTTCTCTCCCTGTAACCTACAGTACAATGTGAATATTTTAATCATAATTGGACTTATCAGATGAGTAAAAAGGAGACCCTTCAATTAGCCATACTACCACAATCAAACAGCTGACACTAAGTTTCAGGTGTAAGAGATGCCATTTTTACTCCTATATCACAACAGGCAAAGACTTAATTTTGGGCACAACTGGTCAGATTTTGTTCAAAACTTCTGCTAACAGCCTTTTCTCTCACTTCTCCAACATTATTGCATTGTTAAACCAATAATCCTGTGGACACAATACAACAAAAAAACCTATAAGTGGGCCATTCTACAGTGTAACTAAGGTATCACATTCGAGCACAGCAACAATCCCACTGTCCATGCAAGAAACCTTCTCAACCCTCTAAAACAAGTCCAGTTCTACTAACCTCCCCCCAACAGTACTACCCACAGAAACGGGTGGTCTTGGAAGGAATTATGCAACTTAAATTCAAGGTACAGAAGATAGTGATCTGGGTCAAGAAAGGGCTCCCTGTGCGTTGCTTCCTATCATATCTAGCAGTAAAAGCACCAGCTGGATTATCTGGGTAAACCAGTAACTGTCGTAACTCGATGATAATTGTGTATAAAACCTTGAGCCAGCACCTACCCCACAAGCAGTCAGAAGAATACTGCACAAAAAGAGCATGTCCTCATTCTGCACAATCGTAACAGATTTAATGTACGCTCGGATTCTTTATAAGTAGAACTTAATTTACAAGTTAGAGAACAATTTCACTGACTCTAAAGTAGGTGTTGTTTTGAGGCCTACCAAGCTTGGAGTTCAATTATGTGTTAACTTATTCATTAGCATTGTGCAAATTCCTAGTGCTGACAGAGTGCCATGAGGCTTTCAGATGTTAGAACATATAATTATGAATTCCACTGTTACACCACTATCATTTTTTTTTAGTAAAAGGACAGTACAGGAAAAAATACAAGGTGTATTTTTGTGGGGAGAGGGACAATAAAATCCAACTCCTTTTACTTCAGCCACTGCTCATTTTCATCCTGCATAGCAGTGGTTCCATGCTTTATGCTATTCAGCTTCCAGAAGAGAGGTGGCAAAAATATTTAACCACCCACAGCCTTTGGAAATTTACAAACTTATCAGCAAAACTTAAAACTTGAGAAAATATATGAACATAAACTTCATCTACTGCTATTTATTATGAATCCTAGTCACATAAATTAATAAAATAGTCAACTTTAACAGCACAGTTGCAGCATCTGAGAAGGTTTATGCAAATATCATAATTTGAGTATTCTACTATATTTTCTGAATGAGCATTCATTTTGTCTATTTTGAAGCCAGTTAATACACTCAGTTCAGTTTCTCACAGCATTCTTGAAGAGAACATTAATATTTAAAAGTATGGGTTCTTTAAAACCGTGTGGGGATATTTCTTCACACAAGGTCATGCCACCGATTTTACACACAGAATTAGACTACGATTGAGTCCTCAAGGTAACTAGTGCATACTTTCTGAGACATAGTAAATTGATCTGTTACTTAATGTCCAAAGTTAATACTTTTTCAGGAGGAGAATTTTGAAGTTGGCATTACTGCTTTGCTTAACAGTTTTGGTGAGGACCTTGCCCCTTTTATGTATCTACATATCTGGAAAATGTGCATAAGGGAAAGAAATAAGGTAGCTCACCAAAAACTGATGGGCCATGGAGATGAGAACCCACCCTCCTCAGCTCCCTTTATTTTTTCCACGGTCAACCTCCAGCCAGAGGACATGCCATTGATTCCAGAAACTTGTCACACCCCTCAAACTGATGAGCTATGAAGCAATGAGTCTGGTGTTATCAGCTTTACACTGGGTGCCTCACTGGCAGAGCTGGTCTCATCCTTGGACACATACACTACAGGATATGCGGTTATCAACAACAGGCTAATGAAAACACCTTCTGCCTGCAAAAGGTAGCCACAACTAGTCATCACACATTTGTAAAATGTGATCACAGCAGCCATCGGTGGTTTCCAACTGGGCAGCAGATAGCTGTGTACTTTGATGAGCTTCTGGTGTGAACAGTTGCTGCGGTAGCCTGTGAAGTTAATGACTTGCTGTAACTCAGTGTTTTTCAAAAACAGTAAAGCAAGCCAACACAGACAGTGGGCACATCTCATTCCAAGCAAGAGCCATCACACTAGATCGCTTTTGGCTGACACACTGTGAAAAGCTAAGAAATTACAGGAAACTAGACAGTAAAACGTAGTGGCCCAGAAGTCACAAAGAGCAGCAGCAATACTAAGGCTGTTAAGAGGATGTTCAGCCACCTCAGTATACACCAGAACAGAAAGCATTTCAAGACTCATGGGGATGTTTTTTGTAGCACTCATGTAAAGCTGACAACTGCTTGTGGTACAAAGATCAAAGACTCACAGAATGACTTGGGTCAGACACGGCCTCTGTAAGTCTTCCAGTCCAACCGCCTGCTCACAGCAAGGGTAAAAGCCTAGAGCTCAAGTTGCTCAAGGTCCTGTCCAGTTAAGTTTAAAGGCTGCAAATCACCTCTGAAGAACCTGTTCCAGTGCTTAATCGCTCCCATTTTAGCGCTTGCGAAAACACAACTAAGTTTGATGTATTATTTTAGTGGCTCAGTATTGGTATGTGCTACATGTTGACAGTACTAAGGACAGACTAGCAGCGAGTTCCAATCTCTCCCCAATTTTAAGAGTCACATAGGAGTCCAATAAGTGTGCAGGAACCCTGCACATGTATGTAATTTAATCACACATGACAGGCTTGCTTTTCTCCGTTACCCTTCCCAGCCCCTGGAAGTACCTTACAAATAAAACTGGGGAAAAGAAGAACTTGCCCTGCAATGTAAGAATACACATAGTAGCCGTTGTTTCCAAACAGAACAACCTACTGGAAAAAAAAACAAAACAAAAAACATGCTAATACAATGCCTGTAGCTTCTTGGAATCACAGAACAGCTTGGGCTGCATGGAAAGGACCTTCAAAAGTCATCTAGTCCAACCCCCCTGCAATGAGCAGGGACATCTTCAACCAGACCAGGTTGCTCAGAGCCCCGTCCAGCCTGGCCTTGGATGTCTTCAGGGATGGGACACGCACCACCCTCTGGGCAACTTGTGCCACTGTTTTACCACCCTCATTGTAAAAAATTTCTTTCTTATGTTCTTATGTTAAGTCAGGTCTGAAGACTTTTGGTCTTAAAGTCACAGTGAACACAGTTAGATACTGTAAGATTTCCACAAATAAAAGCTATAGTAAATAGTTGTGTGCAATTCAAACCCTGTAAGAAAAGAAATCAATATTTCTATTATCTTTTTCTTAAAGCAGACACCTAGAAAAAACGGTCTGAGCAATACTACAGCTGATGAAAAGGTAACTGTGGCAAGCATTTTTTAAGACCTACTATAGTGGCAATCCTTACTATGGCTAAGTCAGTGTGCCAAAGCCTGACCAGGTGATGCTGGGTGCTCTTGCGTCACCCATTTCCTTTTTGATAACAGACCAGGAAAACAGCCCACAGTTTGCTTCTAGGGTGACTCTGCAAGAATCAAGGGCTGTCACTACTCATTGACATTAAACCAGTGGTAAGTACATGTCTTCCTTAGCGGGATTCAGGAACAGAGACGTGCTAATGTCAAGTACCACTTCACTGCGGAAATCAATTAGGTGTAACTCTAATCTTGACCACAACAAGGACAGGAAGCCTCAGTACCACGGCAATCCCTAACAGCCTAGCATTATCTGAGTCACGGCAGAAGATGTGGAAACTCATCAAGACTCATGAATGAGAAAGACAAGAAGCAGAAGTGAGAACACAGGGCAGCTAACACTATGAGAAATCAAGCCTAATCCACAGAAAATGAGGCAATTAGGACTCAGTGGTTGATATTGGTTTCTGTAGGTTACAAGTATTCTGAAGATAAAACTCTAGAACGTAGCACTGACCAATCAAGCAGAAATACTGCTTGAAATCTTAGTTTATCTCAAAAAAAGTTTATGTTTAAGCAATTATGCACTTACACGTCGATACTTTAATAAATTTATGTTACTCAAAGCAAACAAAACTGAAGTTCGACAGCAACAGTATCTTCCTGTCGTTCTGCAATCATCTTCAGTGCCACAACTATATGGAGCTTCCAAAAATGCTCCTGTGCTCAACACACCGATGAATTTCATCTCATCACTCTTAACACAAAAACATAAACAAAACCTGCTGCAGGGACCAGGTGCTGGAACCTCCTCCCCTTCTCAAGGGAAAGCCTTTGGTGGCCTACACAACCAAGCTCTGCTCGCTCTTTCTGGCAGTTTCATTTTCCTTCTGCACAGTGAAGCTATTTTCTTGGCACTGAGGACATCTCCTGCCATGTGGGAACAGTGCGTTCCCTTCCTGCTAGGAAAGGCTGATAACCCACTTCCAGGGTGAATGTTCTCATCACCACGCAATCCTATGGAAGGCACCCACTGCAATCTCCTCCAACAGTGCTTTTAAGTGAACTGAATAAGCCTGCCACTATTCAGATGATCACTAAACTAATTAGGCCACATAAACAACATGCAAGTGTGCTTCCCTAACAATTTCCACCTAAGTAGCAGAGGCATTTCATAGAGTAGACAAAAATATTTTCTCGCACTTCCACAGCAACTTCGAAAACCTGAGTTTAATTAGGTTCAGAATTCTACAAAATTTATTAGCCCTGAATAACAGGTAATTCAGGTGTCTAGTATGACGATTTAGGTGCAATTCAGGCATAACAGCAAGAAATACAAACACAAATAAACACCGCCAGCAAATTTTAAAGATCTCAATAAGTATGCACAAGTGTCAACTAGTAATTACCTACTTTTGCCGTTTTAGACGGGAAGGGATGGAGATAAGAAGAAGCAACAGAAGGAGAGAGAAAAGACTACAGACACTAAAGGCAGACTGCTTTGGCTTCCTGCTGACACCTCCATCTGAAGGGCCACAAGAATTATGTCCCCAGACGACAGAAGAATGAATACAATAGATGCATCTGACTGTCTTTTTAGCCCTTTCCCCCTTAACAACAGTGGAATGGGCTACTTACGGTTACTACATTTTGTGCAAAAAAAAAAAAAAAAGTTATGATACCGTCTTGAGAGAACACACACACTTTTCTGTAGATAAAAATACTTTCAAGGACTCCACAGTATTTTGACTATGAAACTAGTTAATAGTAAGTTAGATTTTGTAACACTCAGACTGGCCTATCATTTACGTCTTCGCACCCGGGTGCCTCCAGAATGTTCATAAATTAGTCTGACACGCAACAGTGTTTGTCCACTGGGGTTTTGGATACTTCTTTATTTGCAATTTGGGGAAACTGTAATTAATTCAGCTTTTAAACATATTATAACTGTTAAAGATATATTTAACAAATCACTAATAATCTCATCTTTAAAGACAAATCTGTATTGCAAAAAAAGTTATCTTCAGATGCTACAGACAGGATTTTAAATTAGTTTCCCGTAGAAAGAAGAGATACAGAACCTCAGAAGTTTGTTGGCAGATTTCAACAAGTTCAGCAGCTGGAAACAATCTTCTAACTTTAATTCCACTTACAGGACATTATTTTCAGAAGACAGACTGATAGTTTCACAGACAGGAAAACTAAAGCAAGATTTCCCTTTATTTGACAGAACTGACATAAGAAAGTCTTTTGTAAATACCTAATAATCACATGAGAAAAGCTTTATTTGGTGTAAGTTGAAAAATTACTCAACTGAGGACACCGAGGCCTCACCAGTTCTGTTTGTGAAATTATGTGTTACAATCACCAAGTGTTCAATTTTAAGCTTAAAGATTGCATTTTATTTCTTAATTTCCTATGATTGCCTACCGATTTAAAAATGCACTATGCACAGATGCTAAGAAATAAGTATTTTTTTCCCACAAACAAAGTTAGGCTACATTAAAAACAAAGCCACTGCCTAAGAGATCCTTCCATTTTTCTTACTTGAAGGGAGAAGGAAGAGAGGAAGTTTTTTCTGAAATAGCAAAAAGCCATGTCAAGTATTTCCTATCGTTTCTGAAACATGGGGATCTTAATCTAAGTTAAAAGACACTTCCACACAACACATAGCCCAAAACACTTAAAGGATCAAGACACCAAAACCAAAATGTTAATACCCAAGAATAGATTCCATGGTTTGTTCTGATCAGCACACAAGTCAGCTGCAATATCCTCACTGAAAATCTGCTACTGATGCGGAAAAGGTACTAGTGATCACTGAGTGATGTTACAACAAAAAAGGGATGAAACATGGGGCTGCTCTTTAGCAAGTTAAACTGTAAGAGTGCTTGTCCAGACTTAAGTCCGCAGTTGTCTTACAAAGTGATCCTTCTCTCCTAATCCTCAGTTGGCCAGTTACAGACAGCTCACATTTTTCTGTGTGTCTTCAGATGTAATTTCACTTACGCTTCCAGTACCTCCCAGAGCCCCCCAGTTCAGCTAGAACTGGCCAACTCATTTTCAAACACTTGTTGCACAACTGTGGATCACAGGAGACCAACAATTAAGATGTGGGTAAACAGCACAGCATGTAAAACCAAGTCAAACAGCACATGATTAATTAGAAGAGACATGCTTTTATCAGACACAGAATAAAGTTATTTTTAAATCCTACAACCTCAGTTCAGACAACACGTGCAAGACTTCAGCCTTCCAGAGATGTGACATAACCATAACCACAAGCACGCTCCCAATTACAGTATTCCAAGCTATCTCAGCAGAGCAGATCATTTCCCAGATGACACACACAACCTGGGGTTTCGTTGAGGAGCAGTTGAGCACGGTCACATCCTGCTGACCTACACAGCATCCCCACAGCTTCTGCAGCTGCCTCTCCCTGCCCAACGCTGCCCAAACCCCAGATGGCCAGGAACCAGCAGACAAGTGACAAAACACAGTTATTTCTGTTCTGCTGGTGAAGTTGTATGTTTAGTTACTTTCAGAACAACAGGCTTTCCACAAATTTGTCACTGTCCAACTGCCATGGAACAAGAATTCTCACTACAGAAGATATTTTGTCTTGGAGTCCCACTCCCACTCCCAGCCTCCCAAAACACTCAGTATTAAGGCACATGAGATTGCTTCTTTTCAAAGCTCAGGGAGCTTTTAGATGAAATGTTGAAGTCTACCTTTTGATTTTGAGCCATTTTAAAGTAATCAACACTCCCAAGACTAAAATAATCCTCACAGAAATAGAGAACTGTACAGATATGTAGATTAACTGGTTCTCAAAACTATGTTTCATGGTCATATACAAAAAAAAGTCGCAGATTGGTGTTTGAAGCCATACAGATTCAAGGCAAGAATCATGAGTTTCATGCAACTCATGATAAAATTTGAGCTCAAATCTGTTTTGTCTTGTTCCACTGCCTATGCAACTACGAGGGAAACCAGCTCCTTGGAGTCAACATCCTCCCCTCTTCTACCAGCAACCCATTGCCTTGATGCACTACGGTCCTCCTTCTTCAGCCTTCATCAACCAATTTTCTACATAACCATCTTTTTCCAGATGCTACATACTAGCTTCATATTTAATGCAGGTTCTTATAAGCAGATCCTCACACCTACTTCAAACATACGTGAGTGCTTTGAGAAAATGTTAGAATTCAGACACTTATCACCATAAAAACTAAAACAGGTCTGGTTTAGTTTTGTTGTTGTTCCTGTTTTAAAGAATTAGACCCACTGTAGTTCTTTATAGAACTATTTAGTGGTATATGTATCATCATGTTAATAAGTAAAAATCTTCAGAACAACAGTTAAATTTATTAAAGAAAGGATGTGAAGCATAAGCTTCAGGAATTTCCAAATTATCCCAGTTCTGGAACACTCATTAATGAGCCCCTGAAAATTCTATTTAGCATATACTGGTACTTCTAGGCCCAGATTTAAAAAAAAAACAAAAAAAACCAAAAAAAAAGAATATTTGCTTTGCATAGGTGATGCTCAGGTGAATTTCTCTTATGAGCTTTACAATTGAGGACAGAAAAAAAAGGAATTTTGACTTCAGATACTTAGAGAACACTGAAATAAAACAGCTTAAGTTGTTTTAAAAGAAAAATAACTCTTTTATAAGAAAACATTAACTTCATGCCAACATAAAACAAAGAACCCCTTCAAAATATTTACAAATTTCAGAAAAGGCTATTAAAAATAAAACCTCTTTGACTAATAGCCAGCACTGGTCTCACAATCATGTATACAGCTTGTGTCCTGTCCCCTAAAGCAGCCTCAATCCACTTACATAAAGGTACTTAGAGATGCAACCCCCCCCACTTCCACTGTGCCATGACTCTACAGGTTTTAATTCCTCCTTCAGCAGTTCACGTTTGAACAGAAAAGTTATGAAAATTCAAGTCAGATATAAGGAAACTCATAACTGTACATAAGTTTTTTTAATACCAATAATGGAGTCTGCTATGAATAAAGTTATTCGCAGCTTGAAGTCCTACTACAGGAAAAAACAGCACGAAGATGTAATAGTTATATGATCCCTGGCCAAATTCAAAGATCACTCCAGGGATACAACACATCAATTACTGTTAGTTTTCTTCCCAGTGCATGAACATTAATACTTGATAGCCTGGTCACTGTTGTCTGTTTTAGAATGTCCTTGACATGCTATAAGCATAAAGATAAGGAAATTGATATATTCTTTTACCGTAAGGGATACCACTTATGTTACATCTAACAGCTACAATTGTCACTGCCGGTAGAGGCTCCTCCTTTGTAGGCCCAAAGCACTACATTTACTAATGTACTGTGGAGGTCAAAAGCCACTTAAATTCACCTACATATAAACAAACTTTAGTAGTTTGGAAGCAATGTTGCAGAACGGCAGTCTTATGTGGCCAATTCTATGCTAATCTCAGGCCTAAGGTAAGTCACTTATTTCCAATTTAGACAAACAATAGCTGTAAATTCTTTGTAACAAATTTACTAATGCTTTTATAAGTCATCACTGACTTTTTACACAGCATATTAACATTTGATTCTTAAGATGGAAGAATAAAGAGCACAAGGCAAATTACTCAAAACTTAATGGCAAAAAGAAAGTTATTTTTATGAAATAAAAGTAATTTCCCACCTACCTGGCATTTTTCAGTTGTCTCTGCCATGATAACCTTGACCAACAAAAACCCTTCAATCAGAGAACCATAGAATCGTTTTGGTTGGAAAAGCCCTTTGAGATCAAGTCCAACTGTTAACAAAAAAACTGCCACACCCACTACTAAACCATCACCCCTAAGGACCTCATCTACACGTCTTTTAATCACCTCCAGGGATGGTGACTCAACCACTTCTCTGGGCAGCCTGTTCTAATACTTGACAACCCTCTTGGTGAAGAAACACAACTTGAGGCCGTTTTCTCTCATCCTATCGCTTGTTACTTGGGAGAAAAGTTTGACACTCAACTTGCTACAACATCCTTTCAGGTAGTTGTAGAGAACAATAAGGTCTCCTCTCAGCCCCACAAACCAAAAGCCACTGATGTTGGCAATACCAGAGGAACTAGATAATCACCTGGCAAAAGTAGTTTTGAAAACTATGCACTCTATCCTTGTTCCCACACAGTCCTTCAATAAGGGCAATCATCAACCCATACATCTAAGATTTGTAATGAGGAATTAAGGCTACATAATAAAAAAAATGCTAGAGATAGCTTAGTTTAGCTTTTGGCATTACTACTTAGGTCTCTTAGGAACTGCATTAAGAGATTGCTCTCAGCAATATTCTGTGGCATGGGATCTGCAGCTCAAGATTTTTGTTTGCATTTTGAACCAGGTATTACGAACTCTCAAATCTCTACCACATAAGACAAGCTCCCCATACTCAATTTTCAAGGTGAAAAAAGAAATGGATACAACTGACCTCTGCCAAGCTAGAACTTGAAAAAAAGTTCACACGAAGAACAATCGCGAAGCCTAGATATTAACAACAGAGTTTACAATTTCCTTTCTGAACTTTATACCTACTACACAAAAATGAATACACAGAGGGATGTTGAACAGAAAAACTCTTTCCCTGAAGCCAAGATTCTTCCTTTGTAACTCTGTAAGGTGCCAGAACGTTTCTTATCACAAGGTTCCTTGTTCTGGTGGGCACGACTAGAATAGCACAAATTACAAAGAACCTGCTCATTTACAGCTAATGATAAAGTGTTTATTTATACAACAAAGATGGCAGAAAGATGGCAGCAGGATGTATTTTTCCTCTGTACTCAACACTTTGGTGTTCATGTCCACCCACCAATTTCCAGTTTAATACTAATTTTTTCCTTCAGTGCACAGCTGGTAGTACAATTTCATGTAGTGGTTCTAATGAGCAACCATAGGCAGAACTGAGGAACAGAGTCAGTGGTATTGCTCTCAATTTTTTATTCTTAAATATTCCTATGTTTGGATGGGTCAGAACAAAAGCGTCCCCACAAGAAAATGAAGAGAATTAGTTCTCCAGTAGTGTTCTGTTCCGGTTCATAACTTGTGAACACTGTTCTGCAGCAATTACAAATATGCTACATGAAAAGCTAAAAGTATGTACCGGCCTGAATTTACAGATAATACAAAAATTATTTCACTCTACTTACAACTGTACTGAAGTAGCACTATATTTTGTGAGAAACAAAGCTCACAATAAAGAAAAACAATATTTACTAGATCAATAAAAGAGTTTAGAATCCACAAAGTCACACCAATATCATTGTGACATGAACACAGTTGTTTAAGATTTTTTAAAAACTCTTAGGACAGAAAATTTTTGTTTCAAAGAACATTTAGAAGAAATGTTAAGTCTGAAACTGTCCTTTACTCTTTTGGTGTTGTCTGAATTAATGTAATAGTGCAAGCTGAGCCAAAATAACAACTTTAATGAAAAAGATTTTAATACAGCTTTGATTTTGACCCCAGCGAAAATGAAATATTGAAAACAATCAATCTGTATTGCACTGACAGTGCAATCAGCCAGTATCACTACCCTAATGAGGCATCAGATTTGCTTGCTATTCTGCAAGTCTCTGTGCCTGCTCTGGAGTTGCCAGTGAGGCTAAAATGCCCAATGTCACCAGTTCCTGCTGCCTGGGAGAGCTGGCAACAGCCTGACTGCCAGGTCAAGTGTTTGCCACTTTTCTGAAAACCTCAACTTGTGCAATGATAAGTTGCAATGCTTTTATGACACTATAAAGACAGCAGGTATATTGTTACACCACACTAACAGAATAAAAATGTTCATTAATACTTGTTGTAACCATTATATAATTTTAAAAGGTTATTAGTGACATGCTGATTACTTTTTTCAGATGTATAACACCTTTGGATATTAGATATTCCCCCATAAGGGTACTGATATATCTTAAACGCCAATGACTGAAAGAAGGTCCCCCTTGTCAAAGCAGACACCAGGTTTACAGTTTTTTTTGTGGATATGCCTTTCCTTTGTGACCAACTAACTACACCAATAGCTCTGAGCACCTGAACGGCCTCAATCTGTTAGCATAAAAACAGGAAGCTCTTGATGTTGAGTATACTAAAGATACTATCAGTCCCAGGAGTATACAGTTTAGAGAAAACATGCCGATCACTCAATTAAGACAGCATTCAAGATAAATGACACCCTATTCAAAAGACTTTATATGATTATAGAAACAGGATCTCTCTTCCAGTCTCCTGGAAGAAATAAGGAGTGGGACCTACATAACAACAATGCGTAATGGTTTGCTACAGGTTCCATAAAGCAAATTTTAGGAACATCCAATTAAAGTCTGTATAATTGGGTTCTCAAAAGATCTAGGAATTATATTGTTTGCCAGAAACTTCAATACTGTGGTACAAACAGCAATGTTCTCCCTACACCATGCGGGTACGCCAGTAACACAGCTACGCCTTGACGAGACCTGGGAAAAAAAAAAAAAGCCCAATTTCCTGGTAGTCTAGAATCCACTCCCAGGCACATGGACTTATTTACAAGAGATGAAGCAGATTTACAGACAAACTGCAAGGCTAGCTTTAGTGCTGAAAGCATCCCGTAGAACATTTGTTATTCAAAAGTGCATCTTTCAGAAGACAGCCTCTGCCATTCACCATGTGATGTACAATATGATACAGGATTTGAGAGTCTTATATTAGCTGATACGGAACTAAGATCTCTAAATCTGCCAACCACCATGCAAAAGCTTCAGTTCTGTTGCAAACACTGCAGTCCTCTGAAGAATCCCAGAGTCACAGAAATGACATGTCACCTCACTTCAGGACTAGGTTACTCCAACAAACCAGGGCACCACGCTGCACTTCAACAAGTGCCAAAAGCACCTGAAGTGAAAAAGCAGCCTTGATGATGCATGGCAGACATCCTTATTTATGGCTGGCTTATTTATTTGGAATAAGCCAACTACATAACACTCTTTGCTAATTCAGACTTGCATCATAGTGATATTGTCTGTATGTGATGACCTTGGAGAAGAAGTTATTTCCAGTGACACAGATATGGCTACTGCGTCATTTCACTGCTAGAGCAATTATTGCAGCCAGAATAGACATGCAAGTCACCATCCTGAAATTAAGACTAAAAGCACTCAGCTTCTAAATCCATGATGGATTGTTGTCTCCTTTCTGCTCTGAAGCAATGACTACCTGCTGTGGAACAACTGCTTCTACAGTGCCAAGCATCACCAGGGGTCCAGTTCCTCCCAGTGTTGACTTAGAAAACCAGACACTGGAAAAAATATGGCTTGAGTAGGAAGAAGAGATCACACTAGAGGAAAAAAAACCTGAAAACTTCAGGTAATTGTCTACAGAACTGAGGCATCTAACCACTATCTAACAGAACTAATGGATGGAGAAGACAGAACTGAAAAGGTTCCAGAGCTCACACCTTTACATCCCAGGCAGAATGAAGTTATTAAGGCAATACGCCAGAACAGACAGAGTATGTGATGATTAAACTATCATTAATAACACTACAACACCCCCTTGAACTGTCTCTAGAGCTTAAGTGGGAAACAAATTGTTGTGTCTCAACTGACATAAACCTGCTAAAATGCTCCAAAACGCAGCTGCAGGGAAGATTCCAAGACACCTCAGCACATCCCTGGAGTCTCTGAAGATGAGCAGAAGTTCTCTTAAATTACTTACAAACTACTCATCAGAAAAGAAAGCTCTAGACAGGAATTCATTTTCTTGGTAGGCCAGTGCTCTGTAATCAAGAAGTACAGTAAGCAAAATACAGCAGCTTCTAAAGTCACCCCTGCTGTACCTAATGTAATCTGTAGAAGCACAGCTACAAGTTAGCCTGATCTCCTTAGCAGATTTTTTTTTTCTCCTGAAATTGGAGAAGAGGACCAGGAGCCCTACAAGCTTCTGTTCACAGCATGTCAGATGCAATTGTTCATTTGTCTACTGCAGTAGGTTGCTACCACCACAGGCACATTTTTGTCTGCTGGAAACTTATAGTCACCTGCATTTTCTCAGGTTTCCAAAAGCAATTTCTGACAGCAGAGAGACAAGACTGAATTTCACTGCTGGCATGAAAAACAGGTTTGACTCTGGCTTGATGTCAGAAAGGACTGTTACGAGAACGGCAGCAGAACTGAATCTTATTCTGTGATGTACATGCTACTAAACCACTAGAACAGATGGTTGACTTTGTCTATCTATCCCCAGCACTACATTTGCTTTTATCTCCTGCTACCTTTGATTGGTTGTGCAAATACCAGTAAGTAGGACCAGGGGCACTTTCTGGATCCGATGGCAACAGCAGAATGCACATCTGCACAGAGGAACTTACTCTCCTCCCAACACAACACAAATTGGGTAAGCATGGCCCTACCCATACCATCTATGTGTTTACACCATCCTGTTCCCCAAACCATGCTCATTAATTTGGGCAAGCACTAGCTAGCATTACCTAAACCTGTGCCAGGGAGTGTGCCAACAAATTAAACCCCATGGACAGTCACAGACAGTGCCTGAGTTCGTGCTACTGCCCTACTTAAGTTTGTCAGCATCAATACATTATCACAACCGACTGACCAGAGGTGAGAGAAAGGACAAGACACATTCTTCTGCCACTAAGCTTCAATGTGCCTTGGGTGGCAATCTCACATTTTGAGCCTGTCAGCTGTGGTTATCGGGAACAGAAAAGTATGGTCCAGACAGGTATGTCCAGCATGAGGGATTGACCCCTGGGTTACGCAGTGTGAAGCTGGGAGAGCAGCAGGAACAATTGTTCAATAAGCAATGCTCATCAAAACAGCACAGAGGGCGCAGGAACAGATGGGATTTCTTGTTTACAGGCACCAAAAGCCAGAGGTGTTCAAAGAGACTATTAAAAAATGTCTCAATGAAGAACAGAAACCTTAAAAGACAGTGCTTCTAAATGACATAAAAAGATGAGTGAAAACCATTACATGGAAAAAGTAAAATCTACACTTCCTAGAGAAATCCATCTCCATTCATGCTATGAAACAATAATATAATGCAACTGGGTGTGTTGCATCTTGTACATGCTTGAACTAAGGCAAAAGAATTCTGTGTGCGCAGTTATAAAATCTATTCCATATCTGAGATATTCTTAACTACAGAATAAAGGCAAATAAAGAAAAAAACATCCCTGCATTTTATTTATCAGGAACTACTGCTTCCTTCTTCGCAAATACAAGAGGAAGCTTTTCCCTGTGCTATTGCACAGAACACATACCACTAACAGGATGTTCATAGTTTTCTTCCTCTTTTCAGTTAACCACAAAAATTAAGCACAGTTTTACAGAGAGAAGCCTATTTGGATGCCTTTGTGTATATTCTGTGTCATAAGCCAAGTGATGTTTCTATTTGCTTTGGCTAACTGAGGGGGAGTAAAAGAAAAAAGTCTACTTACAAAGAATGACCACATCTTAGCTTTGCTCAGAGAGAGCTGTCACATGGTTAGGGAAGCAGGAAATAACTTACAGTTCACTCAAGGCAGGACTAAGCAATTCTGTGGTTTCAAATCTGAGCCTGTAGAGTTGCTGAAGCTGTATCTTCCAGTATACAGTTTCTTAATATAGCAGCTTACGAACTGGAGAGTCTGGTCCTCCCTGGAGAAGCAGCAGTAGAGGGTGGAGCAGTGCAAGAAGCCTGAGGAATATCATACTCTGGTTTTTGCTTTCCCCTCTCCTATGTACCATTCTCTTCTCAGTAGCAACATTAACAATGACTTTGGGCCAGTGAAGATGAAATAGGAGAGAAATCTCTAATGGTCAATGGCTGAAGTGCACTCTGTGTATGCAGCAGCAAACAGCTGGATGACATAGAGACCATCTCCTCATTTCCTTCCTCATGCAATGCTCTGTTGAGTTAGAAGAACACAAGCCATGTCTATCCCAGCACTGGGTATGGGCAGAACTGCACGTCTGACAAGACACCAAGTTCATCACTGAGAATAAAGCACTTGTGGAGCTGAGAAGTAGTGGGGAAAGGGAGTGAGGGGAAGAACGGTGATAAGGAGAGACAATTCTACTTGGAGACCTTTGTGTAGATTACAGATGCAGAGGCTGGAGGGAGAAAGGAAGATCCTGGAAGCACCTGAGCTACAAGGGGAAAGAGGAAGTAAGGGGAGGAAACCCTTTTGCTGGGACAGAAGAGAACTTGTTAAAGACTGTGTGTGATAAGAGAGTCTTAGGAGATGCAAGATTCAAGGTACAGAAGTCACTGTGTAGGACTTTAAAGGACTTTAAAGCAAATCAGCAGGATGTGGCTTACAACAGAAATAGTGGTTAAATTGATTCTTAAAATATCATTACCAACTTCACAGTAGTCTGCTGTATAAAAATCTTACTGATTTATTTTCTATGTAGAAAATGAGATTCTTTTTAGGTCAATAAATGACTGCTTCTGTTATAAAATATACAAAGAAAGTTATAAAACATCTCTTAAATTTTATACGCAGAGATATTAACACAATAAATTAATATGAATTTCTTTTTTCATCCACATATCACATACAGGCAAATAAATCTCTTGGCCATCACCTTGAGGGGAAAGAAAGCGCTTATAATTTAGTACCAAATTCCCATACTCAAATATTTCTCTTGCTCTTCAGCCTACACAGCAAGGCAAGTATTAGGCCTTGTTACTTAATACTCAGAGAACGTTATTTAGGAATCCATATTTTAACTTAACCTTTATTGTAAATAATCCTACCAAGCACTGGCTAACTTTCAGGAAAACCATCATCAATAACACTTGAAGTAAAAGCATTTTCAAAGTGTTTGCAATCTTAGAGACAAGAGTTATCTTTCCATAGTTTAAAATTCAAATAATGAAATACAGATTTTTTAGCTTTTCAAAGAGGAGAAAAGACACATTTTCTCTCGTTAAGTCGGCACTTCTCAAATTGCAGGCATAGAACCCCTGCATACAAAATACACTTGGTGAGCAGAGACAGGTTCCTGTATAAATATACCACCCTGATGCTGCACAGTGGCTAATTAACAAGGGGAGATAAAGGCAAAATAACACATGCACTTTGAAGGGAAATTAGATGAATGCAGGGGAATTCTGATTTACACAAAGTTCTGAAGGGGAAAACGGTGTGTGAAACTATCTTACAGAAATGGAAACACGACCTTGATAAGCAAGCTCTAATGTGATCTTTCTGCTTTAAGCTAGACACACTGGAAAACGCATTAACACTACTTCTGAGAAAACTTAAAATAAGAAAAGCTGCCTTAGAGTGAGGATTTTAATGACAGCCAAATAAACAGTACAGGAAAAACAGTTTCAACAAGGTGGGATGCATGTACAAAAGCAAGTGCCCAAGGTGAGCTGCAATCTGCAAATCTGCCAGTGTGCTGTGGAGCTCTGCAGCAACAGTTTCCTTGCCAGCAATGATCTTCTCCACAGAACATTAAGTCTACAGGAACTGAGTAATTAATTTAATGAACTTCTTCCAGAATCATACATTCTTAACACAGGCATTCTAATCTGAGCTGCCTGAAGTGTCATTCACTGCATAAACACAATAAGATGTTAGGAAAATTGTCTACCTTTAACTCATGACTAGCTGAAAACACGCTACTGAATTTGAAGAATTAAGCAGCTGTCCAAGAAAGTGTACCTATGATTGTTTGCATTACATTTTTTTTTCCATTTGGCCTTCCTAGTACACTGCTCCTGTCCTGTGAGGCCACAGCACACTTCAGGATCTTAGAATTTAACTGGAACTGTCCCAAAGGTAACTGCACACCTACTGCTCCCATTTTATTGGTTATCCAGGCATAAACAACATGTCTAGAAGCCACAGAAATTAGTGTGGCAGTGTAGCCACGCAAATATGTTGAGAAATAAAACTATCTTGTACAGCATCTGACTGAGTCATGCCCTGGTAGAGTGGGCTGTTTAAAACCACCCATGAAGATATACTTCTAATTCCACTAAATCAATTTTGGGTGATTTATTGTTACAAAGAAAACAAACTGGACAATAAAAAAGTCCCTCTGTGCCCATGTAACACATAATGCCAACTCTTCTTGAGGAAATTGCACCCTAACCTACCAATAAGCAACTATTTCTAGTGCCCACGACACATTTTTGTTACTTCCTGTATTTTATTATCGAGGTATTAGGTCATGAAACCATATGTCTCCTGCAATATATTCCATTTTATTTCTGTACCTCAAAGATTCCTCAAGAGACGAGCCTATGAAATATGCTCACTGGAAGAAAGGACGCCATAAATCTTACCATACTGCTTAAGCGAACAGCAAACTTCCTTTGACAAACCAAGTGCTTTAAAGCTCAACAAGCCCCATCTCCACTGCAGAGCTGTCCGTAAAAGGTCAGTGAGAGAATCAAGCCTTCCATCATGTTGGTTAAGGAACCACTGCAAAGTTCCTCTGTGACACTCACTCACTCATCATATGCAAACCACTTCAACACTTTGCTCCGTTCCAGCACTGAGCAAGGAGCTGCCAGTGGCAACTGCTGCCATTACTTACCATGATAGTAGTAAACAAGTTCTTAATTCCAGCACTACTAGAGACAGTAATGCTGGAGCAATAAGGGTCACAAGAAGCCCTACAGAAAAGACAGGGAAACTTTTTCAGGCAGAAGTACCAGAACTCCGCTGATGGAAGAGATTCAAAATCTACAGTTAGAACATTCTCCACTATCACCTTTTTACCCTGAAATTGCAAGGTGTAAGATGGATCTTGTACGCTCTACTTGCTACAAATTTGGCTTATACTAAACCCTTTGAGAACCCCAGAAAAAAATAATCATAGAGGAAACACTCTAGAGATAACATTCAAATAGATATTTATGAGCATATAATGCAGAGAAAGCACATCAATTATCTATTACAGGAGAAACAAAGTAGAGTCTTTCCATTTACACAGTTGCATGAAATAGTAAACTCAATCTTTATCTCCTAACAAGAAACTACACCTTCCTTAAGTGTTCTCCTAAACAAACAATATCCAGACATCTTGGTGGAAATCTTGTAGTCAAAACATGGCTGTTTGTCTGAATCCTACATTAAAACTTTGCAGTCTTCCAAATCCCTTCACCTGTCTCTGCTGTGAAGAGCTGGTAAGTTATGACACAACAGCTTGTGACTACAAATTGTTTTCATCCTGTTGTGTCTGTACACTGTATGATTCCAGTGCATGTTATCAGGAGCACGAGTGGTGTACTTCACCAGCAGATTAACTACAGAGATGCTAAGAGACTTCAGACACTTGACTACCTCCAAACCAGAGGAAAGATCTACAAAGTAGCTCAGAAGAGAATGCACGAGTGCTGAAGTCTTAAAAGATTGACGTACTTATTCCAGTCCTATATTATTAGATCACCTTTGGTTTAACAACATATAACACTTCGTAACAGAGATAAACAGCGACTGAAATTTGTAGTAGGACTCGACTTGCCTGTAAAGACACAAATTTCTGTGTCTAGCACGTGAGCTACAAACACAGAAGAGATGTAATCACTACAGTCACTGAAAGAAAGACAGAAATTCAGCTAATAATTCTAAGTTTCTAACTTAGATTGAACAGGAGATTTACATAACAGCCCATAATGTTGACTGACAATGATGGGATTTTTAACATCTAAATTTACGTTTCTTACTCCTGAACTGAATCCCACACTTTATTAATTGATGCTTTGCCTCAAATATATAAAGCTATGAGATGCAATGCCTTGTGGAGTGTTTACATGCAGTCTCAAAACATCTCATCCATGAGTAAATAATCTGTTTACAGCACAGTTCACCACCTTAGTTTAATAGCAAACTATGAGGACGATAAGCATGAGAAACACCTTATGGTAAGTAACCATAATCTAGATAGACGGAGGCAGTTTGAGGATGACGGCAAAACCACCTGCTCTGAAGAGCTTGACCTGACCCATCCCTGTGCAAATCAGTTTTGTAGGGACGGATTTGGTTCAGAGAACTCTCAAAAGCCAATGTAATTCCTTCTAAAAGTGCAGATCATTGCTGAAAATGTATTTAGGGAAGTTACATGTTACATGTCTTTCGATAGAACAGGACAGACCTCAAAAGAAATCCAGGCATAACTCTTAATATTCTTCTGTTCCACAAGACCCTATCATATACACTTTGTCTTCTCCCTCTGCACCTCATTTAAAACCGCATACAAAGATAACCAGCACTGAACTGGTGACTCAGTTCTTCCTATCTGTTCGAGAGAGGACTCTTTTCAAACCACAACCTCAACCTTTTTTGGATGTACGGCCCACAGCGTAAACTCAAACTGAAGAGTCCCAACACTTCTCAGCCACATGAAGTTGCCCATTACTCAGACCTGTAGCCCACCTTCAAGTCTTACTTCATGCTGCTTTCACGCATACAAGTAATCTTGCAAGTCCTTTCTTGATAAAACCTTTTATTTCTTATCAATTAAGAGCTATATCTGCCATTCTGGATTTTATTTTTGGTTTATGTCAACCATTACTGTAATTTGTCCTTTGGCTCTGACATACAATCTTATTCTGGTCACGTGCACTTTAAAAGCAGCCAAAACAACTTTCTTAGTTTACTGCTGTGTCACTTCTCTTTTTGCATTTTTTTTACCAGTTCCTGTTTACCATATCAACCATAGCATGATCTTACAATAACCTATTCCTAGCCTTATTCATTAGATGTTATCCAAGTGCTGAGTCCCACTTCTAAGCAGTATACAATATTCATACTCTATCACCTACTTCTAATGTTATCAAGTGCACATTTCTCATATTTCCTTTCCTAAGGCCTCTTCCAGACAGAAAATTATTTCTACAGAAAAAACTAGTTTTTCAGTGACATTACTGACCAATTTTAGTAACGAAAATATAAAAGTACCTCCCTCATTAAAAGTCATTAATGGGACACCTAGATTTGCTTTTCCTTACAAGTCTCATTCATTAGGACAAAATTAAAGTGACTGATTTATAACTAAGTCGACTTAAGCAAAAACTTCCAAGTTTGGCATAACCATGAAAATACTTTGTTAACATGCACAAAAGTAATCTCACAGTTCACCTTAGCAGAAGTTGACACAGACTTTTATTTCTTCACTACATGAAAAATATTTCTTGAAAAACTTCTACAGATAGTAAATTTTACACCTGACCTAGATAACAAATGTCATGTACCTGAATGAAAATTAGTTACATGCCTAAGCAAGAATTAAAGTCCTAAAGGGCTACCTTATGCTGGACAACTACTGCAAGTAGTTCTGCATTTGGATTCATATTTCAATCAAACTAACCATAGCTGCAGCTTTGACTATTAGCCAGTGGCTTGGTCTTGAAAACCTGATCTGTTATGGGTGAAGGTATTTTAATTGCTTATAGATTTAGATAAGCATTTTACAGCTCAGCAAGCAGGGAAAGAAAAAAAAAAATCAGTAACCTGTGTGCGTATTTGCCTACTAGTTAACGAGATGCCCAAAGTATCAGTAGCAGTCCAGAAAGTGGTATCAGCCTCAGCAACACACACAGCTATGGCTCTTCACCACTTCCCCCACTCCTGGGTAATTTTTGTGCTTATCAGTCATCATTACTTAAGATGCCATTGAAATTATGTCAGTATTGGAGTTCATAGGTTGTGAGTACTCAATCAAAATTAAGCTACTTGATAAATTCCTTTGCTTTTCCATAGAACAAAAATCCAGCAGTTAAATCCTCAATGTTATTTCAAAGTAGCTGCCTTGTTATCAGTCAAAAACAGAGTCAAAGGAAAGACGGTTGAAATAAATCAGGTCTAGAGAGCCACATGCTTTCTCGCCCAAGCCCCTCAGGACTGACATCAGCACTATGCTCTCCATAAGAACACTATAAATCATTACTACAAAAAGAGGTTCTAGGATCATAGTTTAATGTCTCAACTGTTCCTCTGTCATTCATTTCACTAGTGACATAAATGCAAGGTCAAGTCAAACATAACCTAAAATTGTGCCAATATGGCAAGTGTATGTCACATCCAATAGCATCCATGCACCACACAGAGAGAAACACCACCTATAGCAGCCGTATAGCACAGTCAGTCCAGCTGATGGGAAAGCAAGCTTGTGCCATCCTTCCAAACTCGCAAAATTTTCCTTTCTTAAAAAGTAGCATTTACAGTCTGAAGTTTCACTAATGAATAATTCAAACACAGTTATTAAGAGATCAAATATCATGTACATTACAGTAAAAAGGCATTTATCAGCAAAGCATGCCAACATTGAGTCAAGCTAGAAGGTCAAGAGTACCAAGAGTACCATCAGGCTCTGACAGACAGACATTAAGGATTCCAGTTAGACAGTCAAAGCTGTTACCATCTCAAGGTGCCCATTCCACTTCTCTGATAGATACTGCCCTCCAAGAGACAGAGATGTTCAATCTCTCCATTAATTAGCTTCTGAATTGCCACCTTTTTTGATGACAATAAACCCAAAAAGCCTGGTTAAATACCTCTAGAGCTTCAATGCTCAAGTCCTCAAGATTGAGCAGAGACCCTGAATTACAGAAAGAAGAGCCCAGGCTTAACCTAGAGAGCATACAGGGTGGGAGAAAAGGGGAAGAGAACAGGCCACAATTAGAAGAACCTCAACTGAAAAGTCATCCAAGATTCCACATAAACTGCAAGAACATGTAGTTTCAAGAAAGATGTAAAGTCATGTCTATGAAACTATCAAACCATCACAAATTGCACAACTGCCAGATAGTGTGAAGATATTTACCTCCAAAGTCTGCTTTCAACATCCTATTTATGCAGAAAAGTTGAGAACTTGAGTAGGTGAGTGTTATTGCTGAGCATAACATAAACGAAAAGTACGTTCACTTGACAAGAAAATCTGAGTTGTAGAAAAACAAACTGGAAATCAACTTACACAAATTCATGCACTGTTTTTGAATTTAGAGAAAAGCTTTGAGTTTTTTTGCAAATGAGCTAAACATATGAAAAGTGTGCCTGAAAATAGTTCGGTTAATTGAAGATGGGGTTTTTTAATCAACTTATTGGTTTTCAAAAAGCAGTCTCTTTCTCTTCACATGCTTTATGGTCACACCTTCTGACCCATTTAACTTAGTTACTGTGACAGCATCTTATTTAACCCACCCACCCCAGTGTAAATATCAACTACTTCCTGTTCAGCTACTGCATCTTACGCTTTCCTTACAACAGCCAGTTAGATCAACACCACCATTTCAAAGTCCAAAGAGTTGTGTGGATCCATTATGACTGCACAGATATCCTGTTTTAAATCATAATTTTAAGTTCATGAAACACCAGTCGTAACGTTACAGCAAGATGCACAGTGCCCGAGTATGCTAGGTGCTGGACACAAAGCACCAGAAGGCAGCCAGGCAACATAATTGTCAATGGTTATCAAGTGGTATACTTTTTGTTAAAAAAAAAGCAGCTTTATTTTCTTCATTTTTTCCAAAACACAATTTTTCTAAAGCTGTTTATTTTCTAAAGAAAGTGGTTAACTTTTGAAGCCTTCAAGTAGTTATTTAATACAGATAAATACAGTTTTAATATAGTTCTATATTAACATGCAAGAAGGTATTCTGAAAATGAAGAACTTACTGATATACTTAGCAAGACATCTACTACAAGTCTGTTTATTTTAACTACTATGTTGCCATATATATAAATCTAAAACAGGAAAAAATGTATTTGGGTCGCATTCAGGTACATGAACCTGTTGTTTAGACTAGGAAAAGCACAGACTAAACCCAATGCAGGCCTAGCACTGATACGAGCCTTGCTATAACTTCGCCAACACTGCTTTGTTGTACCGCAGGTGCACCTGGGGCTTGTCCCAGCCTCGTCGAGCAGCTGAACTTTTGCCACCGAGCCCCGCGGCCGCTCCCTCGCTGGCCAGTTGCCCCGCAGAGCACGGGCGGGCTGCGGGGCAGGGTGAGCCCCACCGGCTGCCCCCCGGGAGCTCGATGCCGATGCACAAGGGAGCGCGGAAGGACGGAGCCCGTCCCGGCGGTCCCGGAGCCGCCCCGGTGCGCACGACTCCAACCGGAGCCCGCAGGGGGCGAGGCCGGGCCCGGCGCTCGGGACAGGCAGCCGGGCCAGGTTAGCCGAGGGGCTCCCAGCAGCCGCGGCCGCCGCCATTCATTGCCCGCGGCACCCCCCGCTCCGCTCCCACCGCCCAGGGTGCTGCGGGTGAGGCGGGCGGGGAGCGAGGCCTGCGGAGGCCGCCCCCCTCCCGGGCGCCGGGCCGGGGCA
>VWYH01001518.1:931816-1055725 GCA_013399365.1 Pampusana beccarii
CCCCGGCCCCCGGCCCTCCGCACCCGGGGTGGAGACGGGCTCGGGCTCCTCGGCCCGGGAGCGCCGCGGGCCGCCCGCTCCGCTCCCCGCGGCCGCGGGCCGGGACTCACCACGCATTTCTTGCCGAGGAAGCTGAAGAGGCTCTCGTTCTCCTGCGGGGTGAGCAGCAGGGACCCCACATTGCTGACCCGCCGCGGCTGCGGGGGCTGCTGCTGCGGGTTGCTGCTCATGGCCGGGGCCGGCCCGGCGCTGCCCTCGCCGCCCTGCGACCGTTGGCGCCCGCGGCCCCCTCCTCCTCTCCTCCTCCGCTGCCGCCGCGGCCTCACAGCAGCCGCATCGCGGAGCCTCCCTCTCGGGGCCGGGGAAGGAGGGAGGCGGAAAGGAGCGGCGGGGCCTCGGACAGCTGCCGGCCGCCCGCGAAGGGGGCGCGGGGAGGAGGGGCAGCCGCGCCGGTACCGCTCCGCGCCGGCAGCCGGTCGCACTCGCCGCTCCGAGCGGCGCTAAACTTCCAACTCCGGCCCGGCTCCGGCGGCCGCACGATCCAACATGGCAGCGGGGGCGGGCGAGACCACGGCGCGCGGCAGCCAGAGGGGAGGCCGGCGAGCGCGCTGCCGCCGCGACCATGCGCCGTGCGGGGAGGNCCCGGCAGCCGCTGGCAAACGCGGCCGCCCGCGCCCTCCCCGTCGGTACCTGCCAGGCCGGCCCGGCGGCTGCGGGGCGGGGAGCAGGGGGAAGATGAAGAGGCAGAAGAAGAGGAAGGAGCGGTCGCCACTGTCCCCACCGCCGCCTGCCCCGAATGGGGTCCGGCGGGCTGCGGGGGCCGGCGCGGCGCTGCCCCGAAAAACGCGGGAGCCGCCGGGGCGGAGCGGGAGGGGAGCGCGGCCGGGGGCGCTGCGGGCGAGGGGCCGTGGAGCCGTGTGGCCGTACTGCCCCGGGGCGGGGGCAGTTCTGAAACCCCGCGAGCGGCACCACTGGCTCGGCTGGAGCCCGTCACGCAGGGCTCGGGAACGAGGGTGTGCCAGCAGCGCTTAAATCTTTGGTGAAAACTGATTTAATTTGCAGCTCGAAAGTCTTTTCACAGAAAGGGCAGGGTTCCCGCACCAGTGGGGGGTATCGTTCCCGCATTGCGCGGCGCGGGTGTTGGGGCGGTGTCGTTGATGGCCCCGCGCAGGGGGCAGGTGAGCGGCTCCCAGCGCCCCCCGCCCCACCAGCCGGCTGCAGCCTGAGCTGAAAGACCTGAAAACAGTGGCAGGTACTTCAGGCTCTCCGGGGAGTCAGCTGCTGAGGAGAAATCACGTATACAGTCGGCAGCCTTTGTCAGCTAGATTTCTATTCCTGCTGCTTCTCCCCATGTGACAGCAACTAGCTGGGATAGAAGTGGAAGACCTTTCGAAGCCTGAAGACACAGAGCACAGCTGCCTTATGCCCAGCCTGGCTTTTGGTTGCATGAAATAAATGCTCATGCTTCTCACATGCAAAAGTGAAAACCAGGTGTCAAAGTGAGCTCTTGTTTTTAGATGAAGAATGTGTTGGGTTCACATCCCCTGGTAAATTAATTGTCCATCTGCAGGACGCTACAGCAATCCCATGATTATTTAGTTGTATTATAGGAAAGAACTGAAGAAGTACAGGAGAGGAACTAGAGAAGCACAGGAGGAAAACCTCTGAACAAAAGTATTTTGTGCAAAGCTGTACTGACTTCGTATGTTCCAAAAGACTGGGCAGGAGCAGATGGCAAACCCTTCTGCTCTGCTTATAGGCCCTTCTCCCTGTACTTAACAGAGCCTGTAACTGTGTCCAAAAGTGTAAGGAAGGGAGAATATGGTGGGAAATCCCGAGCTTCCAGCATAAAAATAATTTAAAATATATGCATATGCAGGCCTCCTCAATCTGCAGATCTTGCAGAAGTGGTTTGGGCCTTTGCTGTAAAGGAAAAAAAACCCAGTAGGATCCAATGCTTCCAAAGTACTTCTCAGCAATCCTAGGTTCTTCAGTTTTCACTCCTTTCTTGTATAAGTATGTGTATATTTTAGTGGAAGGGGAAATATTTTAGCTAAAGAATATTGGCAGCGTTTTGCATGTTGAAAGTATACATACAAAGATAAAACACATGGAAGCGCTTTACAAGACACTTGGGTTTGGCTTTGTTTTGTTTTTTTATTTCATAAAACAATTTTTTTTATAGCCAAAGCCATTTCAAGAGTATTTACATACCTCTGTTGGTGGTCATAGTGTAAACAGCTAAAAATATAGTACACTTTTGATGAGTACATACTGGTATTGTCCTGACCTTTCTGACCATTTATGTTCCTTGATTTTTTTTCTCATTTCTGTTATTTTTTTGCTCCCTATAGTGTCGATCATGCCATTCAAATAGAGTTCTGGGTGTCATGGGTGATACATTTTGCTTCATACTGTTCTTCTCAGGCCAGGTGGCTGGTAGCTATTCATAAGGGCCCTTTAACCTTCAGGCTCTATTGTTACAATTTTGTTTGCTTTTTTAATAGGGGTAGGCAGGAAAGGGAAGAAAAAAAGGACTATTTTCAGACTCTGTGTTTCATCAATTATGCAAAAGCTGTTTCTGTTTTTGTATCATAGCAAAGCAGCGAGTCCTGAAGGGAAGTGGAAATATCAGTATTAGGTGTTGAGTCCAAGGGACCCACTGAAAAATAGATTTTTGCCTTCCATACTTACATTTGCAGTAATACCAGCAATGAGCTGCTGTTGCTACATAAAACACCCAGTTTCAGGCAAAGTTGTCTCAAGAAAGACCACCAGCTAGAATTACGTGTCTATATTTTGAAGAAATTGCAGTGCTCTTTCTGACCTGTCTCAGGGAAACTGTTGCCATTGTTTATCCGAGGCTTTCCTCTGAATTCCTTACTGTAGTCCATAGGGTCCAAGCAGTGTTACCCACGACTGATGTCCATAAGGTTTACAGAACGCTGTTCTTCTGTATCTTTCCATTCTGGAATACCAACTTGTAGCACTGAGATACTGAAATACATTGGAAATGACATAACGTGTATCAATATAAGCAAGTGTAATGATTTTAAAGGTTTATATTATAAATAGTTATTTAATAAACAGTATTATTATCCTTGTGAGACTTAATCTTTGACAGAAAATATCTATCTCTGAATTTTGTCTTTAAATGTGGACCTCTAATGTAATTTTTCATACTTTCATACTTTGAATTTCAGAGTTTAAATATTCATACAATTTCAGAAATAACATCCTACAATTGAAAATGGAGTAAAAGGGTCAGGAAAACTTTGTACTTAAAGTTTGTTTTTCTAGTGCTACAGGTGATAATATTTTTAAAGGTTTTAGCAAAATCTGAATGATCTGAATGCAAGAATAAGTTAGTTCTCCAAGGATTTATTATTTTTGTTAGTAGTGCCACTGTGTTTCCTAAATCTTGACTTTGTCCCAGTGCTGAATTTAGGTCATACAGTTAGGTTTTCTTCTTTTCCATAAGATGAAGATAATTGATTACAGAAAAGAACAAGCAGGCTTAAAGGAGAATGTGGCTCTCCATAGAAAAAATGCTTCCTACCATCACTCTTCCATCCCCTGTTATACTTGGTGACACGTGGAGCAGCCCGGGACAAGTACAGACTGCGCTGCGGTGACCACATGAGCACGGCTGGGGCAGATCCAGGGTGAGAGCCTGTGATTATGGTCACCGCATGGGACGGGAATGTCCACAGGGCAGCCCAAAAATGAAAAAAAGTGGGGAAGGCCTTGTTTCCCTCAACACCCTTTTTGGTTGAGCCTGTAGAAAACACCAGTCCACTTACTGCAAAACTGCTTGTGGGAACCGAAAAAAGGAACTGTCTTTGTGGTTGGACGTGGGCTTTGAGCTGTGAAGACAAGTTCTCTTTTTTTAAGTGAAACATATTGTTTTTCTCAACAGAGACCTCATCAAAGAGAGCTGGGTTTACATCATTACTGAACTGATGGCAAATGGTATATTATTTTACTGACAAGAGGTTCATTCATTTCTACTCTTCTGTGCACTGAACCTTTAAACGTTTAGGAATCCCAGCTCGCTCTGGAGGTAACTGAGTCATCTGTTAAGTTACGGCTCATTTCAGATTCGGTCACTGCATTTCCTTTCTCAGAGATGTTATATTGTCTGTTTCAGGTGGGTAATAGTCTGGAAGAAAGAGGATCTGGATCCTATGATGGCTTTTTTCCTCTATATTGAATTTATATCCTGTAGATTTCAGTTACAGAAGGACATGAAGTAGCCACAGAAGTTGCAAAGTTGACAATTAAGTTTCTAATTAGTCAGTAAAGCCCCTGCTAACTCCATGTGGATGTGGACATGTAGTGTCAGTAGGACAAATCCTCTCCTTTTGTGGGCCAGCCACACAGAGTGAGCAGGCTGGAGCCTGAGAACCAATGCCATGGGACAATAACTCCTTTCATTTCTTGCACGAATGCTATCTTGGGTGCCAACTAGAACTTTTTCTCTCCCTGTAGTGCCTGTTACATTTGTCTTTCTGTTTGCTGTGTCTTTTCTAGCCCTCATTTTCAACCTCAGACTGCTTACTTGAAGGGAAGCTATTTTTGCCCTTCCGTTTTGCTCGGCAGAGGATAAGATTGATTTTGCTTTGGATGTAGAATCGTACTTCAAATATGCTAGGGTAAGATATGGGCCGCTCTGGTTAAACTTTGAAATCAGCTATGAGGAGCTCAACCTCTTTTCAAGAGCTCCTGTACAGTTCCTTTGTGGTGTGAAATATCAGACTGTATCAGTCTTCTTTTCAGGACTGTGGAGAAGATGGACCAAATGACATGCTGGAATTTGAGGCATCCTCTCTCCTCTTAATACTTAGTTATTGATCATTGCCTGCAGTAACTGTGTAACAGTTCTCTAGCTGCTCTGCACATTGGAAAAAAAACATTTTTCTTTCCCAGCCCAGCTAATCTTGCATCAAATCTTCTCTTCAGAATTGTATAGCGTGGGGTTTGTTGAAACACTCTTTATTCTCTTTGCTTGGTTTATACTTTAGCAGAGGTGTGACTTCTGAGTTTTATGCCCAGCAATAACCATGAGTGGAGTAAATGAGATTATTTTGATTTATCCACAGGTATTGAAAGGAATGTTTATTCCTTCCTCTAAGTTTCCTGGCAGGTTTTAAATTCAATATAATGAAATCTCCCTCCAGCCATTAATCAGCCACCATAAAGCTCAAGAACTTCACCAGTTATAAAAAAGAAAAACATGTTCTTTCCTTACAGCAATCTGCAAATCTGTTGTTAGAGCACATTTCCTTAACAACAGAAATCTTGCTCTGGCTTCAAAATGTCAGTTCTTGTTTGCAGCGTGACTGACCTCCCACCCTGAGCAGCGTAGTTCTGACCAGGAGGCCTCGTCCCTGCTGAGTGGGGGGAGCACAAGCAGCCGCATTCAAAATCCACCTTTTTTTACTGAAAGCACCAAGTACAATGTACATAGTCACCCTCTAAGAGCCTGCTTGAGACCAGTAGTTTACTTCCAATAGGTCAATGAACAGCTGGCAAATATGTAGCATGACTCAGCAACAGTTGCAATTTGGATCCTGATGGATGACTTAATAACTTTAATGTAGTTTTTCTTTCTCTCTCTCTTTTTTTTTTTTTCATTTTTCTTTTAATTCTGTTTCTGGCACATAACAACCCTAAGGAACTGGCATGAACTGTACCTTGGTTCTTGCTGGGGTTGTGCTTGGGCGCACGCTAACAGATCCTTCCTGCAGCCCCATGGTGTGTCAGGGCTGGCTGTGTCCTGCCAGGCTTGTTCTGCTGCCACTTCTCTCTAGGAGGCCAAAGAGCGAGATCCCATCCAAGGTCAGCCTTCATCTGGCAGATACGGCCAGACCTGGGGCTTCCCTTTTGCATCAGAATGTCTCTGGTGCATTAGTACTTCTTTAATTGTCTTGCTTCTGAGTGGTTTTGCTAGTTGATGCAAATATTTAGGAAAAAAAAAGAAAAAGAACAGCCTTTATGCATCAGTGTTCTTGGAGGCGTATGGCTCCACATCATAAAGCAAGATTGAGAACATGCTTATCTTGACCAGCCTGATTTTTGTGTTCAGGGAGTTTACTTACATCAGCTCCAGGCCAACTAGAGCCACTGGTGCGGTGAACTATGTTATTTTTATAGGAAAAATATATGTTTAACAAATCTAGAAGCTTAAAACGTATATGGTGTAGGAGCTTTGACAAATATGAACAAAATGCAACTGAACATGCTGCAAGCTGGCTTGAGAAGATGGATGAATACAAGAAAATCTGCGGTCTGTCCAGTTGTTTCACCTCAGAGGTAATGAAGTCTAAAAGTAAATCTTTGGGTTTGATTGCATCCTAGTAAATAAAGATAATCAAATTTCCTTTGAGACCTGAGGAATATCTGGAATTTAGCACAGACAGCCAAGATATTTTAATTGGTGCTTTCCTGGCTACCATATTATTACCTTCAATTAAGGCCTCTCCCCATGGTGTGCTGAGATGGCACGTACAAATGCTATCAGTGCATTATGTGGATATCTACTTCATTCATGCTTACCAACTAAACCTGAAGAAGGTGTCCTGTGAGACAAAAATCTAGCTCTTTTGTTCTTTTTCTAACTAAAATACTGCTGTGTGTGTAGCACAGCAGTGCCTGGAGCTCCATACAGATTTAGTGCCCAGGTGCCTTGTAAACATGGCTGAAAACCCAGCAACAGATCTGGAGGGAGACGATGTTAAACTTGGAGAACATCCACAGGAATCTGCCTCCTGAAGCTGACCATTGCTGAGTATTGTTTCTGTGTGTTACAACCTGAAGTAGAGAAATTTAGTTAAGTTCCTTAAATAATTTTCTTTCTGTACTTCATTATGACAAATACATTTGAGAAGATGTATGCCTCTTTTTTTTTTTTTTGTTTTGTAGATGTCATGGTTCTTCAAGCTTACCATCACTTTTATAAACATATATATTTCTCAGCTTCAGACCTGCTATTTTTCAGCTGATAGGATATTTTTATGGCTTTTAAGAGGGCCAGAAGAGATTTTATTTGAGCTCATAACTTTAGATTTAATTTTGCAGTGCTTGCATTAACTGTGTAACATGCAATGCTGATCTGCCTTGTCTAGTCAGGTTTCTTGGCCCTCGATTTTCTTGTATCTATTGAAAAGGTGAAACAAAACATCTTCATTTAAAATACTCTTAAAATAATTACAGTACAGTCAGTAGCTGTTTGAAAACTAGAATTGTACAGCACAATTAATAAGACTTTCTGGGAAAATACTTTGTACTGCTATAGCAGCTTTTTCACAGAGGTCGTGGCGGGGAGCCAGAGGAGGTTGGTAGACAGCTAAGCAACCAGAACAGAACCAGTTTGACAGCATGTACAGCTGATTACTGTGAGAATAATTTTCCATAAGTATAGCCTGCATGGTGTTTCCTTAAGGGGGGGGTTAATTTTTCACTAAACTTCCTAAAAGCTAAGCCATTTTTAGCTGTGGTAGAAAGCAATTTGTTTAAAGCAGATGGGATAAGGATCATTATGATTTTTTCACCAATTTAATACTACCTACACATTGCAGTAGGCAGAGGTATGATATTTCAGTATATATAGGCAATATAGGATTATTCCCGTAATGATAGATCATGACAATTATTTGGTTAGGTGTTTTGATTTCTACTAGCTACAGCGATCAATTCAGAATGAGAAAACATGAGAAATGTTCTTAGTGGCAGAAGAGATGGCCTTTAGGCATTATGTTCTCCTGCTTGTGAATGCCAGCTAGATTTTCAACATGTAACCATGAGAAATAAATTTGCTTTCTTTTCTAGGTTGCGCATAGTTATAACCATAGCGTAACTCTGGGAATATGGGCAGTCTTACAAGTTTTAAGGTACTCTGTAACCCATAATCCCTAACCAAGTATAACTGAATAATAGTTCCAGTCTCCAAAGCAGGTTTAGGTGCCTTCAGCTGATGCACTGTATCTGTACTTCTCCTTTCTCTGACTATCTCTGTGCACAAGGTCAAGGCTGAAAGAGAATATTACACAGGCCTGTGTCATATGGGGACTTCTTTCACTGAAATAATCTGGTATTAACTGTTTGCTTAAGGAATGGTATAAAGCAGATGAACTGGAATAAACGCATGAACTCTAAACTTTCAAAACGGAAGGCAAAAACCAAATCACATTTAGACTGAAAAAAGTTTTTGATGAAATAACAACCCACTCAATTTTTAATATAATTCTTGGATATACAGGGTGTTTACCAAAGTCTCTGTAATTGTGTGGCTTATTTCAAAAATGATGCAATCCATAACCTGCAGCCTGCTTAATTTTGCAATATGAGCTGTACTTATCCATTATTTATTGTCTTCGAATATGAGGAGGATTAGAATATTAGACAGAAAGAGCACAGTGGCTTTGAGGATGAGTCATAAGAATGAGACAAAGTTCTGTAGTAACAAATGCTGTGCTTAAGTGTCTGGGCTGAGAACAACGTATGGGGAGGCCTGAGAAAGGCTGGGAGCTGCCCTGGCAATGTGGCTGTGGAAAGGGGAATGCAGGTCCTGGGGGCTAAACCCAGGGGGTATTAGTGCTGTTGTGCAAGGCCCTCATGCACCTGATCAGAAATAACGTATGATTCTCTCTGCCCATTTTCGACAAGGTGAATTTAGGTTGGAACAGGTTCAGAGGAAAGATAACATGTCTGAGAGAACAAGAAAGAAGAGATGAGGTACCACGGCAAAACAAAATGACAAAGACCTGAGAAAAGTTGTAAAATTTTAAATATAGTGTACTTCTTGATCATTGAATAGATACAATTTCTGTTGGAGATAATTTCTGTGCATACATGTGATTTCTAAGCTATCCACATTGACCGCACCCTTGTTTATCAGGTGACTAGGGACTTCATGAGGGACACATCAGAGAAGAAATATCTCTTTTTAAAGGAAAGGGCGACGTTGGTTTGAGACAAATGTTTATAAATTAGTAATGGATACATTTAGACAGATATTTACAGATTCCGAATTGTGAGGATAGTCTGCAATGTGTCTTCAGCATCATTAAGTAGGGGCAAAAAATTGAACTGCTTTTAAGACAGAGCTCAAGACGTTTATCAAATTGATGTTATAAAGTGTTGCTTTTAACACGAAAGAACAGGACTCAATAATTCAAAAAATCCCTTCAGTTTTTCTGTACATATTTGTCTTTTAGGTATCTTACCATCTAAAAAGTAATAATAAAACCAGTCACGGCTATGGAAGGAATTCAGAATCCTTCTGTCTTAAGTTGTGTAAAAATAATAAATGATTTGGGGTCTGTTGGAGAAGAGTCACTTCTAAACAAATCTGTCAAATCTTGATTAAGTCTCTGTTTAGTCTGCAGTGAAGAAATTGCTCCGAATAGAAAATACATGATAAAATACGTCTAGCAGGTCTTGTCAAAAAGCCTTTTCATTCTATTTAGCACCTTCCAATAATAGACAATCTCTACTGCATTTAATAAAAAGTAATAAAACCTCTGAAGCCAGAATGGATTGCTGGTTAGTTTAAAACGAAGTTTATAACCTCTCTTTACAGCATGCTGCTCACTCTCTGTATCAGTGGTTAAATAAAGTCTCTCTAGGAGGAAGTTTCCATTCTGAGTCATAAGCATTGGATTGACAACCTTTATAGAAATTTAAATGCAATCCTATTAAACAGTACACTTCTATAAATGCTGAAGGATAGATTTCTTTCACTGGGTGCGGGGGCACTAAGCTACAGTATCTCAGAGAACGGTTTGTAGAGAATTTGCGTAGCTATGAAAAGAAATAAGGCTGTGAACTGCTGGGCTAGAACACCTCCAGCATCCCACCAGGGGGATGTGATATCTAATGGAACAGGACCCACCAGCTTGCAGCAATTATCTAAATGGTGTTTGCCCACAGGAATAAAGCAACAGCCACATAAATTAAAAATTGTTGAGTTTTCTTTCAATATCCCATTAGAGCTGGATACTCTTCTTGCAAGCATCACTTGAAACAAGCATGTCAATAAAATGCAAATAACTAGCATAATACTTCCTGGTGTGTATTTTAAATGTACAAAATTTAGAAAAATAATGTCCTGTAAACTTACTTTATGGAATCATCAACATTTGCTTTATCTCCCGTAGCTATCAATTTGGCTTCATTTTGAGATCACTCTCATGCAACTGTGGAATTTGGCCACAGGTTTTACCTTTATAACCACTGGCTAACCTATAAGTAAAAAACCTAAATGTGCTAAAAATGATAAAAAAATGCAAATGCCACTCTTGTCACAGAAAAAAAAAAATGTAGAGGGAAAAAGAATTTTTCTGATATTAAAAATAATCATTTGGCAAATGTAAAGGCTAGTCAACCCACTCAGGATGCTGAGCACACACACCAAGGAGACAACTAGAGAGATCACAGATGATGTTGTAATGATGAAAAGGAAGAATGCTGAAAAAATGAGATGAGAAGATGTTGGACAGCTTTCTGGAACAGCAGAGAAGACAACATCAGCAGGCTGGGAGCACGTGAGGTTCCTGTTCTGACTGAATCCCAGCATACGATCACAGTTTTGTGAAGCTGCTCCTAGTCACTAGGCTGGGCTCACAGTGAAGTCTTTAGACACTCATGCTCCTTGGTGCTGGGCAGTTCTCAGTGCAGTTCTCAAAGCCTACATAGATACATGAGCATAATAAAGCCCACCACTCTCAACATGATCCCTTCTGCTGGTCATGCACACAACACTGTACAAGTAATTTCTCGTTTTCACCTGCTGTCACAGCCTCCAGACCGCTGAAGATAAGGCACTGGTGTCAGCTTCCTGGGTAAGGGCATCTCAAGGGGATTGCAAGCAATACGTGTGGACACAAACCCTGTGCAGCTCAGCACTGTGCTTAGCAGAAGAGCGGAAAGCCGAAAGAGGAACGCAGTGAGACCCTGCCACCGTCAGAGTGTATAGATAGCAACACTTTCTGTCTTGTAGCAATAACTTTGTTCACCATCTCAGACTCTATGTGTTATTACTTCTTTGTTAACTTAAAGCAAAGAGTTGCTCACTGTTGGCGGTCGGTTGGTCTAACTTTCCCTTCTCTCTCAAAAGCACAGTTACTAATAAAAGTGCGAAGTTTGTGTTTTGCTCTACCTGTTTTTCTCTTGATGAAACTGAATAGCTAAAGTTAGGCCAAAAGTTTTAACAAGTAAACAAAAAAACCCAGGAAAACAACCTACACAAGTGAACTGTATTTCAACACACTCTTCTGAGCCAGCAATCGGAGATTTTTGGAAACAAAATCGGCCATTAACCAATGCAGTCCATAGAGTTAATCATATATATATGTATGTATTAGTACGTATATCATCACTGATTTTTCTCATCCTGTATTGCTATTCCAATAGGGATGCATCCTGGCCACTTGAGTAAAAGAAAACACTCACCAGAGGAGGACCATCTAGAAGAGTATCATTTGTCTTTGGCCTTTCAAATGCATATTACACCAGAACTTTTGTACCACCTAAGGCTATAACTGAACTTTTGATGTGTCTGCACTGTCTGGATGAGATTTTATAGCCCAGGGCCCTGAGGACAGGCAGGACTTCCAAGAAGGTAGAGCTTTTTCTTAGAAAGCTTTGAATAGCTCTGCTTCCTCACATGGATTTTTGAAGTCGCTGCTGGTCATCCAAGATAATTTGAATCCAAAATGATGTGAAAAACCTCCTTCTCTCAAAGTGCTGATGTGTTTGTGAGTTTTGTAAGCAGCTGGCATGTAAATATAAATGTTGTCCTATGTTAAACATTTTCAATGAATCAAAGAGATCCATAGTGGGTGCAAGTTGATCTCAGTAGATGTATGAGAGTTTAAATAGCACTGCAGACCTGACTGGTTCTTCAGTATGCAGTCTTATCTGCAGCGAGGTAAATGAGAATTTTTTACTAACGAAAGGTATGGGAACAATCCTGGATCCACAAATAGCCATAGCTCAGTGCTCAACCCTTGTTGAGCCACTTTTCAGCCACTGCCTGCTTTAATATTTAAAATCCTAAACTGGTCTATCAAAACCCTTTTTGATATGTTGCTGAAAAGACTGATGCCCTTCTTCAACTTAATGGCAGACAGTTATAGAGACCTGATAAATATTAAGATTTTTAAAAATATGTGATTACTGAATGAAGAAATTCCAAAGTCCCCTGCTTTGGTTGTGTTTTCTGTTACTATCTGCATGTTAAATAAATATTTTTTGATTCCTAAATCTTGATAATGATAAATTTGCATAAATCTTTTGATGTCTTCCATTTCATAATGATACATTTATTTCTAGTGTTTCTAATGCTCCCTCATTTTGCCCTGCCACAAATGCTGAAAAAGCGAAACTATGGTAAGGTATTGCCCATTCTGATACACCAGATCATGAAAGTGCAGATATAATGACAATTAACATGGCAATTGGCATGACGAATGACGGTGACCAAGCTTTCTGCAATTATAAAACTGGCTTTGGCTTCTTTCATTCTCACTCCAACTTTTTTCAGACTGATGAGGAAAAGTTTGAATTTTAAAGGACTTACCATTGATATTATGCACTTGTCTTTATTCTGCAATCATGTGCTGCAAATTGCAGAAGGGGTTTGGGGAAAGGTTCAAGTGGCATCATGCTCGCTGTTGGGCCTGGAGTGCTGTGGGAACAGCTTCTACTCTCGGTGACATTTTCAACCCAAGAAACACAGCAGGAGATGAAAAGGTGGGTGGAGTGACTAGCATTTAAATGAGCTAGACTGCTTCTAGCATCAAAAGAGAATCAGTCCAAGAATTGGCCAAAGGGTCGACCAGATTCTTGCCTTGCCTAAGGCAGTATTGCTGTAATGATTTTGGTCTTTGCAAATGCTTATGGCAAATGTGGAGCCAGGGAGCTCAGGCAAACTCCTAAATTTGCCAGGGGCTTTGTGTTGGGTTAGGGATTGTTCTCTTTCTTTAAACAATGGACATTTGACTTCTAGACAGTTTATCTTACCCAAATTATGTCTATACTATGTTTCTGTAACTTTTCGTTTTTCTAATAAATGTTCTCAGTTTATTGTGCAAGGTTCTGATGTCTTTCTTCATCAAGTGAATAATTGGGCTGGTTTGCTATATGCTGTTTTAATCTGTCTTGATTAATCTCTGCAATTTAACAGGTAACTAATTGCAGCCCTGCTAAATAAGATTTTGGGGAAGCATTTTCTTATTGTTTGCCTTTATAACTTTATATATATATGTGTGTGTGTGTAGAGAGAGACGTATGTGTTTTTATATTCTTTTGCTTCTTTGGAATTAAATGCTGCCATTATTTTATGACATGCATCCATGTAGTGTCCTGGAATATCCCTTCTCAAGAGAAGATAACATCACGGGAAGGAGTTCTGTGATTCTGTGATCTCAGAGAAGATATATCCCACCTGGAATCCCTGTAGGTATTTCCTGAGTCAGCAGTTCCAAAATGGAGACCCTAATCTCCTTGAGGATAAGGTGTGGCATAAAGCCTAGATGAACAATCCCCCTAGCAGCTTAACCTTCAAGAACTGGAAACTGCCACAGCCATGTCCAGAAACGCTTGGGTGCCAGGCGTGTCCAGCCATGGAAGTGAAGGTGGAAGCACTTGGACGTTTTCTGTTTGCCCACATGAGCTTTGGGCAGCAGAAGGCTCTTGAGCCACTGTCCTGTGTCACATATGGAGGATGGGCAAGACCTGCCCCACCTCTTCATCTCACCAGAAAGGATCTCTGTAGCTTGCAGGTGTAGGGGAACCGTTGGGCAGCAAAATTGACCAGCCTTCCCGTTTTCCCCCCATGCTTCTGGGAGTGCCTAGTCCTACGATGTGGTCAAGGGAAGGAGCCATACCCAGATGCTGTGAAGTTCAGCCTTCCATTCAGCAACAGGGAGAGAGCCTCTGACCTTTGCTCACAAGGGGTAATGCGATTGCAGAACCATATTCGTTGCACAAATATCTGATTTTGGAAGGCGGGTACTCTTGTGCTGGGTTTTGCTTTACAGGCCACGTCATATTCTGGCACTTTGATTTTGGAAAATAGCTGCAATTAACAAGAAATATTTTAGGGTTAACTTGTATTTCAGTGATTAAAAACAGCGGTTACTGTTACTTCGCACATTAACTTTTGTGAATACTATTTTGTACATTTACAAAAGGCAAAAAGAACTGAGAATGCCTCTAAATGTAAAGCTACCAGTGCTATAATATATAGTTCCTCTTATAGGTTCACCACAAAGGATCATGCCCACCTCTTGACACAGCATGTGCAGCCCTGTATTAAGCTATTTTAATGGCTCTTAATTCAGTTTTGATCTTTAGAGCTTGTTCTTGAAATCTATGTTTAAGATAGTCCATATTAAGTCATTTGGAGTACTGAATTAAATATCATCCAAAGGGCTCAAAAAAATCTCAATAATGTCATTTATACGAGGCACAAAGGGTGGGATTCATTTGACTGGATGCAGACCACTCCAGTAGCTTCTACGGCTGTGCTAATCACATCATTTTCCCTTTATAACCAAAGAAGAGAAATAGGCACTGTAAGGGTATGAGTCAGCTGATCTATTTCAGGTATTTGTATACCATGAGACCAACTGCACCTTAAAAGGAACTGTCGCTCCTTAGTGACTTCAAAGGGTGCTTTGGTGACCAGTTCAGGTATAGACATTTGTACTGGTGATATCTAAAGAGATACCTAAACCCACTGGGATAACTGACAGTAATTATGGGCATGCCTTTGAATGAATGAGCTCAAGCACTACACATTTTACTCTTACCGCTACAGCTGTTTGCATATTAAACAAGCGAGTTATACTCTGTCATCAGCAATATTCTTGAACTTCTTTTTCTGTCTGCACAGGAGGTTGCTGACAAGCCCGACTAGTCCTTTAAAAGTAGAAGAAACTGAGATATTAAAAAAAAAAAAAAAAGACTGACAAAAATGAGTCTACATCTTCATAATCCTCAGAGTGAAGGCGTGTGCCTCAGTTTTTAAGCAAACCGAAATCCTCTATATGTGGATTTGAACAATTTAGGCTCACTCTTGGAGTAAGACATTGCCACTGCAAGTGTAGCTATTGATAAACGTATTTTAGCTTGCCTTTTGTTTGTTTGTTTGTTTTTGTTTTCTGGGGCTGACCTCAAAAGCGTTTTTCAAAAATCATTCATAGACATTAGCCAGTGTTTCAGAAATATGTGTTCCATGGGAAGTTATCAAAATATTGTGCACTTTCTGCATAATAGAGCACAGCTCTGCTCTGAAGTCTTCTGAAACAAAGATTATGCTTTAGACTCAAAAGGCTGCTCTGTAGAATTATGAGAACGAAAAAGAGGGCAGGAGGGAAATGAGAGAAAAGTAAAACCCAACTAAATTTACTAAAGAAAAAACTTTCATTTTCACCCACAAGATGGTGCCACTTCCTCAAGGTAAAATACAGTTTTCCTTTGAAAAAGGTATAAAAATGACACAAATTAATCCACGTGAAAAGGGTGATGGAGCACAGAAGTCCTATTAGTGCCTTTAAAATAGTGTTTAAATGGGATTTAAATGACATATGGTCCTTATGGTGGCACTCTGCACAAGAATAAGGTACATCCTGCAGGAATTCAGGGACATATTTGCTAATCTGTGTGACAGAAATAGCCTTTTCGTGCATATTGTCACTGATAGTTCTTCAGGGTCACAACACTCAGTCTGAGTGGTTTCTTTTTCTTTCTATGCACCGTAAAAACAATTGTTTAGCAAATTTTGAAGTGTTATATCTAAGGAAATGTACTGAAGATGGGCGATCTGCACAGATATAGCCGCAATTTAAAAGGAGTGGGTTTGCCAATGTGTGGCTGAGAAAACATCTTGAGAGACTTTGTTGCTGGGAATGATTAATTGGGTGGAAATCTACCAGCTCCCAGCTTTTCTTTAGGTTGCTGTTGGGTTTACAAAATTGGCAGTTAGAAAAACAAGACAAAACACTTCTAACTTTTAGATTAAATGCAGAGAGAGTGAAAAAGCAGAACATTCACAGTATCATTGTTATAGTCCCTTCAGGATAAGACCTTTTGGGATTGTGACTGCTGTTTATTATTCTTTTCATCTAATTACACGTGAAAACCTGAAAGAATAAGAAACAAGTTTATGGTTTTGCGTAATATTTCATGTGTAAAATCATATTGAAGTCAGATAATGGAAGAGCAGGACATGGCAAAAAGAGGCAGCCCCTTGGCAGCTGTCTGTCCCCACCCTTGGCTCCCCTTTGCCTGTCCCCTTCCGTTCCCTCTGGGTGCTCTGGACTTTGCACCGGCCTTCTCTCATCCATATAGCAGCATCTCCTACCTGCTTTCCTGGTTGCTTCCCCTCTCTGCTTCCCCTCACACTCATTTAGTAGCTGCTTCCTCTGCGAGGCACCCAAAAAAGTGCAGTGTGGAGGGTCTCCTTGCTTTTGTTTGGGGTTCAAGTATCCCAAAAATAGTGGCTAATGAAGCAAAAACATTGGGCAAACTTGACCATATGCATCATTGCCAGTCAAATGCATTGTAAGAAAATGTTTTCATTTCCTAAGAATAGAGGTGTAATTTTGTGTTTTATCACGGAAATACTAGTCTGTAGTTAAGGTGGAAAAATCAATCTTTTATTCAGATGAATTGTGTGTGTGATTCCCACTGCAAGTCAAATCACATCGGCTTCTACATCTTTCAAGCAGTCTCGTGAGTGTTATTTGAGAGGATAATCCAAAACCGCTTCCGTTCACATGGTTAGCAACAGCAGCGTGATGGCTGAAATTGTTTTTATTGCCCAATGAACTCTTCTGAAGTGTAGAAACCCTAACACAAGTAGCTGGATGACAAAGCATGAACTCACCTCTGATCCGTGAAGCAAGTCGTTGTCTCAAGTTTTTTCTCCACTCGCACCCTGGCTTCCGCCTGGCCCAGGTGATACGGTGTCATCCGTATGGTAGCCTCTAATTCTGGAGGAAACAAGTTATTCACCACCTGAGGCACGTTACCATCCCAATGGGTGTCAAAAGAGATCCCTTCAGGTTGCCTAAGTACGGGATTTTGCATGACTCAGGGTAGTATGATGGCTCCATATCTTGTTTGTTTAGGCAAGCTGCAAGCCTAAGGATGTGTCCCAGCCTAAGTCACGTAGGGTGTTTCTCCGATACCTAAGTAATCCGGTTCCTTATGGGAGTTCCCCATATGCATATGCAGCCTGTGCTTGAAAAACAAAAACTAGTTTAAAGATGAGACGCAAAATCTTATGGAAAATGACTGTACTACTTCCTTGATTTGCACAAAAGTCTGGATTTGAAGTTATATTGCAAGGCCCTTGGTTTTTACTGGTTATGTAAGATGCAAAAATACATTTCGTTTTTATTAAAATTCCAAAGAGAAAGGAAGATGAATAAAGAGGAAACAGAAAAAACTTCAAAATTAGGCTTAACATTTTCAAATAAGTGGATATAAATTGGGTTAAATCTTATTAGAAATCTCAGTACTCCATATTTCCAAGTAGTTCCTCTATATAATATAATATTTTTTTTGTATTATACAATGTTTTTAGAGGAAAAAAAAACCCACCTCATTTGATAGTCTTTAAAGTCATAATTAACACCTCTTCTGTGAAAAAGAAAAAGTGTTGATTTCAGACAGTAGCTTTTGTGTTTCACGGTTAAAATTGAATCATGTTTCCTTGTAAAGCAAAACAAAGCCCTTTGGTAGGAAGGGGAAGGAGGAAGGAATAGCAAAGGCAGGAAAATGTAACTTCTGTATCTGGGCAGTTTTTGGAACATGTGATCCAAACTGTGTTCTTCTAGCCAGGAAAAACATTTGTGTTCTTGCTCTTATTTTCCTCTCTACAATTCATGGAAAACCTTTTTTTTTTTTTTTTTTTTTTTTTTTTTTTTTTTTTTTTTTAAAACTAGATGTGATTGTTTGGGATTGATTTTTAGCTTGCTGCCCTAGGCTAAACGTAGCAGGGTGAAGGTGATCTGCCTGGCTAAGACGCGTTCTCATTCAGACAGGAAGCAGAAAGAATTGAGAAAAAAATATTGCAAAGAAGGAAAAAAGAGCTGGAAAGGAGGTTCATACATCACCTATTTGCTCTCTGTTTCAGCCTGGTGTAAAGAAGGTGTGCACTGCTGGTGAATTCGGGGTGCTGGTTTGTGGTTCTCCCATCCTAGTTTCATCTTCAGCACTTTTTAGAGTCTTTCCGCTTTCAGTTCTCCCACACTAAGAGCTTTTAAAAGGTCAAGGGGCATGACTAAAGTGAACGCTTCTGCAAATATCTTTATTTTTCATATTGCTACTAGCTGGCAAACAACTTTTTGACAAAATTTCACGAGCCTGAGTGATCAATAAGGAAAAGGGCAAGATAGCTTTCGGATAAGCAAAGACTTATTTCCCACAAGAAGTATTTTCTCAACTGGTGGAAAGGAAAAATCTTCTTCAATATGGAGGAATAACTTGATCTTATGAGTTTTCTATGATTCTGCTTGTTTTCAATATCATGCTAGGAAATCTACGAAAATTGAAGAGATACGATTTAGCTACAGGCCCCATCCTCTGCTTTTTGGCTACACAGTAGAAACAGAAGAAAATTGCCTTGCAGAAGTATGTGGGAAATCATGGTTGTTCTTTAGTTTCCTCTTCAGTCAACATAAATTGACATTTTTTTTTCTCCTTATTCATTTATCTCCTGCTGTTGCTTGCAAGTACCATCAGCCATACAGGCCTATGAGTCAGCCACCTCTCTGCAGGAAGCTGAACACTAAATTCCATTTCTTCCTTCTTACACTTTAAATATAACTTCATTCCTCTGTTCAACCAGGAACAAGATCTGTTACTTATTCTTTTTTCATGTGATGAGATTACAAGTCCCTTTGGTGTGACAGCAAAAATTCATCTGTGTTCAGGAAAAAATGGATGTACAATATTTTTTCTAAAGAAGTGCCAAAATAATGGCAGTATCACAGGAAAAAAAAAAAAAAAAAAAGAGAGGTATTTAAGTAAATTATCTCTGCAGACAGCAGCGTCTCAGACCCGTTGACTCTTATTTTCAGGAAAATGTATTCAGCCAGTCTGCCCAGCTTTTTACTATTTGATAGATGTACCAAGAGTTTGGGAGCCACAGATCTGATTTTGTGAGAGTTGTCACTAAAGCATTTACCTCTCCAAAATGATGTTCTGAGTGTGATAAGTTTATAAATGTTTGCAGGCTTTAAGCTTTCAATATATTTTCTATTTTTGTATTGTATCTTTGTTTTGTAAACATAATAATCACCAGAATGAGATCTCCACTATCTAAGTGCAAAAGTCTGGTTTGCTGAGCATATTCTCAGGAGCTCCTAGGAAGAATACCTAAAAACTAAGATTTACCAAGCCCCTGGATACATCCAGAGAATGGTAGTAAATTACATGGTTTTTGCCTTTACACACGGAATTAAATATTTGTGGAAATGCAGAGGTGTTTCTGTAAAAAGAGGTTCTGTCTTAAATAGATTTTTTAGGTTCTTTATAGCACATAAGGAAAGTGAAGGGAGTTCATCTCTAATTTTTTATAATTTTCATTAGGCTAAGAGGGAACATTAGATGTTCCTTTGCTGGAACCTCTAACCTAATTGCAAAATATCCTTGTAACACTGTTAAATCCCTGATCTTTTTCCTAACAAAACCAGACTGCTAACCCAAACTTTGTATTGGTGTTGGCTGATTAGTAATTGCCTTGGTATTCACAGGTCTGGCCTTTATTTCACCCTAAAACTGTGCACACCCACTGTCCTTTCCTGCATGGCAGAAGTGCCACTCACAGGCAGGTTGTACATGTATTATTCAGAGAAACTCCTACTGGAGAGAGTTTCTCTGAATAAGCAAACAAATAAAAAAGAAATATGTATATATATGGTTCAACATCCATGGGGTGCATTGGCAATTCAGCTTCAGGCAGTCTGATGTCTCTCAGCAAAATAAGTGAGGCAGGTTGGATTTGGTCCTGCATCTCCAGGGAGGTTGGATATGACAGTGGGTTGGAGTGTGAGTGCTGGCAATGGGGGCCAAGCACTTTTCTGGCAGAGGTGACCTGAGTGTCCTTAATTTCAGCCAAACTCGACTGAAACCCTGTCACAACAGGGTGCTCTTCCCCAAAAAGCTATTGGTGAGAAATGTTGACAAAAAGGTAGCTAACCATAGGTATCAGCACCCCAAACTTGCCACTGTCCAAACAGAAAGCTGGGAGAGGCAGTTAATTCTGTTTCATGGGTAGCTAGATATTTTTAGGATGTGTTTCAGTTTTATTTTATCTACCCATAAAAGTAAATGTCCAGTACTCATGATTAAATGTGTTCAGAAAAGCAAGAGAGGGACGTAATCCTTTAACTCTCTAACCTTTGAAGGGTTAGATTTATAAAATTACATAGGGGCTTAAAGTGCAGATAACTAATAATATTTTCAAAAGCAACAACCCTGGCTCAGTGCTATCAGTCTTACAGCTAAAGACAGCTAGGTGCCTGATTGCACTCAAGTCACCAATGAACAGGAATTAAATATTTGCGTAATTTTACAGATATGAGCCCTTAGACATATGAGGCATCATCAGTTAAACTGCTTTTAACAATATCAGTAAGTGCCTATTTGCATCTTTAGGCAATGATGTGACTTGGAAATCAGACCACAGGGGCATGAGCCCTCTTACTTCACATTAACTTTAAATAAAATAGACCCTTAGGAGTGGAATTCAGTTCCAGGTTCATGTATGGGCTTGAAATGAAGCCCATAGCCCACAGATCTAATAAATTTGACAACATTTATTTTAAAAATCAGTATTAAAACTCAGTCTAATACCGGATTATTCCAACATGCCTTCTCAAGCTTTTTTTTCCTAGCTATGGAGCATAAGGATTTATTCTATATGCAGCATTGAATTTAACTTTTTCTAAAATTCTTTAAAGTAATTTTGTTATTAAATGTATAGTCTTCATAGAATTGCTATATTTGTCCAGTTGTTTAATAAGCTGTGAGGTTTTTAGAAGCATTTTTTTGTTCAGAATGCATTTGTGACATGGCACAGAACCTGGATTTTAATATATATCAGGACTTTGTGTTTCTCTTATAGTCTTTGAACACTAATATTAATACAGACTTAGTAATTAGTTAGGAAACATACATTCTAATTAATTTGTCAGTTATCTGAAAAAAAACCCCAAACCCTAACAAGTTCTGTGTTTGAGAACAGACTACACGTTATTCAAGTGGCAACCCATATGTTGTGATTTCTGGAGGCATTTCTCTCTTGATGCATAGGAAGCTGGGTCATATTTATCAGGAACGAAACTTTGAAATAAAAATGTTATTTTTAGAAGGATAGTAAAAGGCTGGGAAGAGCTGAGCTTCCTTTCCAGCTCTAAACAAATACCACTCTACTTAGGTACAGCTTTCTTACTCTAATTCCTTCCCTTGAAGATCTTGGTTTTGCTTGTAATTCAAAGAAAAGCAGAGCATAAGTCTTTCTCTGAATTATTCCCCCAACTGTCTCTACCTACAGTACCCTTTCATCTGCTGCAGCCCATCGTTCCTTCTGTCCCACAGAACATTTTCTGCGAGGCTGGGGCTGAGGTCCAGCTGCTGACAAGGAGCAGAACTTGGGGAGGCCCCCAATAGAGATGCCCACCACCTAAGTTCAGGGAGACAAAGCAAGGCTGCTCTGAGCCTTTAGATCTAGCAGAAGCTTTGTATGGCACACAGGGAGGTTGGCAGGAGCTCGACTGCAAATCCCGGTGTCATTCTCCTCCCGTCTGTTGGAATTATTTATATACACGCACAGACGTCCTTTGTCAGATGGCAGGAATCAATAGCTGCTGACTCACGGCAGTTGTTGCACCTCCCTTATCATCTCCATTTCTCAAATATCAAATTTAACCACAATATCAGTCAAAAATAACAACCGTAATGAAACATCCTGGGTTCTTAGTGCCAAGTGCAGGTGGAAAGGTGAAAAGCTGAAACCTGTGGTGGGTTAGAGTATCACACTGACTTGTATTGAGTATTACTATTGCCATCAAGTAATATTGTAGAAATGAAACTACTTCGTCTAAAAGCTGTTTCTTCCATTCTGTGTTGTGTGGGGCTGTTTCATCACCCTGAACACACGCTTTGTGCTCTTCTTGGCTTTTTTCCCCACTGGTTGGGGGGATTTCTCATTTCAGCAGCTCAGAGTGTTGCCCGAATGAATTGTGATGTCTTGAAGAAGCAAGTTGTTCTGTTATCTTTGTCTCCTGTTCATCCTACAGGATTCACTTTTCTGTGCAGTTCTCAGTAAAACCCCGGAGTGGGGGGTATCTTGGTAGGTGCCAGCTGTTTATTTCAAATTTGTTGTTCTTTCCCTATTTAGATAAAGAAATGCCATACTCTCCACTGGTTAATCTGAGTTGTTTTTTTCACCCTGCCACTTTGTTTTAAGTGTTTTCAGGTCTATTTTTTGACTATACCAAAGATTTTACCTACATATGTATATAAACCAAGTACATGTGCACAGCAATGTATTTGTTTGACTCTTACATACTGATACTATAAATAATATTTAATTGGAAAGTTACTCTTTGTCTGGTATATTTGAACAGATAGAACAAAGAGAATCAGCAAAATTCCTTGTGAATTATGCCTCAATTTTCTTTATATCGCTCCACCTGAGCAAAGGATGACAAAGAGGAAAACATTTTAGTGGAGTGAAATGAGACCCAGAACAACGATGAAAGTAAAGGGGGTGTACTGTGTCCAGTTCTGGGCTCCAAGGTAAAGATGCAGCTAGAAACACATTGAGAAAGAGGCATTTCACCCATATGTCAGGTTCATCTCTGCTCCCTGAGATAATTGGGCTGAAGAGATGTTTACAATGGCTTAAAAAGGAAGATGGACGTAAGGCCGAATACAAAAAACTGTCAGTTTAATTTTACTCTTTATGTCCTATTTCAGGTGAATAAATTGCGCTTTGTTTTGAACAAGCTGTTGCTGAGTCCTAGCAGGTGCTCAGGAAAAGCTGTGCCTGCCGGGCGAGCCCCCTTGCTGCGCTGTGGGGTGGGAACCCTGAGCTCAGGACTGTCATGTGGGGCAGAGGGGCTGCAGAGGGGCAGCGAGAGGCATCTCAGTAGCGTGGCAGGGGTGCACCATCTGACCCATGGCATGCCTGGGACAGCTGTTAAATGCATCCTCGATCATATTGACCAAGGGTGTTGGGCGACAGTCAGTAATGAGAAGTTATTTCAGCCTTTTCTGTTGTAGAAGGGATACTAAAGCCCCCGCAGAGCTTGTAGATATGGGCACAAGTCTGTCTGTCTGTCTGTGTAACTGCATGTCCTCCCCTGACAGCAAACATCAGCCAGGTCTCAGAGACAATCTTATCTCTGCCCATCGATGGAAACAACCTGCTGAGCAAAATGCAAGAAAAAAAGGGAGTCGTGCTGCAAGCTGTAGAACCAGCGCTGGAGAGATCTTCTGTACTGCCTCATCCTTGGGAAACCTTAGTTTGGAGCTCAGTCAAAGATGAGAAATAGGCCCATAGGAAACTGGCATTTACTATTTCCAGGGCTCAGGGAGCTACTTGTTTCCTGCTTAATTCAAATAGCTGTGCAGATTTGGAGAAAAATGTGGCTACAACAACAACAAAAATGTCTGTAGTTGTTCCAATAATTCTCTGTACTTATTTCCTGTATTTATTTCAAATTTAATACTTAAATGGCAACAGTTGTGCTTGACAAGATGAGGAAACTCAGGGTTTCCTTCTTTTACACTTCACAGCTCCCACATGGGAATGTGGGCATTTCTGACCTCCTTGTCTGCACTGTTACAATACACAAAAGCCCTTGACCATCCTTCTATCCATCCCTATGTATCTGATGGGGGTTTGACTGCTCACTGAGATAAGACGTAGCCGTCTAAGCTGCTGTCATGCTGAACCGTTTAAAAAGTGTCTTTGAGGAGCACACAGGGGTGCTGTGATATTGCTGATCCCCCCTGTCCTGCTCTGGTCACTCACATGATCCCATGGGCTCAGCTGTCGGGATCAGGAACCAGTGGTCCCCAAGGTCTGCTTGCAGGTGTTATGTTCAGGGAACTGCAAAGACCGAGCATTTTGGGTTATGTTTTAGGGAGGTTTATGCCTAAATAATAGAGTCATAGAATCGCTTAGTTTGGAAAAGACCCTTAAGATCATCGAGTCCAACTGTTGACGTAACACTGCCAAGCCCACCACTAAATCATATCCCTAAGCACCATATCTGTGCATCTTTTAAGCACCTACAGAGATGGTGACTCAACCACTTTTCTGGGCAACCTGTTCCACTGCTTCACAATCCTTCTGTAAACAATTTTTTCCTAATATCCACTCTAAAACTTCCCTGGTGCAACCTGAGGCCATTTTGTCTTGTCTTATAGCTTGTTACTTGGGAAAAGAGACCAACCCCCACCTCACTACAGCCTCCCTTCAGGTAGTTGTGGAGAGTGATAAGGTTTCTCCTCAGCCTCCTTTTCTCCAAGCTAAACAGCACCAGTTTCCCCAGCTGCTCCTCATAAGACTTGTGCTTCAGACCCCTCACCAGTTTCATTGCTCTTCTTTGGACACGCTCCAGCACCTCAGTGTCCTTGTAGTGAGGGGACCAAAACCGAACACAGTATTCGAGCTGTGTCCTCACCAGTGCCGAGTACAGGGCGCTTCCCTGGTCCTGCTGGCCTCACTATTCCTGATACAAGCCCCTGCTGTTGGCCTTCTTGGCCACCTGGGCATACTGCTGGCTCATGTTCAGCCAGCTCTTGACCAACACCCGTGAGTCCTTTTCTGCCAGACAGCTTCCCAGCCACTCTTCTTCAAGCCTATAGCGCTACCTGGGGTTGTTGTGACCCGAGTTCAGGACCCGGCACTTGGCCTTGTTAAACCTCATACAACTGGCCTCAGCTCATTGATCCACCCTGTCCAGATCCCTCTGTAGAGCCTTCCTACCCTTGAACAGATCAACACTCCCACCCAACTTGGTGTCGTCTACAAATTTACTGAGGGTGCACTCAATTCCCTCATCCAGATCATCGATAAAGAGATTAAACAGAACTGGCCCCAATACTGAGCCCATGGAACACCACTTGCGACTGGCCACCAAATTGATTTAACTCCATTCACCACAACTCTTTGGGCTCAGCCATCCAGCCAGTTCTTTAAAATCGCTCTTCCTGAACTATTTTGTTTACTCGACTTTGCGAGCATCCCTGCTTCTCCCTGTGCCGCAGTGGCTGAGCTGTCCCTGCTGTTAATGCCCGTTGCTGCTGAGTCCAGAGCGTGTGACACTCAAAAACCAATTTAATTCTTCTCAAACACCAGTCTGGTCATTGCCTTATCAGGCCATGAAAATAGGCAATACAAAATTATTATAGCAAGAGCCAGGCTGCTTACAAGTAATATATCTAACTTTTAAATTAATTTATTTACTTACATTGCAATGACATGTTGAATGTTTAGGAAAAATTCTGCTCTTATCTTCTGCCCTCACTTTCTCATTAGTTAAAAGCCCACTCATTAGGAAGAGCACATTCCTGGGACAAACACATCAGCTGTTGCAAGTTGTTCCACCAAAGTTTTCTGCTGTTCACTGATTTTATAGAGGTAAGTGCCGTGTTATTTACGCAATTAATAGTCAGTAAAGACAAAGTTTTCACTTCTGCTTATAGTCTACCAGTTAGGAAGTCTTCCTGTGTTATTTTCTTTAGCACGTCAATCCTGGGATATATTTTCTTTCTTTTTTTTTTTTTTTTTAAATTTCTGTCTAATAGCTATTTGGTGCTTTACAATCCAATGTGCAACAGCAATTTTAAATTAGAAAACAGATCCTGAAATGCTGCTTGTGAATAAAATTCATGTTTGGAGAGTTATGTTTTGATTTTAAAGGTATTTCAGAATTCGATTTCTTAATTCAATACTTAAATGCACTGGGTTGTGCATGCAACACAACACACCTAGAAAGTAGCTAATCATCTGTTGGTCATGCATTTAATCCCATATGAAAAGTAAAAAAATACTTCTTTCATTAGAAGCAAAACATTCAGGGTAGTTGTTTCAAGATGACTCACAGTAAGGCAGTCCATCACCTACAAACACTGTATCTTAAAATTATCTCAAAAGGACCGGAAAAGAGGATGCAGTTAGTTGCTTGCCGATGAGTTCTGTTTATGAATGATTTGTATTAATATGTTGTGGTGGGTATTTTATAGAGCTAGAGATATTTTTAATTCATTTATTTGAGACAATGTAGACACCAGACAAGCTGTATTGGCATGCAAATAAAGCCTGAAGTTAATCTCACCTCAAATGCTGTACGCGCATTTTCCAAATTGTCCTGAGTTTTTGTTCAGCAAAGTGTAATATTTCCTTTTGTCTTATCCAAGGAATATGAATTATTTACTGCAAGCAGAGATTTACAGTGGAAATACACAACTATTTTAAGCATTTGCCAACATATTAGGGTTTTTTAGCTGACTAAAAGACACATTCTTCCACTCACAAGATTATAAATACTTAATAACTCAATTAATTCAACTGGAATATTTCCAGATTTACACCCCTCAATTAATTTCAATTGAATTTTCTTGAATTACACCATCCGAAAGCATAATTTATCTTTGAGAAAGCTCAAGTTAATTTAGCTCACAGCATTTTCTCAAGAATAAGCCATGGCCTGATTGTAGGAATTCTCTGTGTTATCAATCCAACTTAATTTTTTCTTTCATAAGTGCCTCTAATAACAATAAACTTTTCAAAAAATGAATGTGTGAATTAAGCAGATGTTGTGAAAGAAGCTAAACTATTTTAAACCCTTTGCATCAATGTAAACTCGTGTATTATTTATTGTACATTATTACCAATTCTCATAAGCTATTAAAATACATGCCTGAAGGTAGAATGTATTCTATTAATACCAATTAATGCTCATGATCTTCAGTTAAAATTATTTAGCAATAAATTAAAAGGAAAATCTATAAAACAGCAAGAACTTATTTTCAGAATACTGTTGGTAGGCACTTTTATTTTTCCCCATTAAGGGCCAGAGCCAAAAGAACACTGAACACCGCTGAGGACATTAGTCCTAATTATTCAGGGAATTAAGGCTTTTACAGCTACGACAATCAATATGTATCCTCGGGAAGGCAAAAAATACAATTCATTTTTTCCCTTTTATTCTTTGCATATGGGGAAGAAATAAATATTAAAATTGCATACAAAATATTATATTTTTAACATAAAATTTACGATTTAAAAATTTGGGAATATTTTACCCTAGAATATGTTCATTTCCAGTTTATAATGCAATAGAAGCAGATGAAATGGAATTGAAAATAACAATACATCAAACTTTTTAATAAAAAAATTCAATCAGTGCTTTCTATTATATATACAATCTAAATTCAGGTATTACATCTGTAAAATGGTATAATACTTTAGATTTTCATAGATTTTTAGAATTATAGAATGGTTTGGGTTGGAAAGGACCTTAAATATCATCTAGTTCCACCTCCTCTGCCACGGTCAGGGACACTTTCCACTAGACCAGGTTGCTCACAGCCCCATCCAACTTGGCCTTGAACACTTCCAGGAACGGGGCATCCACAGCTTCTCTGGGCAGCCTGTTCTGGTGCCTCACCATGCCCATGGTGAAGAATTTCTTCCTTATATCCAGTATAAATCTCCCCCTTTTCAGTTTAAAGCCACCATCCCTTGTCCTTTCACAACAGGCACTTGTAAAACGTTCCTCTCCAGCTTTCTTGTAGGCCCCCTTTAGGTACTGGAAGGCTGCTATAAGGTCTTCCTGGAGCCTTCTGCAGATGAGCAACCTCCATCTATCTGAGCCTGTCTTCATAGGAGAGGTGCTCCAGCCCTCTGATCGTCTTCATGGCTCTCTTCTGGACTTGCCCCAACAGGTTCATGTCCTTCATATGGTGGGGGCCCCAGAACCAGATACAGTACTCCAGGTGGGGTCTTGTGAGAGTGGAGTAGAGAGGAAGAATCACCTCCCTTGACCTACTAGTCATGTTTCTTTTGATGCAGCCCAGGATACAGTCAGATTTCTGGGATGCAAGTGCACATGCTGCTATGAGACTTTATTGCTCGCTTCAAATACCTGAAAGGAGCTCATAGCAAGGTGGATGTTGGTCTCTTCTCCCAAGAGACAAGAGATAGGACAAGAGGAAATGGCCTCAAGTGGCACCAGAGGAGGTTTAGGTTGGATAGTAGGAAAAATTTCTTCATGGAAAGGGTTATCAGGCGTTGGAATAAGCTGTCCAGGGAAGTGGTTGAGTCACCATCCCTGAAGGTATTTAAAATACATGTAAATGTGATGCATAGGGACATTGTTTAGAGGTGGACTTGGCAGCGTTAGGTTAACGGTTGGACTCAATGATCTTAAGGGTCTTTTCCAACCTAAATGATTCTATGATTCTATGATTGGCGTAAGAAACAATATGTGTAAAAATATAGGAGTCTGGCCTCTAACGAATATCCAACAGAGATGTTATAGATAGACTAGGATAGAGGAGGGCACATAAAGTGTTAAAATGGTTATTTTTAATAGAAGAGAATAATTATGAGTTCCATGGGAAGAATATCTTTTGAGTACCAATTCTTTTCTCTTTCATTCCCATGCCTCCTTGTAGTCTTTTCTCTCAAATTAAGGCATGACATGAGCTGCACACAACAGAAACAATAAAGCTAAACAGGAAATGCCTAGGCAGATCACTTACTGTAAAAATCTGATACCCACCCACAAATGTTCTCTGGCATTTTCCATTTGCTTTAAAAGGAATAATCCACAGTTTACAAAAATGTCAGCAGTGATAGCATAGTCCTGAATCCCCATCTCCTTGTCTTTGAATTTATATTTACATATTTTGTACAAAAATAAAAGGATGCTACTTTGTGCCTCGCAAACTCTTATATCTGTTCAACTATCAGAAGTGAACTGCAATATGAATCACAAAGGAAAAAGTCAATCATATGTCTGATTCACACTTTTACTGATCTGTAAGGAAGACTGAAAAAAAATTAGTGTTCTTCTGTTCACTTTCTGATTTGGAATCTAGTTTGAGAAATATAGCTGGGGAATTAGGATGACATATAATTCAAGAGAATTTAAGAGATATTTAATGTCTCTGTAATGCAGTTTTGCACTTTTGGGGTACAGAAGGAATCACAATAGATATGCAGCCTGTGTCCACCTTACCACCTTTTCTAATGCAAGCCATTTTTCAACAAAACCAGGAAAAGCAAGACTTATTATATAATTTTGAAACAGAAGAATAGCAGTGGAGAGGGAGCAAGACAGGGACAGGATGGACAGATTTGGTCTTTCTTTTATTTCTCAAGAAGACAGAGAAATACACATACATGTGCAGATAAATACGTGATCTATTCTAAATGCATATTGTGTGCATGTAAATTGTATCTCACAGAGAATGAAGTATTGATGCACAAGATTTTTCAAGTTATTTGCAAGCTACTTTTAAATGTGATTCTGTAGTAAAATAAAATTTTTAAATACAGTTAAAATGTCTATATTTCTTAGCTACAATAATCATTTCTACCTCAAATGTGGTCAGCCTGTGTTCAAAAAATGACATTTATTTTACCTGCCAATTCTGCACATTCCTCAGTGGAACGCAAACAATCCAGCTACATTCATCTCCTTTTTAAGTGCCATCATGTTTAATTTCTTTTCCAAGCAAAATGCTTCCCTACAGATATGAGAAATGTCAATCAAGATGAATGTGTGTCTATAATGAAAGTGCAGCGCTATACTCAGCAGTTGCAAGACAGGAGTCAATGGTGCATGTGAGAGGCTGAAAGCGAGCTTGGTAAAGTGTTGTAAACCTAGTTTAGGCCACAAAGCATGACTCTTCTCTGCTAAATAAGTTGGGAAAAGTTGCCTTTCCTCTGGACTTTAACTCCTCTTTCCTGTTCTGGATTTTAAATTATGCTAGCCAGACAGTGGTTAATGAGGGAATCTGAAGTGGCTGTTATGGTAGGAACTTCAGATTCTTTTTTTTTTTTTTTTTTTTTTTTTTTTTTTTTTTTTTTTTTTTTTTTTTTTTTTTTTTTTTTTTTTTTTTTTTTTTTTTTTTTTTTTTTTTTTTTTTTTTAAAAAATTATTTTTTCTGTTCTTTTTTTTAATTTATTTTTTTTATATATTTTTTATTTTTTTTATTTTTATTGGTTTTTTTGGTAGGAATTTTATTTTTTTTTTTTTTTTTTTTTTTTTTTTTTTAAATATATTTGTGAATTCTGAAATAATGATGGAGTTCAATATAAGATATCCAGCCTGACTTGTACTTCACGGGTAAAACAACATCTCTGTGAGTTCTTACTTTCCCACTGCATATGACATTGCACACATTTCAACAGCCTTGAAACTGAGAGTGTAGTTTTCAGTTCTCTGCCTGAACTGAAGGAGTGAGATAAGCCCATTTTAATAATAGGATGCAGCCTTCCAGGTTTTAAAATCCTTACGTGATTTAGTTTTTAAGATCATCTTCATGGTATTTCAGAGAGATTGAAATGTCAGCTAAACCACCTTTTAAAATCCTCCTTGAAATTAGGTCTAAATCTACATGCTTTCTCTGCTTCACTGCAACTTCTGCTTAAAATCTCTTTCCCCTTATGTCATTCTTTGTCACTAGAACTCTGGAGAAATTACACCAATTCCTTCAGAATAGTACAAAAATCACTTAAGTATCTTGTGAGTAAAGAATTAAATGAAATGAAACGAAATGAGATGAAATGTAATGAAATCTCCAGAATATCAATTGTTAATTAAATTATACAGTGAAAGATTATTAAGTTTTCTGAAATACTTATTTGATATTTGATATTGAAGATTCTTCTGATCTTGTTGCCCATTGACATTAAACTGCATAGCTGGTCAAAACAACTAAAATGTCCCACTTCTGCAAAATAAATCTCAATAGCTAATATGTCCATGCAAATGAGCTGTTCATCCAGAATAGATTATAAACTTTGGGCATCAAGAACAATTAAACTCAGCAGAAGATGAAAACACAGGGTAGTATTATAGCTAAAAGTATGGATTATACTTCCTTGAGAAGTCAGGATGAGTGTAAAATCAGAAGATGCATTTTCTGGCTGTGATGAAGTCACATTGGCTGAATATATGATCCACATATGGATCATAATCAAAAGTATCATCTGTAACATCATGTGTTACCATGCAAAGAACACCAGGATAATCAATAAAAACCAGCAGAGAAGCAGAACTGGCCATCTGGAAAACACTATTGGGCTGAATCGGAACACATGGTGTGCAAATAGGTTTCTTTAGGGTGAGAGTTTATATTTTGACTAATTTTAAGCTATTTATTTTGGAAACAAAATGTGCAATTAAGACATTTAGTTCAGCTGTTATCAACTATTTTGAAATTGAAATATAGTGGAATTCTGACCAATAAACACAGCTGAAATAAAAGTTGCATGAAGTTAACAGCATTTACTTGGGAAAATCAAACATGTTCTTGGGAAAATCAAACATGTTCTTGTTTCTTTTTACAAAAGTGATGAAGGGAATATACAGAAATGAACTCTCCTTTTCTATCAAGAAATGGCAAATTTTACCACACTTATTAAAGGATATATTGAAATCCAGCCGTAACTCACTTCACCTTAAATTTAATAGCACAAACTGATGCAAATAGAAAACTACATGTTATTTTGTGCAGTGAGGACATGATCCAAATTTTCCTGAATACAATCAAAAATATCTCATCAACTTCAATGGATTTGTGATCAGGCCCTACTTCTTTCACTTACGAAGAATTCATTTTTGTTTTTAGAATATAGAGCAGAAACACTGAGAACAGATTTTGCTCTAAAAACACTGCAGTGCCTCAGAAAGCTCTGTGCATCCTTGGGAGGTTAAATTAACCATGATAATATGTCATTGAATCAGAAAAACAGGAGAATTTGAATCAAGTTTGATAATGAGCTTCAAGAAGAAATTGTTAGTGTCTGTGCTCATTAAAATACAAGGATTAAAGCAGCCCAGTTAGTGCCAATGCGTGAGACTAAAAAAGCCATAGTCCAAAGATACAACAGTGGAAATTGTAATAAAAGATGTTTTGTTCTTGTTTATAGGTTCATTTATGTATTTGTGAAACAACAGATAATTTATTTTCCCCTTTTTCAGAACTACAGGCCTACCTGTTTCTTTAAAAACTTCTTTCACTTGGCTTCAGATATCTTTTTAAAGAAAAAGTAAGCATCTGTAATTAAATACCCATGTGCAAATAACATAAGAATTAATTGCAGATTAATGCAACTGGATTGGAACTTTTCCAAATGACAATTTTTTGTAATTGTCTCCCTTTTAAGGAATTGAGTATGTGGGAAATTGTCCTGTGTGTAATAAAATGTAGCAGGAAAAGTGAGATGCTTTGCAATTGCGTGCTTTAGTAATCTAAAAGGTAGGCATGTTATCGAGGTATTTCTTAACTCCTTTTCTAAGTTAATGAAGATAGCTGGGTGACTAATTCCATATAGCTTTAAATAACGAACTAATACTATCTTTGGGAGGTGCCCAGTATTCACTGGAGGACCCTGCACAGCTCTTCTTGACCAACCAGACCCATAACTTCTAAACAGCTTGAAGAGGATTAGACAGATTCCTGTCCCTTTTTTTTGGGGGGTGGGATTCAGCTTGCAGATATAGACATCTGTATGTCTACAGTTGAGCAAAGGTATCCAGGCTCTTCCACAACTTAACTGAAGATTTGATCAGAAAACACTTGAGAATTATTCAACATGACCCAAGATAAACATTTTCATTTTGTTTCTTGTGTTTTGTATAGTCCTGAGTGGCCAGCTCTAGGTGATCCTGCTTGAGCAGGGTGTTGGACCAGACGACCTCCAGAGGTCCCTGCCAACCTCAACCATTCTGTTATTTAAAGCCTTGTCAAGGACAGTGACAAGAATTGGCCAGGAACTAAAAATATAACTTCAAATTATCCTGCACTATTATTTCCTGGCCTCTCTCTGTTATGGTTTATTATCTGCAATATTGTACTGCCTAGGGCTGTCAGATCTAGACAAGAACTGTACTGTATTAGTCATTAATACCTGACAAAATGATCTAATTATATGTACATGATAACACAAGGCTGAACAATATCAGCATTTGGGTTGTGGGAATAGGCAGCTGGGATTTTTTCCCAGATCTTTTCTTACACAGAAATTCACTAAAGGTCTTTTTCTCTCCTGGTGCTCTTCCCATTTCATCTGAGCTACCATTTTTTGATAAAATCTTTGTTTATATTATGGGCCTGTTCTCATGTACTGCAAAGCAATCCAGTCTAAGTCATGAAAAAGCACTTACAAATGTACTAAGTCAATTTGCTGCATCAAAGAAGGAGTACAAAGTACTGCGATGCATTCATCAGTTTGCATAAAACAGGAAGGCAAATGCATTTTTGTGGCTTTTTTTTCTTTTTTTCCCCAGTCTATGGCATTACTCACATGATTATGCAAGACTCTGCAGGAAAACAGAGAAAAGTATATCAGTTGCAAGAGTAAGACTTCCTTCCAGCAGATCAGTGGAGTGAAAATAACCAGGCATCCTTTTCCAACAGTCATGCTTGTACGTACTACCAGCTAGATGGTCTGTAGCAATGGCCCGTTTCACTCAAGGATGTCATAACTAGTAGAATCTAAAGGATTGTTATCAAAGTTTTAAAACTTGGGTACTAAGTCTATATTTAGGCATGCAAAGTAAGCAGCCAGAGAGCAGGTGAGGAAACGACAGGAGCATAAATCTCTAGCTTGCTAATGAGGCCTTGCTCCTGGGGAGTCCCACATTGTGGCTTCTTGCAGTCCTGCTCCTCATTCGCTGCCCCCAGCCAGTGCTTAATGCAAATTGTGTCCCTCCACCTCTTGGGAAGGTGTTCTTGTAACCAGACCACTGACCGGGGGGATGCAACGCTTTTCTGGGACTGAGGATGGGAAAACACAGGACTGGAATACAGGATAGAAAGGTTGTTCTGTAGGGGATAAAAAGATTTATGGGAAAAGCAGAAGACAAGGAGAGCAGTGGCAAATAGGAAAAGAAACATCAAAGCCAGAGGATGGAAGAATGTAAACAAAGGAAAAACGACAGGGAGACATCCTGGATTATATCACTTATAAGACAACAAATTTTCAAACAGTGGAAAAGATTTTTCTTTAATAAGTCTGCTGGCAGATATGGACAGGGGTACCTGCAGCCTTCCTGTAGATTTGACATTCCTTTACAGATTAAAAAGTAATATCCAAGGACTGCTGCAAAATCTAGTATTTAGAGTAATGTGTTGAATATACTGGTTTGGAAAGCAAGAAATCTAGGAATCCCGTCAGTGAGCTAATGGATGGGTAGGTGTGAAGAGCTCTTCTTGTCTCAGAAAGGAGTTAAGTGATTAACTGGTGTTAACCAAGTGAGAAAATGCCAGGGACAAGTGAAACTAGGCTAATTATGATATGATAACTTGGGAAATACCCAGTTTCAGGACATTTGGAGTCATATAACTAGTGCATGAATTGAACCCGCAATGCAGACTGATTGCAGTGATTTAAAATGTGACTAAAATGGAGAAACTTGACAGACAGATAATGGAAGATAACTGAGAGGATAAGCTACGCCATACTATACAGGATGTTTCCAAAAGATGGACCCAATTTGAAGGGATAAGGCTTTGAAATTGAGTCCATATTTTTGAAACACCCTGTAGATGCAGTAATGCCCATAAGAGCAGACAATTTTTATGATCTTTGAATTCAAGCTGGTATATCAGCTAGACCCCACCATGTAGCGTTTGCTCATCAGCACCACTAATAGGTACTGCATTCCTCAGCAAAGAGACCTGTAACACGAAGCCAGTACAGAGCTGGCAGTGACAGGAGCTGGGGCAGATTCTGGAGCAGCTGGACTGTGGGCAGTGGGTGAACAGCTGCCCCAGGGAGTGCAAAGTGGGGGTGCGAGTACCCCGGGTGGCGGCAGCAGCCCTGCAGCCCTGGCAGCTCCCAGAGCACTAGCAGTCCCCAGGCCAGTGTGACTTTCAGGAAAAACAGCAGACCCTGAAAGGAAAGATTAATGCTAGTAAGTCTCCACTTCTACAGATTAGGTTGCTTTTTCAAAGATACAACATGCTTTTCCAGCTAGTCCAAATCCACGTAACATAATTTATTTTCTTTGACATACAGATGTTTAGTTTGCTTTCAGTGTAATAAGTAGCATAAACCATTAAGTCATTGATAGAACCACCCTTCTAGCCTGCAGATTTATTATCACTCTTGCATCTATTCATTTAGAAAATGAGAATTAAATTCAGGGTAGATAAGAATACACTTTGTTAAAGACATGCTGAAAATTGCAGCATTTCTGAGTTCTCTTGGTTAAACTGTGAGAGACAGAAGTGTCTGCCTTTTGCTTAAATTGCCTTTCCTATTGTGACCATTAGCATACACAGCTAGTAAATAAGGCCTTAGCCCCACTGTGATGATGTTCTAGGCAAGTAAGTCTGACTGTAGCAGAACAAGCTTGGAAGCTTAGATTTCAAATGAGCAGCACATTCTTTTTATTATACTGTTGTTTTAAGTTATTATTTTATTAACTGTTTTTTAAAGACATCAGGGAGCAAATAAGTGTTAAGGTAAGGTCTGAATCAACTGTAGGATGTATCTTTGTGATAAGGAAAGAAAAAAAAAAGCTGAGCATCAGGACACACTTCCAGACAGAGAGGTCTATCAAAAAGTCTTTCAAAGCATTTGAAATGATACTTAATTTTTACAAGATCATAGTTTTGCACTTTTCTCTTTTTGTGGTAAGTATAATCTTAACAAAAACAAATTAAAACAAAAGACCTCCTTTTGTCATCCTCTCTGCCTTCGGGGTGGCTACTGCCTTTCTAACATGTCTTCTCTTGTTTTTGTTTCCAAGGACACATCAAAACAATTTCCCAGAAAAAAGCATAACATGGATGTTTGGGTCAAATGGTCAGCACTGGTGGCGCTGCTTACCGTGGTCAATGCTCAGCTGCCGAAGCCAACACGAGTCCCTTTGGTTCTGCACAAGCCTTTTGTGGTTGTTTGGAATGCACCAACTGAGCAGTGCAGGCTACGGTACAAAGTGGACCTGGATCTCAGTGTTTTTGACATTGCATCCAACACTAATGAGACTTTGAGTGGATCCAATGTGACAATCTTCTATCACACACATTTGGGATACTACCCCTACTATTCAGATAATGGAGATCCTGTCAATGGAGGGGTACCCCAAAATGAAAGTCTTATCAAACACCTTAATAAAGCAAAGTCTGACATCGACTATTGCATACCCATAAAGAAATTTCAGGGACTTGCAGTCATCGACTGGGAAAACTGGAGGCCCCAGTGGGATAGGAACTGGGGCAATAAAAGCATTTATAGAAATAAATCTCTCGAGATGGTTAGGAGACGGCATCCTCAGTGGTCAGAAGATAAAATTAGGAAAGTGGCTAAAGAGGAATTTGAAAACGCTGGCAAGAGTTTCATGAACAACACTATCCTTCTGGCTGAGCATATGAGACCAAATGGTTTGTGGGGCTACTATCTTTACCCAGACTGCTACAATTATGATTACAAAGAACACCCCCAAAGATACACAGGGAAATGTCCAGCCATTGAGTCTTCTCGCAATGACCTCCTGTTTTGGCTGTGGAAGGAAAGCACTGCTCTCTACCCTTCTATATACCTGGATTATATACTGAAGTCAAGTCCAAACGCACTCAAATTCGTTCACTATCGGGTTAAGGAGGCAATACGTGTTGCCTCAATTGCTAGAAAAGACTATGTTTTGCCTGTGTTTGTTTACTCCAGACCATTTTATGCCTATACTTTTCATGTTTTAACAGAGGTAAGCAGACAGACTTCTTTAGAAATTTAGAGATTAGAAACAGCCTTGTAGAAAAAAATACTTTCTAAAAGTTTTCCTTATATAAAAGCACTTATGCATTTATTTTTCATATTTAGGGCAACCCCTCTAAAAAGGGGATTTTGTAGTATAGCCACAGTACAAAACTCTACCCCTTTCAAGAGTTAATATTGCAGTGCTTTGGTCTGCTTCTGTAGGATGACATTGTGTATTTTTAATGAGGGTAATTTAAAAAGAAAGTACAAAGAAATCATTTCCTTAAGGAAGTAATTCATTCTGATATTTTAATTCTTCAGGACAGCTTGTGAAACAAACTTGACAAATTTTTGTGAAGTTTAAAACTAATTAGTGTAATGGAAAGATAAACTTTCATGAGAAAGGAGCCTCAGGGCTTTTTTGTTTCTTTATCCAAATGTAAATTCACTCAGTACAGAAACAAAGCAGTCAAGTAAATGAGTCTGGCCTGGAATTCTCAACTCCTGCATGATGAGCATTGACCATCTCGCTTTTCAGAGGTACAACGTGTTCATATGTCTTCACAATCCAACATTTAGTTCTAACGCTGTAGAGTCCTTTTAATAAAGAAACCAAGTTTTTGAGTCATGCAATGTTCCTTCGACAAATGATTAAGTGCAATAAATACACACCAGCCACAATATTGATGGTAAAAATATATGCATACCAGACTTTCTGGATGTGTAATGATGATTGTGGCTCTGAGTTTGTTTATGCACGTAATAGAGAGGCACAGATGCTTGTTCATTCCTCTAGTAGTTGTCCCAAGTACCAGAAGGTTTGCTTTGATCACTATCAATTTCATGAGAGAGGAGGATGTCTGGTCCAGGGAGCTCATGGAAACAACCCCTCCATGGCTAAGGGCACCTGGGGGTGCTCCCTCCCTTTGGTGTACAGAGAGCTGCATGAGAGCTTGTTTCTGCTGCTGCCAGAGACAAGTTCTTGACTCAGAGCAGAAGAGCAAAAGGGAGAGAAGGGGCAGAGGAAAAGGCAATGGTCAGTCCAGCAAACCACAGGCTGCACATGGCTTCAGCTTGGAGCTGGAGCTGGGGAGGTGTGTTGGGGCCCTGACAGGCTGAGAGGTGTTTCAGGCTGCCCCCGGGAAGCAAGTGGTACGTAGAAACAATCATGAATTCTGTCTGCCTCGTTTTTATCACCAGGGACTCTTTGGAGCCATTTTCTGTGTGATGTGGAAACTGCAGATCCTAGCTGATTCAGAAATCTTGGGCAAATGGACCAGGCTGGGTCCCAATGAGGGCAAGGGCCGCTGGGGCTGCTACAGGCAGGATTTCCCCTAGAATACCTTCACTGAAGAGCTCAGGCTGTGAAATAAACGAGCAGCCTTCAAAAGCAGGCTGTAATTACGTTTTTTTTTTTAATATGAATTAGTCTCTTGATAGATATAAAAATACCACAAATGTAACTGAAAGCTATGAAAAGTAATATGCTGTTACCAGTTATGTACGAGTTCAAAATCTGTGCTGATATAAAGTTACTGTTTTGCCCAGGCTATTTTCTGAACAGTACAGTGGCAATTTGGAGTGACATTCCTCTTAAGTTATACTCTTTAACTCTCTGGGCTGTTTTTCAATTCTGCGTAACCACTTTTGGATGCTTTAAAGATCACTGTACAACTCTGCAGCCAGGGAAGATCCCTGCATAGCCAGAGGAACATCGTTAGGTTATGCTCTGCTACATGTTTTCTAATAAGAACAGGACCTAGCTCTGCAGGCAGGCGTGGGGATAGGGCTTGATGTGTCTTCAGACTCTACACATCTGTGCAAACAGCTTGGAGACTGCCAGGAACATACAGGGTTACAATCAAGAAACCTCTAAATAGGAATTACCAGGAAAAAAGTGTGCTTGTTTTCCGTTGTAGCCCTGAAGCCACTAAGGTATTTTGAATATGGTTTTGTGTGTTCAGATTTTAGACATGACTGGAACTTCTCATTTGACCCATGACATGCCCCTAAGTGATGCACACAAACCTACAAACAAGGAATGAAACTTCCAAGCTCCAGCAACAATGTGCATGAATGTGGCAAGGAAAGGAGCTAGTGTAGTACGATGACATCCAGGCTAAACGGCCATAGAAAAATACAGATGGCAGGCTGATAGATACCTGAGCTCTGACAGGGACTGGGCCAGGAGAACCGCTGTTCTGCTTCATCAAGCTGTGCAAGAGCTGTGACATTCTGCTCCAACAGAAATGATTGTTGACACATTCAAGCCAGATGTGTAAGCCCTTCTGTATACAGCATGAAAAATACAGTAAATATTACAGTAGAAGAATACAGGAAAAAAGGTTGTGAGTCAGAGTCACTGAGGGAGAGACACAGGTTTAGCAGACCTTCAGAAAGACAAAAGACCCAAGTCTGAAACAGACGTAGCTACATGTGCTGTACCTTTCACCCTGACTGCACCTAGAAATCCGGTGAGTTGTGTATAAGGTATCTGAGAAATGTATCCTGTTTTTTTTTTCTTGGAAAGGGGTTATGAATTCTGAATTGGGATCCCAATCGTTATGAAAGGTTTCTGTATTTGCTGGAAATGTGTATAAGCAGTTTACCATCTGGAGGGTACTTAGAAACTGTCTGCATTGACAATTCACTACTAAACGTGTGGGAGACGGAAGTTACACAGTAGCATCTGTGCTTCCTGACTAGGTGGCTGAAGTCATTAGTTAAGCAGAATGACAACTAACAAATGATGAATGATGGTAACATTTCTCTCATTCACCTATATATAGTCTTCTCTGGTAACCGGGTGTGCATGTGTACAGAGACCATTTCCTGCAACCATGCCATGCTTGTGCTACAATTCCTGAATACAGAAAAAGCATGTCTGTAACTATGACTGTTCAAAATTCAAAGGAAAAATTACAGTTACTTATTTTTCTTTCCTCAACATGTAACTAGAACTGACTGTCCTGTTTCCTCTCAGGCTCCAAAACTGAAATGACTTTGCTCACCTATTTTTTTAATGTCCAGTGCAGTAACTTGGCTGATCAAAATCTGGAGAAGCATAGATAGAAACCAGGGCCTCCTCCTCTCTGCCAAATCCACTGTCTGCTAGAGGATTTTTGGCTGTTGCACACTGCCCCCAAAAGCCTGAACAAGAATGAGCACCAGAAGGGAAGAGGCTTTGTTGACTTTTTATCACTCGGAGAAATACCAGCCACCTGAGTGGCAACTGGCCCACAAAGTTGCCTCTTCAGGACAGTCCTCTAACATTGATGGATGAGGATCTGATACAAGGAGTAAAAGAGGATTCCCACCTAGACATATGCCAAGATGCTCATATTTAAAATGAGATCTAAATTTTTTTAAACTTGCATGTTTTCTTCCATATGAGGTACATGGAAGAGCCATGCCAGTGACCCCCTACTAAGGCCAAGCTGTGCTGTGTGAGGAGCAGTGATGGGTTCAGCCCCAAAACCAGGACTGCTGTGTCTGATGCCACTGGTGGAGCTCGTGTGCCTCAGCTGGGCATTCATGGAGGTACCTCCCCTATCTCTGCTTCCGATTTGCCACTCCCAGACATTATGAGAGGCACTTGTTTTTTGTTTTCTCAAAACACCCCCAATCTGGGGTGAAACTTTTATGTTCTAACCCTGTCTGTGGCAGAAGATGGGAGGGGAGTGGTGCCTCCACTTTGTGTGACCATCCAGTGGTCAGAGCACCCAGTGCTGGCACAGGAGCTCTTGGCTCAGTTCTCTTCCTAGCCGGAGGAAGCCCTGAGGAGTCCTGTTCTGCTGAGACCCCAGTGGAAGTCAAGTCAATGGAGGAGATTGCCTTAGTTGATGAGGAATGGGTTAGAAACCAATTAAGCAACCTGGACATCCATAAATCCATGGGTCCAGATGGGATGCACCCGAGGGTGCTGAGGGAGCTGGCTGAAGTCATTGCTGGACCGCTCTCCACCATCTTTGCCAAGTCTTGGGAAACGGGAGAGGTGCCTGAGGACTGGAGGAAAGCAAATGTCACTCCAGTCTTCAAAAAGGGTAAGAAGGAGGACCTGGGTAACTATAGACCGGTCAGCCTCACCTCAATCCCTGGGAAACTGATGGAACACCTTATCCTTGGTGCCATCTCAAGGCATATCAAGGATAAGAGGGTTATTAGGGGCAGTCAACATGGCTTCACCAAGGGGAAGTCATGCTTGACCAACCTCATAGCCTTTTATGAGGAAATAACGAGGTGGATGGATGATGGCAGAGCGGTGGATGTGGTCTACCTTGACTTCAGCAAAGCATTTGACACGGTCTCCCACAGCATCCTGATGGCTAAGCTGAGGAAGTGTGGACTGGACGATTGGGTAGTGAGGTGGACTGGGAACTGGCTGAAGGAAAGAAGCCAGAGAGTCGTAGTCAATGGGGCAGGGTCCAGTTGGAGGCCGGTAACTAGTGGAGTGCCTCAAGGATCGGTATTGGGGCCAATATTATTCAATATATTCATTAACGATTTAGATGAGGGAATTGAGTGTACTATCAGCAAGTTTGCTGATGACACTAAACTGGGAGGAGTGGCTGACACGCCAGAGGGCTGTGCTGCCATCCAGAGAGACCTGGACAGGCTGGAGAGTTGGGCAGGGAACAATTTGATGAAATATAACAAGGGAAAGTGTAGGGTCCTGCATCTGGGCAGGAACAACCCCAGGTTCCAGTATAGGTTGGGGAATGACCTGTTAGAAAGCAGTGTAGGGGAAAGGGACCTGGGGGTCCTGGTGGACAGCAGGATGACCATGAGCCAGCACTGTGCTCATGCGGCCAAGAAGGCCAATGGCATCCTGGGGTGTATTAGAAGGGGGGTGGTTAGTAGATCGAGAGAGGTCCTCCTTCCCCTCTACTCTGCCCTGGTGAGACCACATCTGGAATATTGTGTCCAGTTCTGGGCCCCTCAGTTCAAGAAGGACAGGGAACTGCTGGAGAGAGTCCAGCGTAGGGCAACTAAGATGATTAAGGGAGTGGAGCATCTCCCTTACGAGGAAAGGCTGAGGGAGCTGGGTCTCTTTAGTTTGGAGAAGAGGAGACTGAGGGGTGACCTTATTAGTGTTTATAAATATGTAAAGGGTGAGTGTCACGAGGATGGAGCCAGGCTCTTCTCGGTGGCAAACAATGATAGGACAAGGGGTAATGGGTTCAAGCTGGAACACAAGAGGTTCCGCTTAAATTTGAGAAGAAACTTCTTCTCAGTGAGGGTGACGGAACACTGGAACAGGCTGCCCAGGGGGGTCGTGGAGTCTCCTTCTCTGGAGACATTCAAAACCCGCCTGGACGCCTTCCTGTGTAACCTCACCTAGGTGTCCTGCTTCGGCAGGGGGATTGGACTGGATGATCTTTTGAGGTCCCTTCCAGTCCCTAACATTCTGTGATTCTGTGATTCTGTGATTCTGTGTTCAGGATGAATCCAGCACCCTGTGTTAGACACCAGGAAACAGCTAGGGAATCACTAGACCAAAAAGAATGACTATATGAGAGAGCAAAAATAAAAGAGAAGGTGCAACTTCCTGTTCATAGCTTATGAAGGGAAGAGCCCTTCTGTGCTGATGGTTTTTGAGATATTGAACACAAATCAGCCATTCAGTGAAAGGTGGAGCTAGGCCTAGGAATGACAGTCTAAAATGCTACTTCTTTCCTTGTGGGCAAGTTACCTAATTATTAAGCTGAATTCATTGTGAGCTGTAGTCAGGTCCCCACTTGTTTCTCTGGCTCTCCTTCGAACATTCATCAAATTGGTCCAAGGTGACATGGCATCAGAAAGAGAAATGCCATCTCTCTAGATGCTGTCTGTAACCTTACGGTGAAGGTAACCCCCACTGGAGGGTTAGCTGGAGATGGTGTATCTTTTAAGCATGAGGTGAGGAAGAAAAATTCAGCCTATGTCTTTCTAATTTTCTCTCCCCATGGGAAGGACTCTTAGCACTTGATCTTTCTTTAAAAGAATACAAAAAGAGGAAATATAAGGTGGAAAAGGTGGAAGGAGAAAGTTTAAATGAAGTCCCATACGATTTTTTTTTTTTTGCAGTGAGCTGCTGGTTTTGCCAGCATCCAACACCTGTGCAGGTGCTACAAGAGTCCTTTAAGCATCCCTAGGGAAATGTACCTTCCAATCAAATGCCAGCATTGTCCTTAGCCTGAGAAAAGTGCTGAGTTGCTCAGCATTGGCAAGGTGATGATTCTAGGTGTGTGGGAAAGTGGAAGCGTAGGTGCCTCGGGAACTTCAGTTGTGAAATTATCAGTGCCATTGGACTTCACACACCCAGAGGATTAAGTGAACTTTAAGGGTCATGCTCTTGGTTTTGATTATTTTATATCCATAGGAATTAGACATGAAATCCATTTGTGGACCTGAATCTAAATGATTTCTAAAAGCAACAAAAGAAAGATGTGGAATATGGAAGAATAAAAGATGGATATATTGACTTCTGGTCAAGCACCTTAACTCTAAAGCATATTACTTACAAAATCTTTATTTCAGGGCTTGCTCAAGTCTAAGTTCATCCAGAAATGCTAAATATCTATTGATTATTCATTTTGGTTGTATGGAAAGGTTTCATTAAATTGTTAATGAGATCTGAACTGTGTTAGTGCTAAATCACTCAACCATCATCTGGCTAATGTAGAAGCACGATCCAGCCTTTGTATCTGGGTAATCTTCATAAAACGTTTTGCAGATGAGGAAAGCCTGAGAACCCTCATTACCAAGAGGTCAGGCTGTATTTCACATTCTCTTAGCATTTGATACTTTGATCTTTAATTCACATACTTCATAGCAGAAAAAATCCTAGTCATTTCCCTCATGAAAGTAGCACCTGCAGCCCGCACCACTATCCTTTTATAAACCTAGCACTGAACTATATACTTTTAAGAGTAATGACATTCTCTAGAAGTCTGGTTGGATGATCAGCAGCAACACGAACTTTAGGTGAGACCAATTATACTTTAAATCACTCTGAACTCTACACTAAGAGCCAGTAGGCAAACTCTACTCTTTCAGATTTCTCCAGGTTTTCCTACACTGTTTTGTCCAAACTTTGGTTAAGGGTCAGAGTCACTGCTCACTCTGACTTCTGTGTAATTTTCTTCAACTCTTCAGCAGATTCTCCCTTTCCCAAGGCATTTATTTGTGCCTTCTTTTGTATCTCTTGGGCCATAAATGCTTCAGGAATGGGAACTCCTTAACTACGCATCAGTAAATCAACAGGCCCACTTACACATTGAAATAATCTTTTTAGTAGTAATTAACAATAATAACATGGTTCTTCCATGCTATTGTTTTTCATTTCTAAGGTGTCATCACCATACTGTGATAATTTGGTTGATCTTTTGGATTATTTTCTCCTAAGAAGAGGTGAGAAGACTGTCTTAAAGACCATCACTAACTTTTTAAAATAATTTGCTGTTTCTTCATCAAATTGAGAAATATTGCAATATCTGTCATTACAAATACTTATCAGGAATTGCTTTCTCATCATTTATTGTAGGTAGAAATCATTTTAGATGTAACTGGTCATGCCTTGAAATTTGGGGGAGGAAGAAGGTCCTTTGTCCATATTTTCTAAGATCTCATTGCATTTCTCTAGACACAATATTCATGGTCTCAGAGAACAGCTTTAAGTCGCTTGCAAGGTGCATTGCCTTCTTGTTGGAAAAGCACCAGTGACTCCTATTCTACACACAGTCTACGCTCTGGCAGAGCAGTGTTACTGCTGTTGCTGGAACTCAATTGCTTGGTGCAGCTCTAAGAGTGGACGTGGTTAAGTCAGTATGCAGATATGTGCCTTTTTTTTTTTTTTTTTTTTTTTTCCCCATTTGGCACTACATAGCACTGGGAGAGGCTCGTTTTCCAAATATGTGTTTCCTGGAATAATGCCATTCATGCTGGTGGGAACAGCAGGTCTATAACTGCATTGGCATGGCTGAAACAGCGCAAGTTAGACACCTGCCTAAAGCCTGTCAACTGTAATCAGACACTGTAAGGGTGACCTGATGTGTGATCATGCATATTATCACTTGCCAAAAATGGTGCCTATGTAGGTATGGTAATCATAGAATCACAGAATCATAGAATCATAAAATAGTTTGGGTTAGAAGGGACCTTCAAAGGTCATCTAGTCCAACCCCCCTGCAACAAGCAGGGACATCTTCAACTAGATCAGGTTACTCAGAGCCCCGTCCAGCCTGGCCTTAGATGTCTCCAGGGATGGGACATCCACCACCTATCTGGGCAACCTGTTCCAGTAGTTTACCACTCTTATTGGAAAAAGTTTATTGCTTGTATCTAGCCTGAATTTCCCCTCTTTTAGTTTAAAACCATTACTCCTTGTCCTATTGCAACAGGCCCTGCTAAAATAATTCAGAGACTGATAGATTAAATAGATCATTCCATTCTTACTCCACCAGTTTGGCTGGGGACTCATTATGAATAATCTATAATGATTCCGTTATTTAGTAGTCACAGTCATGAATGTAACCTATGCAAACCTTTAGAGATACACAGAAGAGCTTTCTAAGCTAAATAGTGATTTTATTTTGAAGAATATACCACAGGACCTACGACTCCTCTGTGGGGAAAAAAAATGATGCCCATATCCTAGTGCTTTTTATATCTTTCATTTTCTGATGTCTGTTTTTTGCCTTCTTTTTCAGACAGATCTGGTCAATACCATTGGTGAAAGTGCAGCTTTGGGAGCAGCTGGAGTTGTTCTCTGGGGCAGTATGCAATATGCCAGCTCAAAGGTGGGTCACATCAGTTTATTAGTATTTAGGAATCACCTCAATACCTCTTCTCTGCCACCACACCCCCCGTAGCACCTATCTATCTTTATCAACATCGCCAGCCAGCAACTGAGGACGGTGGGTCAGTTCTACTTTCAGGCCTCGTTAGTTCTGTACTTTCATTAGGCTGAGAAGTCCTGTTGCTTCAGAGCACATTGCTTTGGGCAGGTCATTGGTAGTACTATGGAATAGTAAATCCAGATTAGAAGAAAAGCATGTTATGGAGCAATAACATAAAAATGTAAGCACAGCTTGTTTTACAGTGTTCTACTTTGTAGCTGTGGTCATTTGCAGAGATTCACAGAAAAGGAATGGAGTCCAGAGGGGAGTTATTTTCTCTCTTTGCTGGTGGGGTTTGTGTTGAAATGACAGATGGAAAATGATGCTACTACAAGAAAAGGCTTACTTCTTCCTCACAGATTACTCAAGCTTTTACAAATAATCCTGCTTGTAGTGGTGGAGGAGGTAGGAGGCTTCACTGGCTTTCGTAGGAGGCACAGTAGGCCGGCTCCTACTCCTAAACCTGGGCTAGGCTTTGGTGCCCACCCTGGTGTTTGTGCAGTCTGCTCTCCTCCTCCTCAAGTCTCTGGCAAAGCACCACTGACTTGGGCAGAGGAAGAGGGAAATCTGAACTCGGTCTTTCCAGCTGCAATTGCAGCAACATGTGTGCTGATTTCTGAAAATGATGTGGCTCCTGAGAAATTGGAGGAGTTGGAGAGGTCAGGACCAAAGCACTGACTAAACATGTTCTTTAAAACCTGTTAGTCCCATGCACTACTCCTTGCCACCAGCTAAGGAACTAGTTACCCTCAGATTAGCATATAAATTCTTTTTCAATTTACTAGGACTCCTCCCTAGTCTAGTACTGTATGTTGCTATGAAGCACTCAAATAGAAAGTATAGTAAAGATTAATATTTTGCTAATCTTACCCATGATAGTAAACTCACTTAAACCGAGTAGATTACTCCAGTATGTAAATCCAACAAGATTTATCTCAACAGGTTACTTTAGCCAAGAACAGTTTTGTATCTAGCATCTTCTTAGATATAATACATTGGGACATAGTGCTAGCTACTGTGTAATGTGTCACGGTCTTATTTCCTGCAGGAGAGCTGTTCAACTGTGAAACGGTACATTGATGGACCCTTAGGACATTACGTCATTAATGTGACCTCAGCAGCCAAACTCTGTAGCAAAGTCCTGTGCAAGAAGAACGGAAGATGTATCCGCAAAAACAGTGACTCTTCTGCTTACCTCCATTTGTCACCCGCTAATTTTAAGATCCAAGTCCGTCACTCAGACAGGGGCCCCAGGTTCCAGGTGACTGGTGAACCCAGCCTGGAGACTATTGAAGCCATGAGGCAGAGATTCATGTGTCAGTGTTACCAGGGCTGGACGGGAATATTTTGTGAATTGCCTGACCAGAATCTAATGGAGCACTGGGCTCACATGGTGTTCAGTAGATCAAGAGAACAAAAGCTTTGTGTATTCCTCTTAGGAGTCACGCAGCTTCTACTTCATACTGCTCACTAAAGTCTTCTGAGGTAGGGCAAGGAAATGAGAAATGGTGCCACTAAGGCTTCTGGTCCTTAGCAAGTTTTTATTACAAAGGGAAAAAGCATTGTTGATTAAATAGTTTTTTTTCTGTTTTGCCCATGCATTACGTCACTGAAATGTATTTTTAAGTGTTGTGAGTCACTTCGTAAATGTTTCCATTATTTCTGTAGGCTTATAAGAATAAACTGTGTAGAGACATATGTGTATAATTTGTTTGGATAGCATAAATTCAGTTAAACTGACAGAAATGTTAATCAGTTAAACTTTTGGTACTTTTTGAGAAGCTTACACAAGCAATACAAATGGTGTGGGTGAGGTGGCAATATTCCTGATTTAGTCTGTGATGTACTTTCTCCAATAAGGTACACTGACAGAGCCCTACTAAAGTCTGTGAGGCTCTGTCAGTTTATGTCAAGTGTAAGTTTTCCCAATGGCCTTCTTTAGTTTAGGTTACCACTTCACACAGAAGAGTGTATGAATGTCCGTGGTAGCACAACTGCCTGGGAAGAAAAGTCTTTGAATTTAGCTCGTACATTTTAGTGAAGAAACACAAGTCCAGTTCTGCATCCTCATCACCAGGCTGTCTAGCTAGAAGATCAAAATCAGAATTTGGCCTGAGTTTCTTAATAATTACTGAAGGAACCAAGTATCTAAGTAAATGTAATTTTACAGATCCTTTTTTTTTTTTCTTTCTATTTCAGCTACTTAGAACCCTTTATTTTGTAAAGAAAAATAAGATTTACCATTAGACAATGCCACTGCAAGTTCTTTACAACTACAGCCACCAGTGGTGGGGCTGGAGGCAACTGTGCTGCTGACTGAGAGCAGGCGGAGGTTGCACAGCTGCTGGTGAGGGCTCCCGTGTCTTGTGGGCTCCCATGTAGGACCACTGACTACACCAGCTGGTACCAAAGCTAGGACGCATTTGATCCCTTTACCCCAGAGGTGACTACACCATCAGTCACCCGTCAGGATAGGGTCACAGTGTGATGCTGCATCAGTGCCTTCTACTTGGGTGGGTGCAGGATGGGATCGTGCAAGGTTGGCTGGAGCCTGATGCTCAGCAGGACCACCCTCAGGGCCAGCTGGCACAACAGCAAAGGAGGCTGAAGGCTTCTCTGCTCCCTTCTCTTCTTTCATGGGTGCATTGCACTCCTCAGGGGACTCAGCACCCCTCCAGCGGAGAGTTTGCTGACACCCTGGTGTCTTTTTTTCCTCTTCCCTGTGGAGAAATGTGAAATACAGGAAGAAACTTGGTAACAAGAATTTCTTATCTTCTGTTAGAATTAAATTAATATTAGTCTTCAAAATAAGTGATGAACTAATTGATTCACTTAGTCCGGGTCTGAACACTGAAATCAAATTCAAATGAAGAAGCCTCTTTTTGCAAAGCCCAGCTACTTGGAAAGTAAGGGAGTTGTTTTCTTGCTTTTTTTTTTCTTCCTGCTTCATTGATCCTTCCAAACAATATCATATAGTTACAGTCTTGACAACTTATTTCTTTATAAGTGCACTTCTGTCTTTGATGATAGTTTAGATCAAATCAAACTTCAGATGATACTATAGTACCCATAATAAATAGCAAGTAGAGAAAGCTTTGCAAAGTGAATTTTTCATTACAGCCTATTTAATATTGTTGAAGGTTTTGCCTGATCATTCTGGCACACATAATTTTACAAAGATATTTTTTTTTTCTAGTCTAGTAGTATGGTCCAGTCTCTGGAGACACATGATTCACTTTCTGTCTGTGTTAGAATTATTTGGAGGAGAATCTGAAGCAGAAGAAAACTGTGCTATAGCCTTTATGGTGACGTCCTCAGCTAGAACTAGCTCTTAAAGCATAGTTGATCCAGGGAAGTGGTCACTGGTTTCTGGAGATAATAGGAACAAGGATTTGCTGTATTTCATCTGAACAACCTCTGCTTCAAAATGACAATGGACTCAGACCTAATTTTTTCACTCTTCTCCCGTTTTTTTGCTCTTGCCAAATGCTGAGCTGTAGAGTCCTCTAACCCTCTGCTTCTCATCAGAAGATAAACAATATCAACAGAGGTGCAACTGACAGGCTTCCAGATTTTCTCAAATTTGCTGATTTAACATTCTAAAACTTTGACATTTGGGTGAATGTTGTGTTCACATCCTTCTCTCTTGCCACTGATTGAGTGTTGCACTTGAGAAAATGTTATATGTTCTGATCAACTTGTAAATGTATGGAAAGGCTGGGACTCAATTCACTCCACTTCAGTCTAACAGGTAGGTGTGTGGGGATGCAGTCCTAGTCTGGCCAGCTTTAGGTGCCACTGTCATCTTCTTCCCACTCCCAGCCTTTCCTCTCACCCTTGTATTGTGCTGTGCTGTCTCTTGCTCATGCCAGCACATCAGTTGGGGTGCCTTTGTGATGTCCTAGATTGAGAAACCATCCAGGTAAAAAGTTCCCTTATTAAAAAAAAGGTGCATCCCCTGATGCTTTTTTTCTAAAATCAGATTAATTCATCTATCTGACTCATGCAGCTGAGCCAGGGCTAAGGAAGCTGCAAAAACCCACAGGGAAACGGTAGCAAAGCCATAAACTGAGTAGTGTCATGCAAAACAATATGTTGTGAGTAGCCAGCTTTGTTATGTAGTTGGCAGCAGCGGTCGTAGCTCATCCAACCTGTCCCCTGGGGTCCATGTGGCAGGGGAGAGGCAGTGCCCGGCACCCTCTGCTCTCCTCTCTGCCCCCATGGGGGACCACGGGCAGCATGACGGTGCATGGCTGGGGAGTACTGCTGTGCCAGGGCTCCCCCAAAGCTGAGGGGTCCTTGCAGTGACCAGCCCAGACCTCGGTGCCTCAGCAGATGCCAAGGGCAGGGCAGGTAAACCTCATGTGGAGTGGCACAACTTGGAAATGTGAATATTTAACATGTTTTTTTGAAGTGTCCTTTTGCCACTGAGTCTTAAAGGTGAGAAAAATATGAGAAAAGCTCGCTGGCTGAACATAATCATACCAGCATTTCTGTGTTACATCAGCCTTTTCCAATGCAATGTTCTTTGCCAGGGTCAGTGGCTTTGTAAAAATGGGAATGAAAAAAATGAAAAAAATTGCTAACAGCCCTCACAGCAAAACCAACAGAATGAAATCTCAGACCAGTTTGGATTTGCAATACTGTGCATAAATATGCATGTGTGCATTTTTTTCTGTTTAAAATTGCTAAAACAAGAAAGTGTTACTTAAATTAGAAATTGCTTCATTTTTGCACTGAAAGCATTTGTTGTAGATAGGGAATTAAAATTGCACATTACATGTAATAGCAAGACTTACGAAAGACTTTGCCAAAGAAACTTTGATACGGTTAAGACGCTGTGGTAGCCACAACTTTTTTGTTTACATTTCAGGAAAAGTAATTTCCTGTCAATATGGGCCAGACTCAGAGAGTGAGAGTATTTGCAAACACAGGTTACTCTAAAAATAAATGCACTTCGAAGAACGATACAGGCTAGGAACAGCACAGCCTCTTAGAGATAAAAGTCCAGTTCTTAAAAAAAACAAACAAGGAAAAACAATGATGTCACATGCTGCTTAATGATATTCAAGCTCCTAACTTGTTCCTATTCAGCAGCAGCACCATGTGCTTTCCACATCCCATAGCACACAGCAGTGAGGAGCAGTTAGAGGTCACAGCAGAAAAGAGGGGAAAACGCTTTTGGTAGCTTCCGAAAGTAAGAGTGTGTTTGAGATTTAACTTTGCTTCTTTCAACAGTTACAACACTCCATTTTGACCCCTCATTTAATGTCACCAGAGTAATTCCAAGGTAGTATTTTTCCGATTGAAGAAATACCTGGCTTAAGCTGTTATAAGAAAACAAGAGGATACTTCTGTATGTTAATATACATATATATCTACATGTCCATGTGTATATGAATGAGCACATGCCTGCGCATACTGTAATCCACATGTCTGTAAGTTTGACAGAACCAGCAGAACAATTGTGGGGTTGTGAGGCTTTGTTTCTGCCCGGTGGGAGCGAGCTCGGAGGCAGCTGCGTAACCCTATAGCTTGGCACGTATGACCTCTGCTGCCCTGCGGATTGTGTCTGTTACGTAACCCTGCTTATGCAGGAAGCTAACAGCACCTAACAAGCTAAAAATAAACAGGCTTCTCTAATTTCAAAAGACAATATTTTAAACTTCGTGCATGTGGCTGCTCCTATTTCAACAATAAATATGGCCTCTTCAGACATTTTATTTACGTTTTGACTAGGATGATATTTAACATGCTGGCAGCTTGTTTTCTCTGAAAAAGTCAGAGCTCCTTTCTCATTTTTCCATTACAGCAAGAACTCTCCTGGCTTTTATTTAAGGTGCTCTCCAATATCTCCGAGAAGCAAAGCAGCCCAGAGTATAAGTTCTGCTTATTCTCCTCAGACAGTCAAGCAGTCTGACATTACCCCAAGTAGTGGGTTGGGGATATATACCCCAGGTATAGGTTGGGGAATGACCTGTTAGAGAGCAGTGTAGGGGAAAGGGACCTGGAGGTCCTGGTGGACAGCAGGATGCCCATGAACCAGCACTGTGCCCTTGTGGCCAAGAAGGCCAATGGCATCCTGGGCTGTGTTAGGAGAGGAGTGGTTAGTAGATCAAGAGAGGTCCTCCTTCCCCTCTACTCTGCCCTGGTGAGACCGCATCTGGAATATTGTGTCCAGTTCTGGGCCCCTCAGTTCAAGAAGGACAGGGAACTGCTGGAGAGAGTCCAGTGCAGGGCAACTAAGATGATTAAGGGAGTGGAGAATCTCCCTTATGAGGAAAGACTGAGGGAGCTGAGAAGAGGAGACTGAGGNTGGAACAGGCTGCCCAGGGAGGTTGTGGAGTCTCCTTCTCTGGAGACATTCAAAACTCGCCTGGATGCCTTCCTGTGTAACCTCATCTAGGTGTTCCTGCTCCGGCAGGTGGATTGGACTAGATGATCTTTTGAGGTCCTTTCCAACCCCTAACATTCTGTGATTCTGAAAAAATGATGTTTGTTTCCATGCTAATAATAACCTTCTCAGTCAATCAGACAGCAGATTATTGAGAGCGTTTTTTATATTGCTCCCTTAGTTGCTGAGTTTCCAGAGCAAAACAAGAAGTATTTAGTTATTTCCCTTACTGAAGTTCCTCCTTACCTCGGCTTTATGTCCACTCTCCCTGTACTCCCTGCTGGTAGGCGGAGGTATGCTATGGAAACCCTATGGGGCTGACACCTCACGCCTCAGCCGCAGTGGGTCATGTACACAGAGGGCAGCTGGATTTTCTTAAGCTGACACTTGCCTTCACCTTGCGTTGTTACCCCTGCCCCTGTATACAGCTGATTGTTCCTTTCCCTGTGGAAGTGAACTTCAGTATAAGCATTTTAATGCTCAGTGCAAGGTTCTCAACGGGAATGTTAAAACAGGCTTGTGCCAGATGTTGCCTCCCTGCTCTGGGCTGCTTTGGATCTGTGGGCATGGGGAGGACCCAAGGTGGGGTGGTTTGCTATAGGGATCCCCTACGTGGGAGAGCATGGGCCCCAGTGGTGATGCTGATCTTCCTCCTGCTCCTCCTCATCCTCAGTAGCTGCCGTAGTTGTGGGGCGGCACTGCCCCTAGGTGACATGCAAACTGGCAGGGCCAGTGGTGACGTTTTGCAGCTCTGTCAAAGGTGCTTCTTCAAGCCTGGTGAAACTGAGTCATGCACAAAGATCCTACAAAGTCCTTGGGTGCCTACAGTGGTAAGCAATGCTGATTGCGTGGCATTAATTATCAAAAGCATGAACTGAAGCCCTTCAGAAACTTTGGACTGTTCCACAGACAAGCACTTTTAAGTCTCAGTGCAAAACCTTATTTTGTAGAATTTAGAGAAATCACAATTTTTCTAAACCTAGAAGTAGTGAGAAAGAAGAGAAGCTCTCTCGGGGCCTCTGCATGAATTCAGGCACTGATGCACCTTGATTTGGAAAGAATGGTGATGTGTAAGCACCATTGCTGCATTCATATCCCAGCAGCAATACTCAGATTTGAGTATACTTGGATAAAATTCCAATAATAGACTGCCCTGACTGCACTGAAGATTTGAGTGATAGTTACCCTACTTTTGACATAAACGACTTGTTTTGTGGTTTTCCAGAATGAAATCCTCTATTTTAATTTTGTTGTGATTTCTCTGTTCTTAAAGGTGCACCACCTCATCCGATGTAAGCTGGTATATCTTTATTGATTTGCAGTAGCTGAAAAACAGACACAAAATGTTTGGTTTTTCTCACCCTTGGATTTTCCTTTTAGGCTGGTCTTACTCCATTAGCTCCCAGCAGCCACCAGCTGCTGCAAGGACAATCAGCAGCAGTTCTTCAAAATATCCCCTCTGTGCCCCCAGGGAAGCAGCAGGTCGTATGACGGCTGGTGAGAGCTGGATGGAGAGGCTGTGCTGGGGCACGGCCACTGAGCGAGGCTCAGCACGTTTGTTCAGAGTCTTCGTCTATACACGAGGCTTACTGAGGTTTACATGACTCCTGGCTTAAAATAATTGCAATAATCCCTTAGACTGACAACACTGAATTGTTGTATTTCCTCCAACAATAACATTTAGTTCTAATGTAATACTCAGCTTTGGATGGGAGGGGGAGGAGAATCAAATGGAGGTTTTTTTGGTTGCTGTGTTACAGCTATTCTGTAAGAGTAGGAAGAAAGGAATGTCACCAAATCTGCTGGTGCTGGGTGCAAACTGTAATCACTCCTGTGTGTGTGTGGGAGTTTGTTCTGTACAGTCTGGGGGCACAGTCTTACCCTACCACGAATACAAAGCAACTCTTCTGGACTCCCAGGAAAGTCAGTGGGAGGAGAGGCAACCCTTTCCTATTGTGCAAGGCTAACCTTTTGTTTCATTTTTGTGAGAAGAACATGCTCAGAACATCAAGAACCATTTATTTAGTTTTCAGTTAGCATTTACCACACAACTGAATCAGAAAAATGGACAGAGAGGAAAGCTACTTCTTAAAAGAATCAGTTCAACATTATTTAAAATACTATGAGGAATAAGAGTAAGACAGCGCTGATCTGTTGGTATTTTATCTCTCCTCTCAAGAATCTCAGAAATGTAGGAAAAAGAGGATGGTAGTGACATGCCATGAAGCATGTATCTGGTCCATGCTGCACGGATGTACCATGTATTCAGGAGCTCCCTGGAGAGGGCACCCCAAGCAGTTCTGATGCCTTAAAATGGGCTCCTGCTTTTTTCTAACACATCCTGAAGTCAGGTGTCTGGCTACACTGTGTTGTGGTCCTCTAAGCACATCTCCCAAACATGGCTCTTCATGGTGTGGGTATGTTGAACTACAGATTAATAAGGGATGTGGCAGGAAACCTGGGCATCCTGGGAGTCAGAGTTTAGGCCCAGTCTTGAACACTGTCTTCACATCTGGAGGCTGATGTACCCTCAAAAAATGTGAATGTAGTTGCTTTGCACATGGTGTAATTCATATAATTTTTATCATGCTATTACGTGAAGACAACATGGTAGCAATGCAGACCACTCAGGCTATTCCAGAGTTCAGGCCATTATTCTGATTCTATGGTAAAAACATCCAAAGTACAGTTCCTCGTGCAAAGGCTATGCTCTTTGGAAAAGGGGGGATACTGGAAAAAGCTTTGTGCTTAAAACAGGTGGGAAATAGTGGTATGGAACACTGAGAACCTTGCCAGGCTGGGCATAGGCCGAAGAAGCTTTGTGATTATTTCAGTGTATGCTAGAAAATGACCTGTCTTCAAGAGCATCAGGGAAGTACAAGCTAAACATAAAGGCTGATGTTATGGATGTTTCTGTGGGTCGTTAAATCAATCCATCAAACCATCTGCCTTTTTGCTAGGACTAAGCATGAGTCTAATCTCCCAGGCTGGACAACTGTTAGCTATAATTATATATAGATGAGAGACATCCATGCACCATGAAGTACGGGAGAAGTAAATAGCATAAGGACACTTGATCAATTTTCTTCAGTTTCCATGTTCAGGAGTTCATCTATCTAGTCGGCCACCAGAACACACGTGTTCTCCAGTATGTTATAAGTAAAGTCCACTATGGTAGTAAAAATGACTGAGATAATAGAGACCAGATGACTGTCTTGATGACCTCCACACAGACTTGCATCTCATCTGCTAAAATCTGCTCTCCTCTGTCTAGCAGTCCCAATTTTTCATCATGGTAAGTTAAATCTTCATCATAAAAAAAGTATCTGCTTTCCAACATGCCATATGTGTGTTAAAATGCTGAATTATAGCTTATTCCTTACAGGTGCTGTGGGAAATAGCTCTGCTGCAACAGATGCATAGTGTAATTTGTAGCATTTTGAGGGTGCTCTGCCCTAAATTTGACACACTATAAAATATCCCTTGGCAGTTTGGCAGTTTGAATTTCATCTGTAATAAGGCATCAGTGTCACTGGGTCAGCCAGATAACGGCGAGGTGAGGTCCTGCGCCATTTTTATTGTTCATTATGCTGAATATTCAGTTCCCTGCTTTTATTTACATAACAGAGATACTTGGCAAAATGTCATTGAGGCAAATCGCTAAAGGATGTCCTGGTGTAATGAGTTCCCTCTGTGGGGGTTGCAAGCCCCTCCGGGCCACTGGGGCACCTGGATACTCTGGCAAACAGGGCATGTCAGGGACAACAACTCCCATTATGCAAGTGCAGTGAGACAAAGCACCAAGGCACTCCCTTGGTGTTCTTGGAGCTCCTCCCGCACTGGAAAAAACCTCCCTTCTGCCCGAGAAAGGTCGCAACAGGCAGTTACTCCTGGCAACCTAACACACCTGTTATCTGGATCCTAGCCCAAGCAGGATGGTACCAGAACTTTACAATCTGTAAAGTTCTGGACATAGACATATGGTGAAAAGCACCAGAAATTACCTCATCCTAATTGTGGACAGAGTGGAATTTTACTGACTAAAAGTCAATGATCTTGTGACCCTACAAGCGGCGATCCTAAAGTGAGACCCTTTTGAACTCCCCTGGATCACAGAGGGCTGTGATCAGAACCTCCCTCTCATGAGGATGCCCAAACGAGCTGATTTCATGAAAATTCAATAGTAATCTACTGAAGAATTCACAGGGTTCCAAAGGCCTAACTCTTCGCAGTCTGACAGCAAAGATCTCTTGAGTCTTGATGAATTGCGCCTTGAGAATGTTGCATTAAAATGGGTAATTCCCTAAACTCAAGAGGGAAATTTTAGTAATAGGTATACCTGCGCATACTTACACATATATTCACATATCCGTGGATTAGTGTGTGATAGTGCGTGTGATGTATAACCTTCTATGTATGTGTTTTACCCCATATTTACATGTGTGCTTATGTGCATATAATTCAATTCATCTCTTTTGTAAGCATAGTATGACCCTGCCATTGTCACATCTTTAATCAAGTCACTGTTTTGATCATAACGAATTCCATTGAATTGTTTTAAATCACTTTATTTATCAGCTGTAAATTAGGCGTTACTAGAAATAATATATTAAACCTGTGACCTACCTCAATACGTTTCAAATAGGTGTTACACCAAGACTGTTGAAATCCATCCTGCGACTCCCACATGAGGGAAGGCAGCAATGCATCCTCCCATACTGTCCTCCTTGAGGCTGCTGCAAGCTCTGCAGCTCTCAGGGTCATCTCCTCCATCACCAGCCTCTGAGCACATTGCCTCCAAATCCAGCACTGACACAAGAGCGCCGTTTGCTGCTGACAGCAAAACTATAAACTGGAAAAAACTTGTCACAACTCATGAGAGTTCTGAGTGTACCAACTTTTGCTTTGCTGACAAAAAGGCGACAAAGGGATTATTCTGTAAAAATCCAGGGTTTTTATTGGATCTCTCTGGGTGTGAAAATCTTGTTTCAAAAACTACACGTCTTTGATAAGGGTATTTAGCGATCGGCTTGCCTGTTGAGGCAGACTGTTTTAAGCCCATCAAGGCTGTACTGTGTCAATATCATATTGTTTTTACAGTGTTAATCATAAAGAAGAAAAGATCATCGTCTTTATTCATCACTTGTAATTTTTCTAATCCCTTGATACGAATAGTGTAGTGTCACTGGAGCAGGATTTTTGTTACAAGATAAACGCCAAACCTTGAAAGTACATTGCTCAGCTCTAGATTAATTGAGGAAGAGGGATATAGGGCTTATATAATCTGATTAATGCTTAGTCTTTTTCTTATCATTTAGCCAGCTATTTTTTTCTGCAGTATCCTGTGGTCTGATTCAAGGACTGTCTATTCAATTTAGAACTGCCTGTTTTAAGCTGACTTTGCTTAGGCTTAGCTAGAGCTGTTTCCTGTCTAATAAAGAAATATGATTTCTACTTTCTCTCTGTTGGGAATTGCTGCCCACTGTGCATTTTCACTTTCAGCTAGACACCAAGACAGGTTGCCTCTGTGTTGTCTGAGTTTACAGAGAAAAATACAATTAGCAGGACGGGTGTAACTGGATACATTAATTCCATTTCTTGTCAACTATGACAGATACAAATGAAAGAAATACCTAGCAAAAAGAAGAGGTGAATTTTTTAGAATGGTGTAATCCTGCACAACTTGAAGAAAATTTGAAAAGTCTGTGTAAAGGGAAAAATATCAAGCAGAGCTTGGGCACAGGACATCCTTCCTGTATATTGCAAACAAGTGACTTAAGAACCTGCTCCCAGATGGAGTATGTGCATGCTTGTGTGCTAGTTAAATGCATCAAATGGAATAAACTCAGCACCCAGTAAACCTCAGTGATTTGCCCTCACACAGAATGTAAAATGGCAACTGTTTCCTCCTTAATAATGGAGCGACTATAAATATCTGTCTGTGTTAAATCCCTCATGACAAGTTTCTTTCAGAGGGGTGGGGTGGTCTGCTGCTTTCCTGCAGTCTTCAATAACCATTATTATTATTATTATTATTATTATTACTAGTACTACTATTACAATAATCACAATCATCATCATTCATTATCCACTATTATTTTCAGCTTGCTGATACCGCCTTTCTTATGTGTCAGCTCAGAGGGCCTTGGGGCAGCAAACCAGTATCTCCAGCACACAGTAAAGCACGGGGCTAATCACACCCCAGCCCTGCCCAAGGAGGGATGTGCAGACCCATGGCGTGGGCAGTGCTGAGCCTCCCCACTTCCCACCAGTGGGCACAGCCCAGCAAGAGCAGCTTCCGTGAGCCCCACAGGGTTTGGGGCAGCCTGGCCGGGCAGCACTGGCCCTGCCTGCCCCAGGGTTTGTGGTGCACCAGGCGATGCCACGAGGTGCCCCACAGCATAAGTGGCTGCTGTGTTGTGCCAAGTGACACAGGTCCCATGTGGGAGGTACTCCCTGAAACCTGGGGTAAAACACGACAGGGATGTGCACAACCCAGCTCGTGACACCTCCTCATCCAGACCATGACAGGCACAGGAGCAGAGGGGCAGGAAGGTGGTACAGCTCTCACAGGGGGAAGTCAGCATCCTGTAGTTTAGAATCACATGCTGCAATTTAAAAATAATAATAATAATAATTGTAGGGATTTGCTGCCCTCTGCCAGGCTTTTCTTACAGCTCTGATTCTCTGTGAACTGCGAAAGCAGCACTCAGCGACCATGCACCGGCACAGCAAGGTCTCTGCATTTCCCTGTTTGTTGTAGGCAAAGCAGAGCAAAGTGCTGGGTACCACTGCTGCAGCCTCCTGAAGCCCTCCTGGAAAGCCAGAAACACATGCTGGTCCCAGCAGGGGTCAGAGTAAGAGGCAGAACTGCTGGGCTGGCAAGAGCCCCGTGTTCCTTCTCTCCATCCCTCTGGGGGAGGAAGCCTGACTCTCTGAAGGCAGTCCTTTGTCCCTTTGTTTGCATGTCACCTCACAGGAGCCAAACCACCAGCTTCCAGCTTCTCGTGAGAAAATTCAGTTTGGTCTCTAATGCTGACCAGCTGGAGTGGGTTTGCTGAGTTTGATTTCTTGGTACAGTATACACTTGCTGAGAGATACTCAGCAAATCAGGTTAATTTGCACTAACACCATTTTCCAAAAGGCCAATTAGTGCTGATAGGACACTTGTAGATATGTGGGTAGTGGTTTTGAAAACCTGGGCTCCATTTTCACTAAATGTAAAGTATTTAGAGCCTGATGGGGTGAGACTTCTCTGATGAAATGCTGAGTACTGCACTGTCTACACTGCATTGCATTAGTCCTGTGGGCTGCCTGCCTGCTCAGCAGGAGGAACACGCACATCTTGGACACTCTGATGTCTCAGACTGTAAGACAACTGTATCCTAAAAGCCTCCATGGCTTATTAAAAGTACCTAGGTTGACTGTCTTGGATGTTAGTATTTTTGCTGTGGGTAACTGCAATTAGGTCATGCTAGTCCTACCCTAAAATAGCAAAGAAATGAGGGAATGGGGAGGTCTATAAAGGCACCTCAGATGCATAGACATTCCCGATTGCTTTCTTTTGTTTGTTTTGAGAAAAAAGAAGGATAACATAGATGCGCTATTCCCATTAGTATTTGTTATAGTCTGGCTGCCCATGCAACACCCGTGATCCTCACCTCCAGGTCACACTCCCAGAAGAGATAAATAGGTAGGAAAGGACTGAGGGAGAAGAACAACAAGTAGGACTCAAATACAAATCCATTATCATTCCTGACAGCTGACTGAACAGCTTTGTGGGATTTTCCCAGGGTTTTGAATGCAGGGGACAGCCTGGAGCTGGAGGATGCATAAGTCTCTCTCTCTCTCTCTTAGGTATAATGTAAGTATGTAGGTTTTGCTGTACATCTGGTTTCTTTTCTGCTATAATACACACATAATCAGCAGTGACCTTATGACTAATGATTCTGCTTGTAGCAGTGGCCACAGGCCTTAGCATCAAGATCCACATTGCACAGTACAGTGCTCTGCGGAGCTATCAGAGCTGGTCTGGAAGGCGCTAGCTCCATGTGATAGTGCAGCCACACTAATAAATAGCTCAGAGCAAGCTTTCCTAGATCTGCTTTATTGCTGTCAGGGGTTTGAACTTTTATCCCTTTATGGTGCTACACAATGACAATGAAATATGTGTGCTTGTTTAGAGCTATTTGGAGTATCTCTGGCTAGCACTAGACTAGACAGGCCAGGGATGTTCATGAAACTGTGAAGATGGTGACAAAAGCCAAGGTTTGATTTTATAGTTATCTTTGTTAGTGCTGAGAAAGCTTGAAGAATAAACAAACCGTTTCTTTGCCAACCTCTCCAACTGCAACAGCCACAGCCACTAAGATGTCACTGGGCCCACTGAAGTGATGACAACATCCTTGGTGATTTCAGTAAGAGTTGGACAGATGAGACAAGCAATTGTGTTAACCCTGACTTCCACAGGCTTACATTGTTTTACTTCAGTGGTGAATCTTTCCCTTTTTTTTTGGGATAGATTGTGCTTACTTTGTTTCTCCATGGTCAATACCTTAGAAGTGGCTGATACCAATTTGTATAGCTATATATGGAATAAGCACTAATGCCTCTTTTCTTACGTTCTACAGACAAACTGGGAGATTGTCCTAAAGTTGTCTCTTAATGTTGTCTCTTAAGTCAGTAAAGTACTGCCTGAAAATGGGATGCTGTTATGTATTGTTCACACTTACAGCCCCTGGTATGGCTTGGCACAATGCTGATCTGAACTTCCCTTGCAATGAAACCAGTCCACCAGTTTGGGAGAGGACGCCTTGCATAGCCACCTGGAGCAACTGACAGATCTTAGCTCCCTGAGCCACGATGTCATACTGAACCTGGAAATACTCTGCGTTATTGGAAGCCTGTTAGCTAAAGCAAGAGGGCAGAATGCGACCATGTTTTATTTTAATAGGCTTGGCTGTTATCCTTGGTACACATCACAGGAAGTCCCTGTTAATGGTTGCCTACCCTAGAACTTCAAATTGCAAACTCATCTGGAAAAAAACAGCCATGACATCCCAGCCAAGGACTTCAATGGGTTATCTGTAACAGGATGGGAGCACTGGAGATCGTAGTGGGCCTGCAGCTGGGGTGCAAAAGATACCTACAGAAGCAAGTCCAGGAAACTCATAACCGAAGTGAAATGATGTTGAACATTTAGCCAGTTTCCTTTGAAGAAAGTGCAAAAACTCTTACGAAGGAAACAATTGCATCAGGAATGAAAATTGGACCAAAGGGCCTGTGGGGATACTGTTTATACTCTGGTTGTCATAATTACAATTTCTGTGATCAGAACTACACTGGTTCCTCCCCAAAGAGTGAAGTTCTGAGAAACCAAGAACCTTCTTTGCTTTGGGATAGCAGTGCAGCCCTGTGTCCTTTTATTGGCATTAGGAAACCCCTTGGAAATGTTCAAAAATATTTTGCACTTTTCTCAGTTTAGGTTGAATGAATCCATAAGGATTTCCTCTATGACATTCCAGGGTTATACTGTATACTTGACTAGGTTATACAGATGAACCTTTTTTATTTTTCTCTGTGGTAAGCTTTTGCTGGAACAATGTGGGCTGCATTTATGCTTAAACCATTCTTACAGATGGTGCATCAGGATGAAAAACCTCCTACTTGGGCCAGATCTGCTGGTTCTTGTTAATTATCCACAAGCTTTAAAGAGCTCAATGTTCCGAAGAAAAAATGTGGCCTCAAATACCTTTTTTTTTCTTGAATTCATCACTAGGCTATACTCAAACATGCATTTGAATGGCTTAAAGGATTTCAGCAATATGATGTAGTATGTAGAAGGCAGTTTATATATTAATTCTCCCTGATGTACTTTTTTCTGCTCAGGTATGCAATCACTAATATGCAGACAGCCGTCCCTTTTATAGAAGAGAAACTGAGGCAGAGATGTTAGCAATTTGCTCAGCGTTACATCAAAATGGGAAATTCAAACCAGCAGTCTTTCTGCCTGCATCTATCTCAAAAACATTCGATTTAGTCCTGTATCTACCTCAGAGCAGACAGATGGTACAGCAGAACCAAGGAGTACCGCTCACATCAGCTGAACATACACACAAATATCTTCAAGATAAGTACCTTATCCTAGTCCTTCTTTATATGATTCTGGACATCCTCCCAGAAACTGGATGAAGAAAACAGTAGGTTCCCTGCGAAAAAGCAGCATAACCTGCTACAGCCCTGGCTTCTTTCTTCCCTGCAGACAGTGACTGCACTTGGTAGGTGCAGGTCTCAATTTTGGTGTTTCAGAGTTTAGGAAGTGAGTTGTATTCAGGTTTTAAAGGCTATGTTCAGTCTTTCAGCCCAGGTACAGAGTCTGGAGCTGGTACGTTGCCTGGGAAAGGGCATTAACTCCCTCTCCTATTAGGTCCCACTATTCCCCTACCACTGCCACCACTCACTGCACTTTCCAGTAAGGGGCTGTGCTTCTCTGTCTTGAAGGAAAAGGCCTGTTCCTAGGCATTAAGGGAGGTACAGACACCCACTTTGGTGGTTTCATCCAGCTTGCCTTTCCTTAGCTTTGCAAGAACGGGATAGATGGATATCAATAACTGCTGCAGGCTGGTGTGCTGCCCCTTTGCCACATTATGCCCAGCTTCCACCCCTTTTCCCCTTCAGGCAACTAACTCCTGTGAAGTTTTTCTCCTTTGATTTTTGATTTGCTGTGACCCTCAACCTCCCTTAAATCAATGATGATGTCTAAGGAGTTACTTGCATATTAATGGTCTTTCATATTCAGTGGCTGTGGTATAGTAATTCACTTGTTGCTAATCCATATTCACTGTTCAAATGAAAGATAAACATCCAAGCACCAAATATCCTCTCCTTACAGCCTGCAATATGAAGAAAAGGTACAGTGAAAGACATCTATCTGAAACAAATCTAAAAAGAGCACAAAAATTGAAACTGAAATTCTCAAGATTCCCCAAGTGTTGCGTTTTGCCTTTCATTTAAGGTTGTGCAATGCTGACAATTTCCCTCCTATAGTGTGTGCCTATTTACAGGCACTTTTTCTAAGGTTTTTGTAAGAATCTGAGTGAGCTCCTAGGGAAAGCAGCAAGAACAATGCACGCCTTTGGAATCACAGCTTTCAAATTGGATAGGGACTGGAAAACAGCTGATTGACATAGCAGAATGGTGCACTCCTTCCCCTTATCAGCAAAAACAGAATGGAGGGAATCCTTTGGGGAATTCTCATGTTAAAAATCCCATTTTAATGAAAAGATTTGCGTTGCTTCTAGTAATTGATGAGATATCAAATAATCATAATTAAATCTTGCATAAAAGTAAATTAAAATGCATTTTTTTCTCAGTGTTTGTTCACTTGCTTATTACCAACATCTCAGGCAGTACTCAACTTTGCAACTCTTGTTTAATAATCTTTTGCTCTAGACAACAAACCTTTAGCCACAATAAAATATAGTTTGTAGTGACCAGAATGAAAAGAAAATGTAGTGTGAGGGACAGCCACGTAACAAACCACTGGATTACTTTAGAAAGGCTGCAAAATGCTGAATTAGTCTGACAGTGAAGTCTTTACTCTTCACTGTAGCAAGATATTGTTAACAGTATTGGAGAGAGTTCTCTGGGAGCTGCAGACATTGTTATTTGTCTAAATATGAATTTAACTTCCTTCAGAGGTAAGCCTGTGTCTGATTTAAGTGCAATATGTAAGACTCTAATTTTATTCTGTTAATAGACACTGTCTGACTGCACCAGTTCCGAGTACTTGGCAGCAGAGCTGACTGCTCAACCAGTCTTTGTTGTCCCCCAGTCAGGATGACCATGGGACATGGTCTGTTCTTCCTGGCTCAACAAGGTCTTGTGAGGCTCACAGACAGCCAGTGGCAGGGAAGGAAGCCAATGGCTAACACCAGGCACTGGAAGACATTTTCTCAATAATTATCATCCTGGTCATATTCCTTTCCAGCTGGATAAAACACTAGGACATCATCTGGAGCCTGCTTAGCACATCAGTCACACCAGATTAGGTGTACCAGTGGTGCCCAGCAACCTGTCAGGTTATGGGAACTCTATGCTTGTGTGTGAGGAAGTAAAATGAAGCAGGCTGTTGAGATCAGATGGAGAGGCTTTGTATTATGTGATATCAGACCTAGCCACATTAAAATCAAGGACTGATTTGTAAGACTCCATCATGTCCTAGAGCTTTCACAGAATCATAGAATCATTCTAGTTGGAAGAGACCCTCACGACCATCGAGTCCAATCATAACCTAACTCTGGAACTAAACCACGCCCCTAAGAACCTCATCTATACAACTTTCAGACACCTCCAGGGATGGTGACTCAACCACTTCTCCGGGCAGCCTGTTCCACTGCTTGACAACCCTTTCTATGGAGAAATTTTTCCTAATATCCAATCTGAACCTTCCCTGGCACAACTTGGGGCCACTTCCTCTCATCCTAGAGGACAGCCACACATCAAAATTTGACATGACAAAAGACTTTATCCTTAAAGCTGTGTGAAATGGGTGTTCTGGGCTGCTTTTCTCCTGGCAGATAGTATAGAAACCCCAGCCAGCATGAGAATGAATGGCTGAAAATAAGTGTTCAGTTGGCCTCAGCAAAATCAATTACTTCAGCCGTTTTCTGTAGCAGTTTGGCTGTGGTTTCTGTCAGAGTCAATGTGAATAGGAGGGTGAACTTCCTTCCAACTCAGTCAAGTGACAAACGCAAGCCCCTGGAGCATCATCTCCAGACCCCCACAGTCTTGCCACACAGCCACACTGTCATAGCTTGTGTTTCTAATGTACACCATGGCTTCTGTGTCAGCAGGATGCCCATGAGCCAGCACTGTGCCCTGGTGGCCAAGAAGGCCAATGGCATCCTGGGCTGTATTAGAAGGGGGGTGGTTAGGAGGTCGAGAGAGGTCCTCCTTCCCCTCTACTCTGCCCTGGTGAGACCACATCTGGAATATTGTGTCCAGTTCTGGGCCCCTCTGTTCAAGAAGGATAGGGAACTGCTGGAGAGAGTCCAGTGCAGGGCAACAAAGATGATTAAGGGAGTGGAGCATCTCCCTTATGAGGAAAGGCTGAGGGAGCTGGGTCTCTTTAGTTTGGAGGAGACTGAGGGGTGACCTCATTAATGTTTATAAATATGTAAAGGGGGAGTGTCATGAGGATGGAGCCAGGCTCTTCTCTGTGACAACCAATGATAGGACAAGGGGAAACGGGTATGAACTGCAATACAGGAGGTTCCATTTAAATTTGAGAAGAAACTTCTTCATGATGAGGGTGACGGAGCACTGGAACAGGCTGCCCAGGGAGGTTGTGGAGTCTCCTTCTCTGGAGACATTCAAAACCCACCTGGACACATTCCTGTGTATCCTCGTCTAGATGTTCCTGCTCTGGTAGGGAGATAGGACTGGATGATCTTTTGAGGTCCCTTCCAATCCCTAATATTCTGTGATTCTGTGATTCTGTGAATCTACAGACTGTGGTGTTTTCTGAGGGGTGCAAGTTGCTAAAGCCCTTTGCACCTCAACTGGGCTATATTTTCTGTAGAAATTCCCTAACAATGCTTTAAATTACTCAAATTTAAGTTGTCCTGAATGAATTAATTAATGCAGGCAGAAGTGCAAAATTTTGTTGATGCTAAGCTAGGACCCTACATTATCAATGACAGAGCAGCAGCTGAGTTGTGCAGTAGGCATCTTTGTCAGGACAATGGATGACGTGTGCAAAGAACCTGGAGAGCCTGGACATATCTACATTTGAATCCTAAAAGCTTCCAAATAGATGCCTCAGAGGACCAAGGACCTATTATATGAGAAGAAATATCAAATGAAGATCTGGAAGCAATGGCAGAGGCATTTATCTGCCACTGTTATCAGGGTTATGAAGGAACTGACTGGGGGAAGTTGCTGATGACCATCTAGACAGCTCTGCAGACTCTGTCTCACCAGAAGATTCGCAGTGTTCTGCCTGCTTGCTTTGCATTTGGTGAGCCTTCTCGAACTACTGCTTAGTCAAAGGGCTGGTTTCAGTCAGACAAGAGGGATGGTAGAGCGGATACAACAAAAATTCTCACATGTTCTGCAGCTGGGGACTGGACATGTCATGGTCCCAAATGTAATCCAAACCCTGCAGCTGTGCCCCAAGGTCTAATGTCCATAAGGCATGGTGAGAATGAAGCATCTTGAAGACTGAGTAAAAAATGCACAGACCATAGGAACATGTCTGGCTCTTGATCCCATCTTCTGAGATTAGGCTGTCTAGGATTCTATAAGCCAGGTTACTGCCCAGCTGACAGCCACAACCAGGACAGCAGAAGCCTGCTACTACTGAAAAAAATGCCACAAGATTCACTTTTTCCCTTTGCAAAGAGAGGAAGAGTCTACCCATAGCTACCTCTTACTGGATGGCATACTGGATAGAGCATCCTCCCAGACAATTAAAGATAAGAGGAGGTTTCTAGTTTCTTTTCTGTTTCAGTGAATTCAAGCCCGTATTTTCCTCTTTCATGTCCTGCATGATGGAGGTGTTCATGCTTTGAGGCCTCCATGAGATAGAAAGGAATGAAAGAGTCAGGAGACAGGAAAGAAAAAGGACAAGCCATACTCTGTTGAGTAGTATATATTCTGCGAATATATAGTATATAATAGTATATATTATATAGTGTATATATATATAGTATATATAGTATATAACAGTATATATTCTCAGTATATTTACTGAGAAAGGAATGTATATATTCTAATCTAACAACAAAAGGTCTCCCTGTGTTGGCTTTTCTTTCTTTTTTTTTTTTTTTTAAAATGTCATAACTACATAAAATAAAATTAATAAGTAGTGCTGGGAGAAGGAACTCCATCTCCACCAGGTCTACTTCCATCCTGAATCTATGACAATACTTCAATTACTTTTAAATTTAAAGTTAATGAAAGTACCCCATGGCTAATATAAAGAGGCAATCAACAAGGATCAGGCAAGTTTCTCATCTTTGACAATAAACCTAAGTCCCAACTGCCATTGTAAGATCATCGTATCATAGGATAGAATCATAGAATAATTTTGTCTGGAAGAGACCCTTAAGGTTATCAAGTCCAGCCATAACCCAACTCTAGCACTAAACCATGTTCCTAAGAACCTTGTCTATATGTCTTTTAAACACCTCCAGGGATGGTGACTCAGCCACTTCCCTGGGTAGCATATTCCACTATTGACAACCGTTTATGTGGATAAATTTTTCCTAATACTCAATCGGAACCTTCCCTGGTGCATCTTGAGGCCATTTCCTCTCATACTGTCACTTGTTACTTGGGAGAAGAGACCAACACCCTCCATGCTACAGCCTCCTTTCAGGTAGTTGTAGACAGCAATAAGGTGTCCCCTCAGCCTCCTTTTCTTCAGGCTAGACAGCCCCAGCTCCCTCAGCCGCTCTTCATAAGGCTTGTGCTTCAGACTCCCTCACCAGCCTTTTTGCCCTCCTCTGAACTCTCTCCAGCACCTCAATGTCCTTCTTATGATGAGGGGCCCAAAACTGAACACAGTATTTAAGGTGGGACTGTACCAGTGCTGAGTACAAGGAGACAACCATTTCCCTAGTCCTGCTGGCCACACTATTCCTGACACAAGCCAGGATGCTGTTGGCCTTGTTGGCCACCTGGGCACACTGCTGGCTCATGTTCAGCCAGCTGTCGACCAACACCCTCAGGTCATTTTCCACCAGGCAGCTTTCCAGACACTCTTCCCTGAGCCTGTAGCGCTGGCTGGGGTTGTTGTGACCCAAGTGCAGGACCTGGCACTTGGCCTTGTTGAACCTCATACAATTGGACTCAGCCCAATGATCCAGCTGGTCCAGACCCCTCTGTATGGCAACTGAACCCTCCAGCAGACCAACACTCCCACACAATTTGGTGTCATTTGCAAACTGACTGAGGGTGCACTCAATCTCGTCATCCAGATCATTGATAAAGCTATTAAACAGAGCTGGCTCATTTACTGAGCCCTGGGTAACACCACTGTGACTGGCCACCAACTGGATTTGACTGTGTTCACCACAAGTCCTTGGACCCAGACATCCAGCCAGTTCTTAACCCAGTGAAGAGTACAGCCATCCTCTGGAGGGGGTGGAAGGGCTCCCAGGCTTTTCCTTCTAGTCTGCAGGGAGAAGAACGCTCTTTTAGAGATGATGATGAGCAGAAAGAATATCCAGCATGTCTCCAGGGCACTCCGTGAAGCCCCAACTTCTCAGCTTCCTAGTTTCCCAGGGGTTAAGTATTCTTAAATAGAGAATTTGTTTGAATGAAACAATTATAAACCATTTTGGTTTTAAGAATATACAGGAAAAGATGTATATACACATATATATACGTGATATAATTGTCTTTTTATTAGAATCTCTGTAGCTTGAGAAAGAATAGACAAGTAGTCGTAAGACAAATAAGGGACCTATGAGACTTATGCTGAGTTCCCCGCTCTTTTCTCTTTGACCTAGGCAAACATTTGAAACACATCGTCCAACTTCCACCAGTCTCCATTATTCCTTTGTCCCAGAACCTTAAAGATCCCACCAGGGTTAGACCTTTGTGATTTTGCACCTCTTAGCAGCTTTTCATTCTTCAAACACATGCTATTATCCTCACATATAAGCTCAGTGAATTATTGCCATAATAACTATGTTAAACCAACAATTGTAAGGTGAAAAAACACTCTTAATGGTGCTTTTGAAGGCATCAGAAGAATTTCATGTTATTTTTTTGACAGAACTCCATTTTAGAAAGAAATATTTTAAATTCCGTTTAAGTTAAGGGAGACTGTGACTACACCACAGCCAATCAATAAGAAATAAATTGAGTTTAGAATGATCCTCTGTTAAAATTTAAAAAAAAAGAGATAAATTCAGACCATTTCTTTCAAAAAACAGATGCAGGAGATCCACTAAAAATATTCTAAGACATATTTTTATAGTGAAGGAAAATAGAGATATTTCCATTGATTTTTTTTTCTTGGTGGAATGTCTTTCTCAGAAAAAAATGTCTTGTTGAAATCACAGAGCTGATTGTGGTGGATTTTTCAAAAGAAAAGTATAAAAGTGATTCATTTGACATTCTGCTTGTGCTGTAGGACTGAAGTACATACTAATAGGAAAAAAATGTCTCAAAGTTTTCTGAGCAGCATGTGATCAGATGTTAGTTTTGACCCTTCTTGCTGTCTTTGTTAAGGTCACATATTACTGCCTATGTAACTAAGCAATGGGAAAGAGAACCGATGTTTTCCAAAACCAAATTTCAAACTCTTTTGCGAATGCATTAAGTTAGCAACTGTCTGTAATAGATTAATGCATCCTATATAAATGTTATGATATTCCTTGGCATCCAAACATACATCCAAGAATGCAGACCCAGATTTCTCCCACCTAATATATCCACTGAAGTGGGACAACTAAATCAGAAGCTAACCCATTACAGGAGAGGGCACCTCCTGAAGACCACTTCAGGTGCAGTGTGGTTTAGCTGGTTTGTGGTAAGTAGCCCTTGGACAGACGTTATTGGAGATTACAGTTTTGGTCAGAGGACCCTATTTCCCACCTCACTATCAATCCAGGCGCATAAGCCTTGGTTTAATACTGGGCCACAATTCCTCTTTAGGCAGAGGTGCAATGCCTTTTTATCAAAACACAAACCAGCTGTGTCATATTGCTTCCTTCCACAGAGAGACAGAGAGTTCTTTTTTTCTTGCAGTAACTCATTTTTTTTCAAGTGCTCCCCTGCTATTCTGTATTCAGAGAAAGAACCACAAACCCTATTTACACTGACAATTGTAATTCTTAATTATTACAGTCCAGGTAGACAAACAACAAAGCATAGGCCAGTGCAATGAGACTGGGCTTTCAGATATTTCAGAATTATCTACTAAGTTTCAATCTCTCACACAACAGTATTGGCAGGCCAGATGATTTGGTGAGATTCAAGCAGCGAAGATGTGCAGTATGATAGTAATGACCTGCAGGATGTTACAATGAAGAGACACTTCCCAAATGACAGCAGGTCACCCCCACAGCAGGGTACCCCACATGCAGAGTCTGTTCTCACAGGGAAAGCTGAACCTCTGCTGGCATCCCTCTGCTTTTGAGGCTGGACACTCAGGCTATCTGAGATCTGGTATACATTTTTATCAGCTGCACCTCTAAGATCAAATCACCTCTCTTCTGTTCTCCTGTGAGGAGCACTTCTGATTTCCAGTTCTACAATGTTTTGGACTTCTGCTTTGTTTTCTTTGTGTTTCTTGTTGGCTACATTTCGAGATCATCAATTGATGTGCTGGCATTTGCAAATTCCTTTCCTGGGATCAAACTGTCATAGAGTATCCTATACAGAATCACATTGCTTAAACTTGAGGCTGTGGGTTCCCCTTGATGTCCATAACCTTAAGATTTAGGCATGCCAAAACTCAGCATTATGGTGACTAAACTATTTTTTTGGATTTCAGTAGGAGTTAGGCACCTAAACAAGCCTGGAAATCTGTACCTGGGCTCTCAGCAGCTGCATGGTTAAAGCTGTCGTATGTGGTATGTAGAACGTAACGCAAAACATCATAATAAAACTGACAGTGGAACAATTATCCTAGCTGTAGGCTTTTTCCCTGCAGAAGATTAAAGTTCAATTTATTCTATTATACCTACTAAATGGTAGTGATAAAATTAACTAATCTCTGTGCATCCATGAGGATGGATGCTTTTAAGTATAATAAACATACTTTACCTTATTATAGTACAAATTGTGATTCTTCCTTTCATGTTTTGCGAGGCTAAACGTTTCTTAGCAATATAATGTGAAAATAATAACATATGAAAGTAAAAACTGGAGGACAGATGAGAAGCACAGAAATATTTTGGCCAGTGATTTTGATGGTCTGACCCAAGGACATATGTAGTAAATTGTAAGCTTCTTTTGGTTTCAATAGGCCTTGCATCGAGCTGGGGTGCCTCCCAGGGAATTACACCATGAGTGTCTTGAGACCTTGATAGGTGCCTCTTCCATGCTAGAATATTCCTAAAATAGAGTGGAAGGCATGCATTACAAGTAAAAACAAGCTTTGAAGAAGCTTGTGTAGTCAATTAAACAAAAAAGATATCTAAAAATCATCTGAAAGAGCTTATTATCTAAGTTTTTAAAGGCTTTGATAAGCTACTAAGCATTCAGATGACCAATAAGTATCCTATGTGATTCAGTATTTAACAATACTTATTAGTATAACATACGAGAATAACCTTAAACATTCTCTCACCTAGCCAAAAGATGAACGAACAGTCAGCTAAAAATCTGCATGCATCTCACAAATAAATGAAACCATGTACAATTTTCACTACATCTGGTATTGTAGCAGAGGCAACCAAGGTTATTGAAATGGATTTGTAGTTGCGAATGAGCATAGGACATAAGGAAAACTGCTCTGATATTATTACCTGCTGATCACCCTCTTAGGCTCTTCTGTAAGTCGCTGTGAAATGGGAAATCTGATGCTAATTCTGAATTTCAGGTTATTTGGAACTCCTATTTGCAGTAATTCCCTGCTATTTACATGTCGTACCACATTTCCTACTGGTTTTATGTTGACCAAGATATCTTGTCTTTTTGCTTCTATTTACTGTCACTCTGGCAAAGGACGGATGTTTGAAGTTGGCACCTGGCTGCAGTCATACCATGAAGCGGCTGTAAAATCCACACACTTGTTCCTTCATCTATATCCAATCAGGCAAACCCCATCTGCATGCGTAGCCACTTAGGAGGTACAGATCCAAGTGACAGCAAGGTTTAGTGTTTTGAATTAAATCAGAAATTCTGATCCCGTGTAGGCAGTCCTTGTCCCAGTCATCCTAACTTATTCAATACTAAACTATTTTCTTCCCATTAGCCTCGAGGCAGCTGTAGGGCAACGCTGCACCTTCTTGCCTATTTCTGCTGCTTGATCTTGCAGACAGGGATTTTTCTTTATCACTCAACCAGTTCCAGATGTCTGGATATTGATCTTAATCCTAGTATGGGGTTTTGCTGCAAATCACTTCGACAGTCAAGTGCAAAACAGATTTGCCTTGGCATAATTCAGGTGCCTGACTCCCTGAAATGATGGTTAACTCAGCTATAACAATGCTAAATACAGCATTTTAAACACTGCACAGATTGCCTTGCACACTCATTTTTAAATGGTATTCTGTTTTGAATTTGATGAGAATAGGGCTCCTAAGTACAGTTAATGAGTCAGCTTAATAGGAATTTGTTTCTTTTATTCTCGTTTTCATGTAGAGGGGATTAAAGAGTAACTACCTATCTGAGCCCCATTACTCTCAGTTATGACAGATTATTTTATGCTTATATTGAATAATTTAATCATCACTGTCATTTATTTAGAATAGCGGAACACATTACAAATCTCTTGTATCTTTTTGCATATACTTTCACCTTGTGCCCCACTGGTGGAACTCTGAGGTGTGTCATTTTCTGAAAATGACAGAATTACATTTAAATTGTATTTCATCTTGAACCCTAACCTGCTGAATTAGTGCCTGAATTTTGAACTGGGCTCCCACTTTCGTGCAGGGTTTTCTGAACAGGCCTGTCTCTTAGAAAAAAAAAAAAGAAAAAAAAGAAAAAAAAAGAAGATTCAGAGGTATCGTGGCTTCCCTCTGCTATGTGAACTTAGCCTATGGGGTTGCTTACTCAGATCACTTTTCACAGACTGGTATATCCTACAAACTCCCTGCAAAAAAAGAAAAGTCTCAGCTACATGTGACTTCCTCAGTATTTAGAAGTGAGATATCAGCTGTTGTTACAGACTTCTGTTCCTCTGATTATTTGGGAATTTGTGTGTGTGTTTTGGCTACAAACGTGTTTTGAGAGAGTGGGAAAGAAGAAATGAGAAATACACTGTGAACTAGAACAGTTGATAATCGCCTATCAGCACATGTGGTAGTTCTTCCTTTGTTTTGACAGAAGTGTCACGCCACTACCCTATCAAAAAAAAGATGTTTCAGATCCTTATTGAAACAAGATTTGTAGTTCAGCCCATGCCTCTCTATAAAGTAAAGGAAAGCCTCCTGAACAGTCAATGCTCTGCTGTTCCAAAGAGAGCAAAACCATATGTCTTAATGATGGCAAAAAACCCATTTTCTGCTAGGGTCCTGGGTAAACAGTAATTCTCGAAAGCAGAAGCTTATTAGCTCTTCCTGAAATCCATGTTTCTGTAAGGATTCTCTCTCAGCAGACAAGCAAGATGATGTACAAATCTGTCAGGACTGGCTGCAGTTACACCTTAGGCGTGACTGTGGAAAATACGGCTCTTTCTTTAACCCTCACTGGATGTGGTCAGTGAAGGCTCAAGCATTGATGCTCAGAAGGTTTGTTCAGGCTGGAGCAGCTCTGCAGTTTCCTGCTGCATGGGGAATCTGATTTCAGCGAAGACTAGCCTCTTTCCAAATCTTCAGGAACAGGTCATTGAAATGATCACAGTACTGAAGGGAAAGGCTTTCCTAGTCATCACTGTATCTATGAGCCATTTATTAATATGTTAAACAAATGGGACACAGGCTTGTTTCTCTGAGAGAGTGAGAGGAGGGATTGCAGCTGAGCATTTAGGGAAAAGTCCTTACTTTAAAAGACTGGATTTCTCATATGAAGACTACTACACGCCTCTGCTACCAAGAAAACCACTCTTCATTAGAAAGAAACACAGACCTAACTAGCAATCAGTTAAGGCAACATGAATGCAAAAGACTTACTTGTAGCTCCTGGGAGGGAAGAAGTGGGTGTTTCTATAGAAGGTAACTCCCTTTACTCCACTTTCTGAGTACACTGCTTTTATTTTAATAATGCACATTTTCTCACACTTCTTATATTCTGCATTGTGGTTTATTGTATTCTAAATATATATATATATATATATAAAGGATCTGACTCTATTAAAATCAGAAAAGGTTTTAGCTATGTTTTAAATGAATGCAGGATAAAAGAAATGTGTCATTTACAGCCTGGTCTTACCTTTATCTGAATGATTATTATAGTTTCTGGTTGGTAAATGAAATATCACCATTCTACATCACATACATCATCATCTTGTCTTGATACAAAATAGAATTCAGTAGCAGTGACTTGCTTGCACAAAAAATGTGGAGCAGATGGAGAAAACTGAGTATGGCTGTCCTTATGTCCAGAAATAAGATGCACACACTGAAGAGCAGCAGTCCCAGCTCTGTTTTGTTAGGTAACTGAAGGAAACAGGAAAAATTGCAGTCAGAATTACCAGGATTACAAAAGTTTCCTAAAATATATAGATGTTACAGGCAGGCCTGACATTAGACTTCCCAGAAGTTATGAAACAAGTCCAGGCAATGTTTATTTATCTCCTAAGACCAAGTCTGCCTGTTACCAGAGAAAACACACATTCTGGAGCTTCCTTCACCTTCCATCACCATCCTATTTCTTCCAAGGCCATTCAGCTCCCAGGCCTTTAGTTTCATCAGAACATTTGTCTGGGACAGCAACATGTTGAATGTTTTCAGAAGCAGAACTGAAAAGAGAAAGGGAACAAAAATGCAACAACTGTGCTATGCACATAGGCAATATCCACACCTGCTGTGGAATTGAGCTTCACAAGGGATGCAGTCCACTCCCACACAGAGCAAGCAAAATCCTTTCCATCATTTTGACAGGAGTGTCGAATTTCCACCCAAGAGAAGTGCAAGATTTTTAAAACTTAATTCTGATTCACTATGATAATTAACACACATCTGTAAAGAATAACAAAGGCTGAAAATGTTAAAGATAGTTCCACTTTCTGACTCTTATTCCTAAAACTTACGTTGATCAGGTCTATGTGTTTTTTTGCCATTGTTATTTTTTGTTGGGTTTTGTTTGTTTGTTTTAAACCTTCAGAATGCTCTGTCTAGCACTTGGACTGATTATATCTGGTCCAGAAGGAACACTTAATGTCAAAGAGCATTACAGAAAATGTGCTATATGTCTGAATTTTAGCCAGCTGTTTGATGTATAACATTGGCAGTTTAAATCTCTTGCTGAATTTTAAAACCATTTGGAAAACAAATCAGAGACTTCAGTGCAACTTCTCTGATTTACACCAGCTGGGAATTTGACCCTGAATGTTTTAGAACAGCCTAATTGGCAATCAATAGGAAGAGCTTTCAGTTGGTATGTGAAAAATAGCATTCAACTGCCAGCTCAGTCCCTGGCTTTTCTGGTGGAACTTTTGTGAAGGGAATTGTTTCAACATTTGTAGTGGCTGCCTAGGTAGCAGTTACAGGTTCTGCTCAAAGCAGCTCAGCTACTATGGCCTTACACACTTTTGGGGAAGAGAGAAAGGAGCCAGGAGGTACATGAAAGGGGCAGAAATGGGAATAACGCCATATTGGCTTGTGCTCTGGGATAATTTCTCTCAGCAGATGGGTAGGGAAAGGCAAAGGATTGACTACCAATACGGAACCAAAGGAAGGAGGTGGGGTGACTGTGTCAAACTGCTATCCCACCTACGTCATCCTGGGAGCTGCTAGGAGTCAAAACAGGTCTTATTGAGCATAAATTGTGTCTAAAATTAGCACCAGCTCACTGATGCTAACTGGATTCCTGAATAGGCACAGGAAGGATAGTGCCATGAAGGCTGACCCGGGTAAAATGCAAGAGATATTGTCGTTCAGTGTGTGGACGAAGTATATAACAAATAGATAGCAAAAGCCAAATACCCAGCCTGAACAAGTTGGCACAAGTCTGGCCAACATCTGCCCCCACTGTGGCCCACAGCCACAGCCCCCACAGTACGGGCTCTGGTCGGAGATGCTGACAACCATCTTCTGAATAACAGTCTCAAAAGCATTTATAGCATTTGCCAGAAATGGTTACAGCATTTGCCCAGAGGTTGAGGCCAGTCTCAGCATCAAGCTGTATAATTTAGGCTTCTTCTTGCTCCTGCTGTCTACAGTCCTAACATTTTATCTTGCCAGCTTGATAGGCCTATGATTGCATGGTATTTTGAGTAAAGCAGAACGTTCAAGGCCAAAAAGAAGACCTAAAATAATTTTAGGCCTGTCTTTCTACTTCTACCCAACGCTTGCATATATGAGGCTGCTGATGAGCTGCACTCATCAGACACCCCAAAACTGGTATAGCAAGCCAGAAATATTTCGTTTCATCTGATTTTGTTAACAATTTTTTCAGTTGTATGGAGGCTGGATGGAAAAGACTGTTTGAAAGATGGCACATTGGATTCTCCCATCTTGGATTCATACCTCTCAGCAGCTTGGCTTGTGCAGCAGGTCTGCTGTTCTGGGCTGGGCCTGGAGCAGCAGGCACAGGAAAGGCCCAGGTGGAATTATCTATTTTTAAACTGATTTTTGCATCGGCAGAAATTGAAAGCTGATCTGTAACTCCAAAAGAGCAGCAAATCTCTCTCATACCCACTCCCACACCAAGCTTACATCCCATTTCCCTGAGGTTACAGCTTTACACAGAGAAATCAGCTCCAGGGGGATGAATTTCCTAGAATGTGCATTCATCAGTTACTGCTGGCATAGCACAGTAAAGGTGGAGAGTGTTACACAAGCAAGTAGCAATGTTACTAATATGTGCTATTATTAAGGCTATCAAAATACCAACTGGCATTGCAGAAAATTTCGTGTCATTAAATACATATTAGGGCTTTATAATGAACTATCAGCGTGACTGCTCCTGCGCAATTTTGAGAGACAGAGCTTTAAAGGAACATGTTCACTTTGCAGGTTTGTAGTGCTGAGATTGTATTCTGTGCTGAGAACTGAAGGCAGAGCAGCAATGGCAGTGGTGAACATCACCATGGAGCCAGGCCTTGGGCTGCCTGCACCCTGGCCCATGACACTGCCACCCTCCACATGCCAGGGAGCTCTTGGACAGGGATTAGAATGGCCATCACATGCACCTGGGCTGTGTCCAGATGGAGTGTTTGGGCAGTGCAAAGCTTTGGAGGGAAGAGGAAGGTGAGGCTGAGATGTGACCTCTGGGCTCTGGGGCCCCATCTGCTCTTTGGCGGGTTGAAGCGCTGGTAGGTGCTGGACCACTGCTCAAGCCATGCTAGGTTTTACCTATGTGTTGTAGAGAAATGACTGAAAACTCATAAAGCCAAATGTCAGTAAGAGCTTTACACCTATTATTTTTAATAGTTGGTAGCTTTTAAGTCACTTGCATAATTATTCCAATAGACACCTGCTCTTATCTTAAAATGCTTTATAAAGGCCATAAAAAAACATTTTACAGATAGTCAAACTGTAGTCCAAAGATACTGTCTTGCAGCTGGTTTATGGCTGAGCCAAGAACAGGACAAGAGCCCCTGAACCTCATGTGAATGTGCTACCCCCAAACCTAAAGGATGAACAGGATACCTCCTTACCACAAACTATTGCAACTGTGCATCCTGCAAAAGACGACATCCCTGAGCACAGCACAAGGAGGGCTCAATGGACAAATCGTCCTTTCTTTGACTCAGAAATCTAGAATGTTTCCTCCAGGGTCTTTCTCATGCTTTTTTTCAGTGCTTGCGTTTAAAAGCACTGGTGTAGTTCTTGTCAAGTCAGCGCAGTTATGGCAGTGTACAGCTGTTGAGCTTCTGATCTCAGCAAAAGCAGCTAAACATGAGCAATGGTACCAGAAATGACCTATGGTCTATCTCTACTAGGTTCTTTCTTTCATTCATTCATTCATTAAAAAAAAAAATCGCAGACTTACTTAAAGAAAACTAAAAGCGTGAACTGCCATCAGCAGTCATTTTCAGAGTTGGCCAAGTGAAGCTTTGAGCATTTTGTTTGTCTTAACTGGTTTAGCTAAACTACCTCATGTCCTTTCTTGAATGCTTTTTAACTGGTAAAAGTGGCTTTAATTCATCCTGTCTCCCTTTACTTCTAGAGTGACTTTAAGCAACTTTAGCAAAGGTCCTTTACTTTTGAAAGAGAATGCCACACAAGGCTCTTAATACAGTCAGTCCCTCTCACTCAAAATGCACACATTTAGCTAGTCCACAGCACCATTCCCAGCTCTCCCCATTTGCCTGCTCCCAGTTCCAGCTGCTGAATAGAAAAGTCCTAAATTACAAACTCCTGAGCCTGTGGAAGCAAGCTTCAAAAGATGGTCCTCAGGCTCAAGATCTAGAAAGCAAGGAGGAACTCAACTGAAAAGCATCTCTAAAATCTCTGTAAAGTGGGCAGCTCTGGTGACCTGCCTCACTGTCGCAGCTGTTCATGGACCAGCGCTGCTCTTGCACAGCCCGCTCTGCAGTGGCAGGAGCAAACCATCCCTGGGCACACACCTTCGGGCACATGGCACCCCTGGGAGAAGAGCTATGAACCTCCCACGTGGTGCCTAGTTAATGTTTATTTAGTTCACAGTACTAAAACTTGAGCTATAGGCACACAAGCAATGTGAGGACTGTCTTATCTACTTGCTGAAAATGTTATTGCATATACAGAGCTCAATATAAAAGAACTACAGTCTATGAAAGATGTTTCTTTATATTGCCACCAAACCTATGAAACAGAATCTGCTTTAGCTGTAGCAGATTAGCTTTATTTATGTGGTTTGCCTGCTTCTTGAATATAATGCAGTACCTGAATTTTACAATAGAATCTTCACATTTTTATGTTCTGTCCTTTTTTAGGATAGGTTAATGAATAATATTCACAATTTTATCTTGTTATCTGAGTGACTTGATCTCTTTGACCAGATCAATCAAATTCTTTCAATCAAGCTTCAAGGCAAATGTTAATGAGGAAAAAAGTAAATTTTACTTTTTAGAAATTTTCTCTCCTTTCAAATAGAATTTGCTGTTTCCTCAAGAGGTTCTTCAAAGAAAACTTGGTCATTAAAATACTAATTGGAAATGGACAGAAAAAGGTCGTGAACATAGTCATATATCTATTGAAATCTGCCTAGAGGAATGTGATTACCTAGTTTCTCAGACTTTGTAGCACTGATCAATTCATCACATTGGAAAACATGGCAAGATAACCTTTCTAATCTTCTCTTTGCTCAGTGGAAGATTTGATGGTGTAGAAATGAACAAATATAGTGAAAGGTTTGACTTTTTCATGTTATATTTTGGGAAAGGACCACTTCCAAAATAAGGTGAACCTTTCTGGTGATTGAGAATAGAAGAGTCACATCACCTTGCTTTATTCCAGACTTCACTTCTGAGTATGCATTTTTATACAATGCAATCACTTTTTTTTTCCAGGATGACTCAAGAGATAGGAAAAAACCCCAATGTTTTCTGACTGTGTTTGACTTAGTAACACTGCGTCCCATTGCTGGCTTCCAGGGCTCTGCTTTCTGAACTGTTCCGAGCCTCTTTCTGTGCCACAGCGCTGTGGCCAGGAGCCCAGGCAGCTGGTGAAGCAGCACAGCAACAGGATCAACAAACCGAACTCCTCCATGCGATTAGCCCAGCCACACAGGGAGAAGGAATCAGAAATGCAGCCCATTTACACTGGCAGAGGTGGGTACCCATTTGCTTTGCTTCTGCTCACTAGGAGCAGGAATTGTACAGCTCCTTGGCAGCTCTGCCCTGCTTCTGCTGGACGGGGTTTCAGAGTAATCAGAAAAGAACATTTCTGGGTCTGCAACAGCATACTGGCATACGGGCAGGGCTTTCATCAATGTGCTAGGGCTGCCCAAGCATCCCCATAGCCTGCTGTTACATAGCATTGCTTGCCAGTGAGTTGTGTCTTCCTTGACCAAGGAGGCCTGATGCAGTAGTTCAAGAGCAGCCCAAGAGAAAGTACAAACACACTCCCTTCAAGCCTCCGACTATCTGACATACTTCTGGATGGTGCTGATGTTTCAGAAGCCTGCAGATTTTCCAATGGCCGTTTTTCATTCTCTTTACATCTCTGATGAGGGACTTGAGTTTTTGCAAAGCGCCGGGTGCTTCCGTCTGCATACCGGGAGTCCTCACCCCTCCTGATTTAAAATGCTGGGAGGAGGCTGGGATTGCATTGTTTACTGTGCCAAAGAGTACATGCTGTAACAAGTGAGTGTGGGCACAAGTGGTGTGCCACAAACTTCACTCCGTGCCACCTAGGGAAGGACTAGAAGAACTGAATTTCTGCCAGCCAGTATAAAGGTAAGTTAGCCTGGGAACACGCAGTTCTGGTAGCTCTCTCCTGCAGAGCCTTGTAAGCAGCAGATCTCATCAGAACCAGGTAAAAAAACTCCGTATGAATTTGCTTATTTTGGTTTAAGCCTGCTACTGTTTGAGCTGGGTCATTCCTAAGGTAAGGGTGGGATTCAGGTACACCCCACCTGGCCCTCAGCTGCTCCAGAGGGACATGGGACTCTTGCAGATCCTGTGTCACAGCTGCCAACTCCATGCAGATACCTGGGAAAGAACAGGACAGTTATAATGTACTGTATATAGACAAGTGAATCATCACCAAGTGCTTTTACAACTGTTTTCACTGGGACTTTTTTGGGTTTTACTCCGCATAAATTTGCATTTAGAAAAAAAATACCTGTGTCCTAATGCAGATGGACACTAACAAAGGTGGTTTATTTAGCTATGCTTACTAATAGATGTGCACTGGCAGCAACCACAGTGACCTAAGATGCTTACATCTAGTATGCAGGTATTATCAAACTCCTCAAAAACCTCTGCTCAGGTATTTCCCAGCTCAATAGACCACTACATTCCTTCTGTAGGTCAGGCTTTTCTGGTAATGTCTCATCACCACCTGACCCCTTTTGCCGCCTGCCATTTGGAGACCTATTTCACACTTGCAGCTTGGAGGGATTCTCTGAAAGTCTCATCCCTCTGACTGCCAGCAGGTGACTTGATAGGTGTCCTTAGAGCATGTCTCCTGGACATCTGAGGCAGAGCCAGCTGATATTGATAAACCCCAACTCTATCTCATATTATTCAACAGGCTAGTATTGTAGGAAATATATTTAAAAGACCTGTTTGCTGATCTTGTTTGGGAGAAGACACTTAAATCCAGGCCTCTTGCACTTCTAACTAAGCTTCATGAATCTTTAGATAGTGATGCAAAAAACGAGAAGTACTTTTGCTGAAACATTACAGTGGTGGGAAAAACAGCAAGCTTTTGTTCTTTTTACACGTAATATGATTATTTTCTCAGAGCGGAAAGCCAAAGACAAGGGTATTGGGGCTGTGAAGGCCAGCTGCTGCAGGAGGGATGGGCAGCTGGGAACTGAGGGTGACCCCAGGATGGGCCATGTCCTCACCAAAGGCACAGTCCCATGAGGGGACATGGCAGGCAGAGCCAGCTGCTGGTGACATGGCCCATTGACTGCCTCAGATGAGGCAAGTGAGGAGCCAGGTCCAAGTGCTGTCCAGAGAGCCCATTCAGCAGCAGCAGGACATGAGGCAGGAGACAAGATTCCAGCGTGGGCTTGAGGGATCCACCCAGGAGACAGGGCCAGAGACAGCGCTGGAAATGGGCACCCCTGCAGCATCTGTGGGGTAAGGACCAAGAGCCCCAGGCTGAGCTGAAATGGGGCTCCTGGGCCATGGGCTGGGATGGAGCAAGGCTTCAGAGGAGGCTGGGCAGGGACAGAAAGGCCACCAGTGCCTTCAGGGCTGTGACAGAGCAGCGTTTGAACCCCTTTGGTCGAACAGTCACCCAGACATGGAAGACAAAGGCTCCAGGCATGAGATGAGCCATATCCATGAGAAGCTTTGGATGCTGTGACATAGGTACCTCTCCCAGCATCATGGTGCATCAGGAAAAAATCTCAAGTTTCCTAAATTCCCAGGAATGTGCCCTAGCTTGGTGTTTATTTTGAGAAAGCCAGGGCAAGAGAATATTTTGAAACCTACAAATAACACGTTTAAAAACAGATCCCTCCCTGTAAGGTGAGGGCTCTGCAGGCCATGGGTGAAATGCTGGATTAAGACCTCTTGGAACTGCTCTGGCTTTGGTCCTTAACATGTTTTGTGGCCATGTGAAAGTCTATGTTTGTTTTTCACCTTCAAAAAATATATTAATTCACCATCGTCATGAGATCTGCTGTGGAAATGCTAGCACAAATTACTCCTAATGCAATTTCTTTTTCTGACTGTAATTTAGATATTTATTAAAGTATTGTATGCCTCATTTAACCTTAGGATTGAATAGAGAGAGGTCAGGAATGTAGAGAAAGGAAAACAAAACCAGATTTGAGGTAACCTCCTTTAGGAACAAGCTAGATTAAGTGAAAGAGTAGCTCTACCACACAGATTCTCAGCTGACAAGCTTGGAAACCCCTGTAAACCACTTAGCATCTAAAAGCCATGAAATTCCATTTGTTTATGCACAGTCCACTCATTTTTAGCACATCTTAGCACAAAGCTTCTAATATTCTAAATAGCCAGGAAAAAAAATCAAGAGCTTTATGCACAGGCATAGCAAGCAATTTAAAATATACATCACTTCCTCTGGGAAAAAAATAAATGGACTATGTGAGAAGTCTCTACTAAAAGATGTTCCGGAGGATACTGAGCATTGTTTCACAAATATATTGCTCAATCTTTCAAGTTTATTTACATGTACACAGACAGGTCTGCTATAAACATTACAGCACTGGTTACTGTTAGTATTGATAACAAGACTGTGTGTTTAAGTTTTATTGTGTACATTAATTCCACCGGCCTGGCATCGTATACATTAAAATATCTATTTAACAGACCATAACTAGGGGATACAATCTCAAGAATAACTCTCAGAATTGACACATACTCAAGATGTTGTCTTCCTACTAAATTAATGACAATAATGAAGGTAGTGAGATTTCAAAAAGTCTCGTTTTTCTCTTAGAGAGACGCAGTTAGAGAAAGAATGTGATACTGGCAGGTAGACAAACTCTGTTGGTACAAAATGGTAGAGCCTGTTAATCTTTGCCAGCTCATTGTGTTTGCACACGCTAATGGCAAGAAAGAAAGTGCTGTCACTTGGAAATATTTATATCGAGGTACTACAATCATCTTTCATGCAGTTAAGCAATGTATGAAATAGAAGAGTTTTTCAGCTGTTGTAACACCACCAATTTTTGACATAAGAAAACAGCCCGAGCAGAGCCTGCTGGATCCCTGTTCATCAATACATTGTGGGGGGCACAGGTTATGATAAATCTATTTTTACCAGTTTTTCAACTCGTAAGCAGCATAAAGCAGCTCATAAAACAAATCAACAAAACATGATTTATGAAGTGAGAATGCAAGGGATTTTTTATCATTATTAAATTATAAGTAAAATGTCACCTGTCAAAATATACCTTCTCCTTTTCCTAGGGAGAAGAGTAAAAAAACAGAGAAAAGCACAACAGGTAGGGTAGAATTGCAGGCAATGGGTTAGGAGTTTGGTCGCTTTTCCCCAGGATTAGCGCCCTGATGGGAAAGGCTCTGGCCATGGCAAGACCCCAGCTCAAAGCACCCACCGGCTGCAGAGGAACAACCCAGAGGAGGAGCAAATCCTGCTCCTGCAAGGGTGATCTGGCGATGCCCTGGGCCAGGTTTAACCCTCAGAGCCAGGGCAGCGGCCAGAGCTTCTGAAAGAAACCCACAGGCAAAAGGGAGGGCTTGGGGAAAAAAAAGAAAAAAAAAAAACAACAAAAAAATAGAGAAGATTTGGAACTACTGTGAGAGATCTTAATTTTCAACTGCATTTTCCAACAGTTACGTCCTCTTATTTCCAAGGGATTCAGATAATGCAACCCAGATGCTTATCTGGCTATCACTTTAAAGACTCCAAAGTTTTCTTCAGTCAGGAAATGAAAAAATCCTTTTATAGCTGTTTCGTTTCAACAAATGATTTTGCCTTCAGCTTTGTAACTTATAAGTAAATTTAAGATCAAAATGAAAATGAAAAGTAATTTAAAACGGCAAACTTTTTTTCCAGAATATTTTTGTATTGTCGCGACTTTCTATCCCATTTTTACTGAGATTTTACATTAGAGAAAAAGTAAACAATTTAATATATCTGAGAAAAAGTAAACAATTTAATATATCTTAGAGATACGTATAATTAAGAGTGGTACCCTTTTTAATGCAAAACAGCTTTCCTGGCAGCTCTACCTTCTGCACTTTAAACACTAAAGTCAAACTACTCTTTAAAACATTTGCTCCACTCATTCTGCAGAATTCTACAGATCATTTGGTCATTTCCACCTGTGCAGAGGGTCTTTAACATCTCAAAGCTAGAGATGGTTAGAATGCAAATAGACACACATGGGGATCTTTTTTCTAATGTTTACACTGTGGACACTATGATCTTTGTTTAAGAATGTAACTACCAACCAGCTCCAACCAATTTAAATAGAATTCAGAAGAGAGTTCAGCTACAGTCAAGCTGCACCTTTCAGTGATCCTTGCCCAAAGCCTAAAAAAAAAATGAAGTCTGAACTCTTAGAAACAAAAAAAAAAAAGGGGGGAGTTTTCTTTCAGCCTGTCATAGTCCATGCTCCTTGCAATAATTTTATTTTTTTTAAACTGGAAATAGAAATAGAAAAATGTCACAAGACACCCTACTCAGGTTGTCCTACCAAAATCAAGAACAGAGAAATTACTGGAAATTGCGTTATAAAGCCTCACCTAGGAAAGTTGCCTGGTTCAGGAAACTTAGAGGAGTTTCAGTTACAGCAGACAGCTTCTCGCAAGCTGAACAAAGCTTCTGGATACTCACATCTCTGATTTTCCTCTTATTTATGAAATCATTATTTTTAATATTTATACTTATGTATATCGACATCAGATTTTATACTTTAACCAACAATTCAGGCAACATAGAAAGACTAGCATGTAAAAAGGTCACAAAAACAGACACCGAGTTTACTGGCTTTGGGCAGAATTGAAAGTTCTTCCCTTTGGGGCTTGAATGCTGTTAGGTTTCCACACTGCAAAGAGCAAATACCTCGAAAAACTTCCCCTCTAAGGGTCACAAGCCAGCTGTTCCTTTCTACCACATGTAAGCTGCAAAACTCAACAAAACATTGCTGTCCCTTGCTACTGTTGCATTTGCTATTGCTTCAGCAAAACTATTCTTCCCCTTCAATTTTCTTCTTCTGCAAGAATTCTCTATATCCCCTATCAAGAGGTTACATCCAGCCGAGTTCAATGATAGACATTCACCCGGCGGCAAACACAGCTGCTTCTGAAATTCTGCTTAGCTGAAATACATCCCTGTGAGGTGAGTGGGATAATAAGGTTTTCTTTCATGTAGATAAACCTTTGTGTGAGTCTGTTCCACATTGTCCTACAGGACTAAGCTAGTTAAGAATACCAACAACAGCCACAATAGCTAATGGGCCTGTAAGATGATTTGCATAATGAAAAATCCATATTAATGTTAACTAATTAACGTGGGACAATGATGTTTGAAAGAAAGCATATTCTTCCATTTGGAAAACAGCAAAATTTGTGGAGAGTTCATATGAACGCTTTATTGCCGAAAAGGCTGAATATCAGGCTACAGGTGGGGGGAAAATTAATATTATTTTATTATGAAATATGGTGATCCAAAAGAAAAATGTAGATCAAACATTAGGAAACTTTGAAAATGGGTCCAGTAACGCTGTGAATTCTTTGTGCAGAAATCTTCAAACTTTTAATTTCTGCACAGACACGTCAGAGGTATGGTTATCAACTGTGCAGGGAATTCAGCTTACCCAGCACCAGGACACATGCCAGCCACTCAGTACCTATATCTGAGGGATTTTACATACCAGTGCCACATCACTTCCCTCTATAAATGTAAATCACACACTGTTCACCAGTTGCTATTAGTTTTGCAGTTGTCCACGAGGCCCAACATGGGAAAAAGACAAAATTAAATTAGAGGAGGTGTGGAACCAGAAAGGAGGAGTTTAAGCAGGTTTGAGCCATTTCCTTTCAAAACATCTTACACTTCGGACATGAAAAGGCAGGAAAGAGCAGGGATTTTGTCTGATAGTCGTGGGTCCTGGAGAGTCTCCTCCTTGGGCTGAAGAAACTTCAAAGAGCACCCTGTCTCCCACCCAGGGGCAGCCAAACACCATTGGGCTGCGAAAGACACTGGAATGTTTGTGGCTTTAGGCATTTTGCTGCCTGACATATCTGCCTTTTACTGACCTAAATTCACGGTATTGCAGTTGCTTCAGGGCATTCACATATGCTGCCTCCACTTTGAAGATGAGGGTGTTAAAAATGTTAAACACCCCTGTGGTTATTTACATGCAAATTTACATTGTATCATTTATGTTATAGCAATCAAAACAATAAGGTCAGAATTCAGCAAAGGTCAAAAGTCAGCATTTTCTACCTGAAAATAAAGTGCCACTGAAAAATACTAATATTCGACCAACTTTAAGCTGAGCTCAGGTAGAATGACTAATAGATATTACATGTCCTTTCCTCAGATATCAGACACGAAGCTTTCAAAGCTACAATGAAGTTGTCACACAGTGCCTTCCTGTGGCTCCTGGAAAGATTTTCACTCTGAGTTTCACCATAAAAATGCAGCACTGCAGAGCAGTTGTTCCCAGGATCCATTTACAGAGCAATCCCCTCCCTCCCTCAGCTCATGGCAACTTAACAGCCCTATTCCACCAAATTCTTCACATTCTAATTCTCCAGGTAACTCTAGAGCCTGGTCCTACTCTTAGTACAGTCAATGAAAAGAAGTATGTTAATTTTGACGGCACAGGATCAGATCCTTAGGCAAGGCATTTTATTTTATTTTAATTTTATTTTATACTTATATTCTCTTTCTTTTGTTCCTTTCTATTAGCAACCTATGATTTCTTGCCATTTGGTTGCCTTTTTTACCCTTCCATCCATTTCTGAATTGCACCTTAATTCTCCATGTAAGGCCAAGTTCTCTTCCTTTCTTCTCTTTACGAAGAAAATTTGTGGTGTAAGAGGGTGATGATTCTTTTCAACCTATATTTCCATTCTGCAGTATCTTGGTTTTACTTCGTGTGAACAAACTCAGAGTTATTCACAAATAAAAGCAAGAAAAGATCTCTGCTTGATTTTCCCTCAGAGACAAGAGACACTGAATAAGTAAATTGCATTCGCTGGGAACGGGAGTACATTTTCTGAGTTAGTAGCAGTTTTCAGGGAACTAACTGTAGTAAAGTGCTTAAGTTTCACAGGCCAGTGGGCACAGGGTAAACAGTGGTAGCAATCAAGGAAGGAAAAATCTTTCTCCCTCAAGGAAACAGAGTTGGATAAAAATAATATAAAGCATTTGCTCAATCAAAGAGTTGTATCTAGGAAAATAAATTCTAACAGAGAATAACAACCATCAGTGGCTGACAAACTAGTGGCTTCATCTAACTGCAAATAAATACCAACCAAATTTTAGGTATCTGTGGGATATCACGAAGCACCACCCCTGCATTTGCAATATTGCACACTGATCTGAGCAGGACTCTGTCTCAAAACTATCTTAAGTGTTACAAGCAATTTAGGGAAAAAGAACATGAATCGGAATCAAAGAGACAACCATATATATTAAAAAAAAAAAAAGATAAAAATGACTGATTACACAAAGATTCATGGTAAAAGAGGGCAAAATCACAGGCTTTAATAAAAATTGCTGCAGATAAAAGAAAAGGGGGAACCTATCCTGTGTGATGTCAAAGGTTAGAAATAAAAACAATGGAGTAAACTTAGGAAAGGAGGGAAAGTCTGGTGAATATTAGGGTAAAACGAAAGCTGTAAGATTATTTTGTTCTATGTGAAGTACGTGAAAAGAATATGTGAATCGTTAAAGAACAGATCAGCTGACCTACTAAACTTTATCTCACTTGTAAGATTCTTATAGCTACATGCAGCATTTTTGACCAGTACAACTCCTTCTGCAGCTTTCTAACCCCTGCAGTGCGATGCAGAGACATCCACTTGCAACCATAGCGCTATGATCTACAAAAAGCTGACAGATGGTTTAGTATCATCCATCTGAATTCTCCCACCCTCCCTCTGCAGAACTAGTGAGGAGGATGGTATTCATTGTCAAACCCACTTCCACATGCTGGGCCAAAGTTAATGACACGGGACTCAGGCTGGCTTAGACCTGCTTAGGATCCAGCACGTGACAATGCTCACCATGTTGGGAAATGAATGATGAGCACTACCTTACTAATGTGTGATGTAACCATTAACTCAAGGGCAGTCACAGAGAAAGCTATAAATGAGGTAAAATCAGCAGAGCATAGACAATGTTTGCTAAGTGCCAGCTGTTAACCAGGGCAGTGAGTTAATTTTTAAAGAAAGAATTTGCTGCAAGAGAGTCGTGCATGCTCCCACATGGATTGCGCTTTGCTGGTATGTGGAACCCAGCCTGGGAGCAACAGTGAGAATGGTGCAAGCAATTTTTCTCCCTGAGCTTGTCTGTTGTCGTTACCTATTTTGCTACATTTGGTGACTCCTGCTTCCAGATGGCAATTTATAGCTTAGCTGAATTAAAAAATTAAAAAAAAAGGTTTTCTCCCTCTTTTGCAGGTATATTTTTTCATTGTGACATACAATGTATATCAGAGCAAATGTGTTTTCAAGTGCTGCTGAAAAGGCACGGGCAGTACCCTAGAGTGATTTTTTCCCCACCACACTTTTACCTATGGTGGTGCAGAGAAGAGACTGAAGAAGTGCCAGCTCTTTCCTTCCCTCTCCTGCTTTATGACTGGCTGATAGAACATGTGTAAATTTGCATCATGTGGAAGGGAAGCCACACCATATTCAACAGGATGGTGTCTGTTACTGGGTTTCTATGGGGCAGTTCCTTTACTTCGCTTCGGCATCTGTTTTTGAAACTAAATTCAAGAGGGTTGTTCCTTTGCTTCCAAAGTATTTTAGGCCAATCTTTGGGTTATCAAACTGTAACACAAACTGATTTTATGCCGTTTCTTTATTTTATGTTGTGGGGAGATGAATAAGTGCTTGACAATGGCCCTCATGAAGCACTCAGGATCTGCTAGCATTCCTGATTTTTCTAAAGCTAGATTTCAAGACGAACTACTGTAACTCATAAAACCAAAGGGTTTGAATGTCTGTGTGCTTGTACGTACAAACCCATTAAGCTACTAGCATCTGCATTCATTTTCTTTGAGTCACCATTATTGAATCTGCCCCGGTTGCTGCTCAGACCCTATTGTTGACCATGCCTATCTCCTGTTTTTGTTCTTCGTAAAAATAACTTATCCAGTTATTACTGCAGCAATTCAATAATGATTGTTTACACAGTAGGCATTTTTAGAGTTAACTTGGTACAGGCAATGATTTTATTAAACTGTCTAATGCCGTATGCTCTTTGGAAAAGTTATCGATATCCATGTTTGCATTTTACTTTTTGTATTTTTTTTTTCAAGTACGTGATTATTAGAATTTATATAATTTTATTGAAAATTAGGCTAAGCATCAAGTATTCAGCTATGCAGTATCTTGGGGAAAATTCAGATGTGCCTCTAAACCAGCAGTTGCTGCCCCAGCAGGTCACTAGTGTGCCTTCAGACTGTGCACTGACTCTCAAATTGAGTAATTTTGTATGATGATATTCACATTGTCCTTTATCACATCCTGAGTAGTGCAATATAGTGTAGAAAGTGCTTCAGTCTCGTAGGGAGAGAAATTACTTTTCTTTTTCTGTGTGAATAACTGGTTGTTTAGGTCTTGAATTCGTCTACACACCCTACCTTTCATGTGCTAATTAGAGGCCTGCTCTCCTTAGGTCCCATCTGCAGGCACTGCAGAGAGACAGGCACTTCTGCAGGGCGATTCCTCCCCCTTCAGCCACCATTCAGGATTTGAGATGAACCTGAGAATCCTACAGAGCAATTCTGTGACAGCTGCATTCCTCAAGTAGGCACCTCAGCTAAACCCCTGAAGTTACCTGGGCAAAGCACACTGTGGCATTCAATTCTTACAACTTTAACCATTTATGCACTAGGTCTGCAGACCCAGCTATGTACCCATGACTTAGTCATTAGACGAGAAGGGATCTCCTGGCAAGGATAAATCTGCTAGACAAATGTGGTACATAGATGGGATGAGCCATGCTCTAGGGGTTTCTGTCTTTTTCTGTCAATGATCGAATAACTACCTTGGAGCAGGGACCTAATTTTTAGATGGCTGAGAGAAATCCCATTCTAAGCGATAAAGTATCAATTTGGCAGCTCAATGGGCCATACTCATCTTTTAGCTTAACCAGTAGGATAAAATAGGCAGCAGGATGTAAACTTCCCTATAACATTCTGTGAGTATCATTCAAGGTTATTAGGCTCTGATTTGCCTGAAGAGTGGGGAAATAGCTCAGTCTTCATTGCCATTAACTCAATTACTTTCAGCTGTACTGCAAATTTTACGACAGAGAGCTGAATAGTCACTATACCAATTTTATGTGATACAGCAGGTAGCTAAGATACTAACTGGATAGACTGGAACTGAACTTGCAACTTAGTTGTGATACCATGATAGAGAAAAAATAGATTTAACTGTAGATACTTCGAATCCGCGAAGAGGAGGGATGGAGAAAGGACAAGTACTGTTTACATATAGGATAAAGATTACATTGCAGGTTTCAGGAGGTTTTTAATGTTCTCAAGTCTTGATCACCTATTTTTTAGAACAATGCCTGAAATGACTTTTTAGTGTGGCTTTTTGTTTGTTTGTTTAAGTCATTTAAAGGTCCTAATAATTCTGTAATCATATTGCATACAAGAATACAACTGGCTGCTACAGTGATAAATTCCTCACAAGGTTACAAAGACCAGCCTTGGACAAGTTGCTTAGTATCGACTTGTAGGGTCTGGGATTAATTCTGCAGTGCAGAAGCAAGATCAAGCGTGAGTTTAAAGTTTAACTCATTCTAGTGTTAATGGCTGCAATCTGCAGAAATTCAAAGTTTGGTTTTGCTCAAGAAGGAAATAAATGAGCCCAAACCTGATGTTTTCATCTGGGAAATTGGAAAAAAAAAATGAGCCTATGTTTTTAAACATAGTCATTAATTCTGGATGGTGAAATGTCTAGTACTAGTTAAAATTTCTGAATTAGCCTTACACTGGCTAAGGCAGTGTAGGAAGCTTTTAATGCTTCTGGAGACAAATATGTGGCACCAGAAACTGGAAGGAGTTTTCAAAATTACTTTGGTTCTTGTATTTCTACACCAGTTTGTAACGAAAATGTGAGCAGCCTTTAAAGGCTTTATCTAGCAAACAATCCTGCAATGTGTCTCATCTCTTAAATTATGATGTTGTCTGACATATCTGCAGCCAAAAGGCATTATGTATTATATTAATTTTCTTTAGTTTGGTTGATACATAAGTCAGACAGATGTTTGAATACTGCAGAATTCAAAGAATAACATCCTGAAAGGGTCCTCTGGAGATACCTGATTATCCCTTGCTTTCCAAAGTTAGAATTATTTATACCTACAACTTTCTTGAAAGATTTCCCCACTCTTCTAGACAAAGTATGCTACTGTTTATTTGCTCTTACTACTACAATTTTTTCTAATATTCGAGTCTTCATTAATGTGATTGAGATTCTTTAATCCTTGTCTAACCCCAAGTGGATGTGGAGAATGTGAGTGCTTTTTCATCACTTTTAATCATTTTTAATCCTTTCCCCTTTCATGCCTATCGAAACTATTACTGTGTTTTCCTAATAATATCCTCTGAAGACTAAAGAATTGTCCTTTATCCCTTCAGTTTTACCATACTGTATTTCCTTGACCTCTATTGATTTCTGTGTTCTGCTGCATCTTAAGTATTCTACTCAGTTGATTATGTATTTTACCTAAGTATACATTTTTGCATACGTCTCTACTGAGCTGAATCTTTTTCCTGGTCACTCCTTCCATTTGAGAATGGACCTCTGGCAGACTTGTATGCCATCTGTGTTGTAGGTTGTGTTAAGTAAAAAATGAACACTTGTCTGAAGATACAGATAGGCCTCTTGTAGGTGCTACATGCTTTAGCATTAATCATGTAAACACTTGCTCCTGTGCAAAGCTGCAGCAGGTATGTAAGGCAGGATCAGAGAAAGATACATATTAACTGACTCTAAATCTATCCCTGAGATATCCAGAATTGGGTTATAGATAATTATGCACTATAAAGCTGTTTGAGTTAGCAAATAAAGGGTGATTTACTAAACATGGTAGCAATATGGTTGTGTATCCTATGAAAATTGGAAGTGATTGACTTTGAAAATTAATTTTGAAAATGAACTATTATTTCACTAATATTTTCTTGAAAAATAGTATTATAAAATCTTAGCCTAATAAATAGGAGATTCTAACTATTGTCTAATCCATTATTCAGTTCCCCTTTTATCTGGAAGCATACAAATTCAGAAGTAATATGACAGGAGAGAAAGAAATGCTTCCTAAAAGTTTTGTGTTGCTGATATAATACTCAGAGTAGAGTTTCTACATTTGTAGGATTTTCCCAGCTTGCAAGATCTTTCTCTTTTTCAATAAACTGATCATTTCTTTTATGTTCAGAGAAACATCTGTACTATTTGACTTACTCTCAGTTTGCTCAACATAGAAGGAAGAAAAGAGGAAAGAAAAACCTCCACCAGTTAAAACGATCCTACATAAAGCTTTTGAACTTTGTAATCTCTATCTTGCTCTTGTGTCATTTCATAATGATATGATTATAGGTGGTTTTGTTAGCAAGTTCAAATACCAGCAGTTGGGGTCTGAAAGACTGATTTGGAAATAAATAATTAACTCTATTTTATACAGGTGTTCTGGAAGTTCATGTATCATCTTTATATAGACAGTTTCCATGCAGAGTTAAGCATAGAAGAAACTGTAATGGTTCTCGAATGACTAGTTGAAGGGTATAAAAAAATACCCTCCAGAAATTCTATTTCTATATTGCAAAGAATTGAACTATTGAAAATCAAATATAGTCTAGACATGAAATTCTCATGGAAATTGCCATTTCCCAAAGCTATTCCTGTAGGGTCTAAAAATATTAGATGGTGCCATGTGGAACTGTAGTGTAATTTTTATAATGTAAAACAACATTTTAAGACTACATAAGATAAATAACCCATGAACACTCACATTGCTGCCCAGAATCATCATTTCACTTGCCATGGGTCTTCCTGAACTTGTTTTGGCACTAGTCTTTATGACTCCAAGTAGTTCTTTTTATGTCTTTAATATGTAGATTGCTAGCATGAGAAGATACTTACCTTTCCTGTACTGCTTTGCAATCCAAATGAACCGCTACCTCTGCAGCTTCCAGAAGTCATTTGAGTTCATTTCACAAGCAGGTGAAGCAGTTCAGAGGCAGTTTATAATGCAGATTTCCTTTAAGACCACATTCCAGCTGTGTTAGGTGTGGAAAATCATTGGTATGGGAGCTAGCTGGTAAGAAACCTCCTACCCCACTTCCTGTGAAAAGTCTTGACTTTTTTTGTTTTAATTCAAATTCAGATAGTCACCTTCACACAGGACATTTATGACCTACTTTAATTAGCGCTTTTCTCAGCAGGCTCAGTAAATTGGACTCTTATTTCTTGAAGGCAACAGGCAGTGGGATTGGTTTCTTCAAGCATTCTAATAAACTGATATTGCTATTTATTTAAATAATTCATTTTTTCAATGTTATTTTAGAAGTGCGTAACAGCTTTGCTAGACTGGATTTACAATTACTTGTATTATTGTTCTTAATATGGAAATAATAAGTAAAATTCCCTGGGTCTGACTCCTCTGTCAATCTGGCAGAAATAAATACGCAATACCCTTTGGTAATTTGTGCAAGACGGACAGATTATTTTCAGATAGCTCTGGTTAGAAATAGGTACTAATCTATTTCTAATTTCTGCACAAATGATATGTAAGCAAACAAAAGGTAAATAAAACAAACAAACAAAAAATTTGAGAGAGGCCTCTGGAGCCCTTGAGCTTCTTGTAAAACAGGGCAAATATTGATCATAACCTTTTAATACCTACATTTCAGAACTTCCTTCTAGTGCATGAATAGTTATGACAAAGCTGTAATGAGTTCTTACGCTCCATGATTTCACAAGCAGGATGGGGGAAAAAGAAAAAAAAGCAGACTCAGCAGGAAGTTTGAATGTTCAAGGAAAAAAAAATCTAATTTAACTGCAAGAAGGTCTCAGAAGAAAAGCCTTGAGATCAAAGTCCAAATGAAGTTCAATACATGCAAAGGTGAAGAAAACAAAAACCTATCAATCAAGCACACTGAGGAAATTTTTTTTTGTTTGTTTTTGATATAAAATGTCAATCTGTTTAAAAAACAAACCACAGGACCAAACAGAAGCTAGCAGGGAATATAAGGTTCTCAAATAAATTTATGCAAGTCCACACTGACTAGTGAGGCAGGGACACATAGTGAAGATCAGAATTATTTACCAACGAGAGTTTATTCCTGGTCAGTATCATATGTGATATTTTCTACACCTTATTACTCTCTATAACTACAGCATTGTTACTACAAACATCAGTATTTTAGAAAATGTGAGTGGAGAACATTAACATGGATTTTGCATGTCTACCCCATGAACGGCTTCCACGTGGGTTATATTTCCATAACAGGAGAAAGGTTCTGGCTCATTACTCACATTCTGTCACAAAAAATGAGACAGAAGCAGGATTTCCTGGGATCCAGTGGTCCTGGTATCCTAAGCGGCAAGAATTTAGGGGTACAGGGAAGACTGTAAAGTGCTCCTTGTACTCTCCGATGTTTACAGCGGCAGGGATGCGGAGTGGTTTAGGTCCTTTTCTATGCCATTGTGACAAGGATGTGTGCCTCTCTCTCTTCTGTCCCTGTGGAAAGGATCCTTTTCTTGACATCCACATCAGTGCACATGAATAGGCCAGTGGTCTTACTCTTGCTAGAGGCACGATACCAAATGTCCACTATATTAACAATTATGGACTCATTGGTATAAATTCACATAGGTGCACCAGAGCTACCTGCACTGCATGGATTTTAATCAATGAGAATTTGGGACTAGATAAGCTTCAGATGCATCCTGTGCTACTGCTGTCGGTTCAAGCTGGAGATTAGTTTGCAAACCTTATTGCAGTTGGTCTGGGTGAGGGAAGGGTGTCTGCTTCTTCATTCCTTTTTTAATGCTGCTGCTTTCAGTATGTACACATGACACACAGGAATGTATCTTTCTTGACATAAAACTTTTTTGCTCAGATTGCTTTTAGCTTTCACATCTGAAGATGTAACTTGAAAGTGCCTTGGCATGGATTGACATAAAAGACAATGAGACATGAAAGGCAATCAGGTAAATAAGAAAATTGTTATTGACTAATTTTTACAGTGCCTATTGTAATGGCAGCTTGGCAAGGGATTAGAAAAATTTAAATGTAAATTAGATATGTCATTCTCAAAGCTAAAACGAGTTAGTTATTCAAAATTGAAAGGAAAGAAAGATGGAAAAAATAAAAGGCAAAAGAGCCTTCAATACTGCCTTTAAAGCTTAGATCTGAGTCCCGGAAGACACTGAGTGCCAGCCACATTGCAGGAGGCCTCCCTGGGGAGAGCTGTGCTGCCCATCATAGCATTCCTTAAGCCTGCCCAGAGGAGCACAAGTCAGAGGTAGCCTCGCTTATGCAAATGTGCCAGAACAGGAAAAATCAGAACTGCAGGAGTGTGGTGCCATGTCCAGACTAAAAGCTCTGCAGAGACTGCAACAGCAGCTGCTCTGCAGAACCCAGCATGGGACTGACACCTGCCAGTTTGGTCCATGGGGGCTTTTAGGCTTAGAAGGTAGAGTACAGAACTATTCCACAAATCGATCAGCTCCAGTCCTAAAAGCAGTCCAGGCAAACTAGAAATGTTCTGTGCTGAACAAATACACTGCAGTTTTTCATGCTTTACTACTCTCAAGACCCAGGCTGGTGTCTCTGCATGGCGTTGTACTATGCAGGTGAACTGCTTTATTTGGAAATAAGAAGAAACTCTTATTTGGACTCCCTGACATGATACAGACATACTGGCAGAGTAGCCAAATGCCACAGTGGAAAAAGGAAGTTTTCAGAGTGACTTTAACTGTTGTAAAACAATAGAGGGCTCTGGTGCTTAGACCACCTGTCTTGCCAGGATTCAGGAGACACTTCCACCTGGAAAATTTATGCACATACAGGAAGGAAAATATTCTTTCAGGTTAAACAACAGTATGCGCCCAAGCTCCCTGATTTGGTTATATGCTTAACCTACATCCTGGGGCAAGGCGTGGGAGTGCACTAATTTCCATGTCTCTTCCCCAGTGCCCTGGCTTCTACAGTAGGGAAAACCGGTGGCAAAGAGCAGAACGAGACTGTGTGAATTCAGGTCAGATCCACTGACACAGATGTTCAGACAGTAAGATTCGAGGATGTCCGTAGTACATGTTTGTTGATCACATCTCATGCAGACTTACAGCTTCACTAGCAGCTAAAGCGGCTCCTTCAAGCAAAAGAGAACACAGATGACAGTTGCTTATGATGACCCATCTCTGTGGGTAGCTGAACCCTGTACCAGAAGGGGAGTCTGGATGAAGTTAAGCCATAGTTCTCCAAAAAGCAGTTTGAATGCTTTAGGCTGGAGCTGACAAAGTACTATGGAAAATATCTAGAAAATCTTGACAAAAGAGAAAGAGGTGGTAAATCATGACAAAGGCATGTGACAAAGTCATGTCTACAGTAAATGGGAAAAGCAAATCCCAGATGTGCACAGGACATACCAAAACATACATGGTACTAACCAAAACCAGCAGGGTGACCTGAGCTCCCGTAGCTTACCTGCAAGGGACACGACGCTGCCCATGCCTGACTGGGGGTGAGGGCATGAACACTGATGTCAAGAATCCTGGAAGTGAGTTAGGGGAGTCAGCCTCATATTGGGAACAGATGAAGGGAAAAAGCATCCTGAGCGACGTAAATTGGAGGACAGGCACCACAGATGTGGTGGGTGAGCATATTACAGAGTAGAACCTTCTGTCTGGGGGATGTAGGGGTTAAGATGGGCACTCTGGAGAAATGAAAGTTGGAAGTGGGAGGGCATCCCAAATTGTGCTGGAATACAGCAAGAGAAGGGGACCTCAGTGTGCTCAGGAGAAGAGCGTATGCATGGTGCATGGAGGACCAGACACCTGTGACTGAGGGTCAGAGGACAGCTGCTGATAAACAGTTTACAGGTACCTGAAGGACTTGCTCTGACAAGAGATAAAGAAACACCAGGGAGACGGGATTCATCTCAGTGGGGTCGGGCAGGCTGGAGGGCAGGGGAGATGTGGAGATGCCGCATCCCCAGATCAGCCCCCTGCCTCCCTTCACTCTGCTGAGTGCCCTCAGCCCCACAACCTGCTCTGCTGAAATCACAGTGTGGAATTTTACCACTGATTAACAATGGGATAAAAGCCAATTCCCCTGTGCTTTCTTCCTGGGGCAGCAGAGTTCAATTTTTGCCTACGCTGCTTAGAAGCTTTGGGCCACCTCCGCCTTTGCACATTACACACCCTTTTTTTTTATTATTTATAAATTGTGTGATATTTGCATATCTTTACCAGCTTCTCTTCCCGTCTGGCTTCAGACATCTCGTCTCTTATTAGCTGCCAGCTGTGGCTTTGCTATTTCATCACCTCTCCTATTGCCCCGCAGCCAGCAGGAACACCTTCTAATTTGTGCTATAGCAACGTGAAAGCAAGTCACCTAACAGCCATACTCTTATGATCTAGAGAAGCACAGAAACATTTAGCAATAGGTTACTGAGTTGATTCCAGCTCATTCAGTAGCAACTGGAAAGTTTTAGTGTCTGCAGATGGGCTGGCAGCTGTGGGCTGGGACACCGGTGGCTCTTCTCCAGTTGCTAACGGACAGATGTCCACATCATAAGAACAAAAAATTAACACTTTTGCTGGCAGCCTCAGCAGGGGACACATTCAGTGGGCACTGAGGCTGTTTTTACTGTGGGGCAATGCCCACAGAGAAGCCCAAGAGTACTGGAGTGAACAATTTACAGACCATCTCCCTGTTGTGCTTGTTCTGGGAATGAGAAGCTTCTGTACCGGTGACTGCAAGTCTAGTTTTGAATAAATAGTGTGACGATAGAAGCCAGAGGAGATATTGCTGGATGTCTGAAACAAACTAGTCGGTTAATGAGGTGTGAAGAACGGTCATAGTTCTCTGCACCTCTTCTTTTTCGTTTCCCATACCTCTGCAGACCCATTTCCATATCTCCTCAGGCTGCTTGACTTTATTCTATTCCACACCATCACATCCACCATGCACAGTAATGCTCCCTTCAAACACGGAGAACTATTTCACTTATTTATTTAATACTGCAGCCAGCAAGAGCTGGCATACTCTGGGAGGAAATTCCTATAAGGCTAGGGAAGTGGATGCTAAACCACAAAGTGGGTGGTAAAGATGCCGCACGGGATTCCAGCTGTCGGACTCCCGTGGAGCGGATCCTGTGCCATAATAATGAAACGTTACAGGAGAGAAAACCGCTGCTACAGGTGAAGTGGAAAAGCCTGATAGTCTATTGCTTCGACAATGGCCTTTGGTAACTACCATGAGTCTCTCAGCAGTAATCTCACCCACATACCCTCATTTTTGCTTATCTTATTTTCCTTATTTTCTTCTGACATGTACAGCTGGCTCCATATTTTCCATGAAGAAGGATAGTATTTTCTTTTACAAAAATAGCAGGTAGAAGAATTCAACTCAGCCAAAGCCAAATTTTAGCATTAATATTTAAAATTACAAAGCTTTACTTTCATTTTTTCTAGACTTTTACCAATCAATATTGCTTTAAATTCTTATGTAAAATAGGAGTAACATACAGTACCATATTACTGAGGAATGATGATGTGAAAAGATATATTTTGAAAATTCTATTCCATCATCTTTCTTCATCATAGCAAACTGCTTTAGAGTATTTTTTCATAATTTTAGACTAGTTTTTTAAACTATTATTTTAAAACCTTTTTTCTATATTTTTGTTCCAAATAGTTATTTAAAATCGTTGTCCTACAGCTGACTTTAAAAAATAGGATAACCAGATCTTTTGAATATTTTGTCATTTTGGGGTTTCATCATTATATACATTTAAGAAGAATATGTCATGGAGTACCAAAACCAGTAAAAATATTACACAAAGAAAGCAGAATGTATGATGTATAAAATCACAAAAATGTCTCAACATTGAAGTGTTGAGACTGAAATCAGTTTCAAAGACAAAATTGTTTTTATGCTGAGAGAGGAAAAACCCACATTTTTTAAATTACCATGTCACAAGTAAAACAGAGGGTCCACAGCTCGAAAAGGCTGTAAGCTGTGATACCACCTTCCACCCCACTGTGGTGGGAATCTCTCAACCCAGCGGCTGTATGAGCATCATCAGAGCTGGGCGTTTAACGACAGACAGTGGAGAGTTGTTTAATTACCTTTATGTGGGTGCTAACAGACCCTGCATCAGCATCCACCAGGGATGCTCCAGTGGTGCTGCCCAGTCTCTGTCAGTGCAGTCAAAGGGCAAACGTGGTGCTCAGTTCAGTGATCTCCAGCCTCAGTGTCTGCTCACCATGGAGGATCTCCTCCTTCCCACCCAGCGTGGGATGCAGTGCCCAGGGGTACTCCACATTCTGGCAACACAGGATGCAATTTTGCTCCCTCCTATCCCATTTCTGCATGGCCGTGAAAAAAAAATCACCTCAATTGGTCAAACCACTGCTGCATCAAGAAGTGAATTTTTAAAAAACACCCTATTTCTTGCTTTAGAAAAAAAATATCTTTCAAAGCATATGTTGACTATAAAATACGCTGTAAGACCTCTGACAGGTTAACATGTTATACTACTTACTGCAATCAGCTGTGACAGGAGACACTTTTAATCAACTACCCTGTAATTATGCTAAGGTTTCCACCAAATGACAAATCCCAATTGGCTGGGACAGAGCCCTGCCCTCCCAGACAAGACTAATTATTTTGTCCACTCACCTGTTCATTCACTCCAGGAAGCCATGGCCTGTGGAATCAGGTAGGTGAGTATTTACTGCTTATTTTGATGTTGGTTAGATTTTTACTATTTTGAAATTTAAATCTCAGAGAGGGAAGGCAAATTTCAGGACTTTCCAGAGAGATTGTCAGGAATCACGAGGTGTAACAACCACTATTATGAACCATGTGTGACACTGTTACCTATTTTTCTCTTAGTGTGCTTTAACTTTTTTTCATTCCAAGTGATTCATTGAGCTATTACACACACAAAAGATTACTTCCTATACAGCTGTCATAGGTATTGAGTAAAATCTATGTCACCATACCAATCAAATTGCTACAGCAATCTTACTTCAAGTAACACTTGTTTTGTACTTTTTCAGTTGTTAACCTAAGCAAATTTTCTCAGGGAGTGGGCATATATGAGTAGACTAATACTGTTTTTTTTGTTTCTTTAGGAGTTTACTGGAGTAAACATAGGCTTAGGGAGGTTTAATAAGAAGTTGTTTATCCTTAGTGAACGCTTCTAACCAGGGATGAAAGACATGTGAATGTTTTCAGTCTTTCAACTCCGGTAAATGATACACTGCTGTGCAGTAGTTATTTTTTATATGAAGCTACAGATGGGCCAGGCGATCCACAACATATCCCAGGCAAGAGGTTTGGGTCAGAGTTGCATGTGAAGAACTGAGCACATGCTGGGGAGCCCTTGCACAGGGGTGGGTTCTCCTGGGTCTCTGCTGCAGCCTCCAAGGAGAAATCTGAGATGGTGAGGATGTGGGCAGTGAGAGCCAAGCCTGAACGGCACACACAGACACCCAGCTCCCATGGCAAGTGGTCCAAACTCACCCTCTCGATGTGCCAGACGTTAAGGTCTCTTACCCTTAAAAACAGTAGACTTCGTTGTGTCTCTCACCCTCAGTGTTTAGTAAAAATTTGTGAGGGTTTGCAGGTTATTTCAGCTAGGAGAAGACAAGGTGACGAGGTCAGGTATCTCAGCGGTTGGTACAGACCGCACCAGCTTTGCCTCCCTGGCAGTGGCAGGTCCGAACAACCAGAGTGAGCTCTTTGCTCAGAGCTGCTCGCCTCTCCTTTCAGCTCCCTCTCTGCAAATCCTTTTCCTTAGGCATTCTCCAAGGGTTATGCTAATGTGCTTGCTCAGGCAGGTCCAACTGCGCTCCTTTCTTCTTTTCGGCTGAAACTTAATTCTTTGCATAACCATTTCCCAAAACAGTGCTTGATAACGCTAATGTCTCCTTTATAAATCACCAGTGTTCTGCATAGCTTTGTACTCACCTTTGTTTTGAGAGTTTGACATCTGCTTACCCATCTCTCCTGCTTATCTCCAGGGATGGGTGGCAATTACACTGGCTCCTCGGTATTAGTGGGTTTATCAAAATAACAAAAGACTATGAGGATTGTGAAGAAACAGGAGGTGAACAGGGACTCAGCAGGAAACAGAAGAGAAATTATTCTTGAGGGAAGGTTCATTTCCTTACTGCAGTTTCATATTTTCCTCAGATTCTATTTATTTGTATACGATCATGTCAGAGAAAGAAGTATGGAATGAATTGCAGTCCCAGGAGAGGAAGTTTAAAAAGAGAGAGCATTCAGATATAGCACAAGGGAACCTGAAACCACATACTGTGAAGATAGATTCTAATACATAAACTTGTACTGAAGTTAATAATACATATTTATTCCAAGGATAATTCCCTCTAAGGAACTATCCCTACCTCTGCCTGCTGTTGCTCTAGCTATGAAGTGGTGCTACTGAAAATCCAGGAACAATTTCTTCTGTGCAGGCTGGGTTACTCCAGGGGTACATCTGCTTCCCTGCTTTTAAAAGGGAATACCGCTATCATCTTGCAATAGACTGACAGCTTGTACTTGTTGATCAAACCAGACTAATAGCACGTGATGACCTTTACATAACGCAATAAGATAATAAAAGTTATGAGACTGGACTTGCGAGCGACCTCTGCATAAGAAGATAAGCTCTTACTGTAACCGTACTCAAACTTGCGGGCGAACTCTGCATAAGAAGATAAGTTCTCACTGTAGCCGTACTTCGCAATTTCAAAAAACCCAGAAACTTAAAATAAAGGTAGGGACATGGCGTGCGGAAGATATCGGATTGTGACGTGTCAATATAGGGGGTGGTGTCTGAGTTTCTAGTTACTCTGTATTTAAGCTTATATGGGTAAAACTGTGTACCTATCCCTCCAGCTATAACTTCCTTGTACGATATCAAAAAAAAAAAACAAAAACAAACCAAAACCCAAAACAAACTGCTGATTATAAAAACGGTAACTTTTGTGTAAGTTTTGCGCTGTTGGTGGAACGAAGATTCCCCATCCGCCCAGTGCTGTTTTGGCTGTTTACTGCTCACCTTAATAAATCCTATTTGATGATTGATTACGAGACCGCAGTTTAGTTGGCTTTCGTCGTTCATAACAATCTTACTTGAAAGATCCTCTTTTTTTTTCAAAATAAGAGAACAAACTTCTGTGACTGGAACAGTTTCATGTTTGGAATTGGCTGCTGTGTTAATTTTAATACTGTCTTACTTCTAAGGATTAAGCAAAAACCAGTTCTGTCTCTTCCCCAGACGTTCTCTAGAACAGTCTCCTTTCAAAGGCACAGCACAGACTTTTGATGGTATAGATCACTTTGATCGTGTTAATTCCTAGAACAAGGTAATGCTTTGCTGAGGGGAAAAAAATACATTTTTAACACAGATGTGAAATTCCATCTGCTTTGACCAAAAATGTATTGCAGTTATTTCTGTGCTGTGTGAAGGCTTAGAAGGAAAGAACATTGTATCATGTTATTGCCTCCTTTTGATACTCTCTACATGCTTATAGCTACAACATTGTCTTGTTGGAAGAGCTCACTGAGAAGATCCAGTAAACTGCTGATGAAGCCTGTTCTTGTACTGCAACTCCAGCTCTTTGTAGAAATGGTCCACAGAGTTTAAAATGGTTGTAGACTACAAGACACTGTTGCAAGCAAACTAAAAAACCCAACACAGGACACCTTAGGTGGAATTTCAAAGCATTATCTTGATGAAACCATTCAAAGATTATTTCATTTACTCAGTTCATGTCCCCATAGAATAGAAAAATCAATGAAAATTTTGCTTACAACTTTGTCAGGTAATCAGAAGTAACAGGCTGAAGATACAGGCTAAACCAGGTTTGCTGGTTGGTTGGTTGGTTTTTTTGAAAGCTTCTAATTAGAATTATTAAAGAGGGACCAGCGTGATTCAGTGAAAAAATATTTGACTAAAACCAAGCTAAACAAAATTACTAGTTGCTTTTAAAAACTGGGCTGTGACTTGCCCAATACTCTACATGAGGGTAATAGTAGTGTAGTACAGATATATACTCCCATGTTGATCTGTGCTTTAGTCAACTGTACACCAATCGATACTAGTGGTAAATACCTGATTATATTTTTATATGATATTGGCTAGTAATGCATATTTTTAATGATTTCAAATCTTGCTATAGAGAATATGTTTGGACTCATTTTGCCATAAAGTACTAGAGATTCAGCACACGTTCTGCAAAATGTTATCTAACCTTAGCGAGATGGAATACTCTGCAAAGTGATGGACTCTTCATCTTGTCCTGGATTCCTCTGCAATGGAAACTGTCATTACAGAATGTGAGTTCTGCCAAGTCTAATTACATACAATACAGCAAATGAAATTTTCCAAATACTCTTGGAAACATGTCCAGACAGTTTATTTGGTTAACTTGCTAAAAAACAAGTTAGAACACCAATAAACAAGTTGTTAGGACATGAAGAACGTTTACAAACTTGAGAATTAGAACTTGCAAGAGAAAAAAATGAGAATGAAGAAGATGAGATTTTTTTCCTAACATCTGAAATTAGTTATGGAAAACTGCAGTAGTTATGGTAAGACCATAAAAAATAATTTGACATATTGGCAAAAACAGATAATGGACTCATATTTAAATAATTGAACAGTAGTTTGACTAAATCATTTGTATACACCTTTTTAAGGGGGGCTGTCTACAATTCAGATGCTCAGCTCCTGACCCTTATGGCATTGTTGTATTTTGATTTCTTCCACAGGCAGAAATTCTCTCAGTCAGGAATGTCAGCACGGAAATTTGTTTGGAGGTTTTTCCAGGCTTTGGGTCCTCATGCACCCATTGCCCTGCACTCAGAAACGGAACTCGAGAATGGGAGTAAGCAATCGTGAAAGAGCTGGTTTGGCAATTCTTGATAATGAGGACAGGCACAGCACTGGGATGTAGTTTGACAAGCACATCTTCAGTCAGGTGTGCTGGCTAAACTAGCCAGTTTTGCTGGTTTGTGTAATTAATCATAAGAAAAACCCTCCTCTCATTTCTTTTGGCTGAGGTATTTTTAACCTGAATGATTCATTATGTGGCCCAGAAACAATTGCCTTAGCTCAGCTGAGAAGATTATACTTAAGTGAAGACAGAGTTTTAGAAACCATTGTTAAAATAAGTGCTTACCAAATTCTGACTTTAAAGACAAGTATCAATGAGACTAAATCCTACCATGCTAAGACCATCCCTCAAACTTAATATTTGATCAGGTTCAACTTGCCATCAGCTGTGCAGCACAGATGGTTCATACTTCCAGAGGTGGAGCTGCTTTCTGAGGAGACTCCAATTCCTCACAAGTGTTCATGTTATCCTCCCAACATCTGTATGTGTTTGTGTTAATTGAATATCTCTAAGAAACGCCAAGATGATCCAAATGGTCATGGCGAATGCAATGTAACTACAAGGTTATTCTTCCCTTTCTTTTCTGGCTGTTTCATGACTCCGACACCTGTTTGTAATGAACAAAGAGCCTCTTGCCCAGGACATGCAGCTCTAAAATGACCAGGAGGGTTTAAATCTTCCCTAGGCTGAAGTCCCAGCAGCAATACTGTTCCCCTCATCCAGAAGAAGGACCTCTCCCAAATGGACAGTAAAAGAATGGGGCCATTTCTCACAACTGCACCACCTGAGGCACCCAAGGACAGAGCAGGAGGGATGTCAGACACACTAAGTATTTTCCACTGATACGTGAAAAATACAAATGTTGACCTCAGACAGCTTTTTTGCTAACAGTGTGGGCTGCTTTGATCCTATGCAAAGAACCTTAGGTCTGTGGACTGTATGAGTACTGCTGGTGCCTTGTTGTTTTAGAAAAAGAAAAAAAAAACAAACAACAAAACAGCTTTGGATCCTGCTTCAGGTTCCAAGTTTAAGTATGTTAACTCCTAACTAAACCTACACTTAGTCTGTTCCTCTGCTCCTTACGAGTCATGGCTATTTCTCCTTGGGAACTGATCTCTTCACAGAAACTGGAGTTGAGTCTTTAGACATCTCTTGCAACTTCATATTTTCATAGCCTTCAGATAAAGGAAGATACAAAGCAACCTGTCCAAAGCACTTCTAAAGTTCTAATGTCTAGCATAATACTTTTTTCTATAACGTTGGGAGTTATTTTGACACTAATATAGCCACTGTTTATGTGAAAACGAAAGAACAGGGACTAAATTCTTAATATGCTGGTCCCATCTGCATATCTGACCATGTATCTTTCTTACACTACAACTTTACAGGGATTTAAAGACAAGCATTCCCCTACCCCATAAAACAAACAAACAAAACAACAACAAGAAACAAACAAACAAAAACCATCCCCCCCAAACCACTTAAAAAACAAACAGCTCCATGTTCAAACTTCTGTATCTGTCTTTTTCACAGCACAGGGAAAAGACCAACCAATTCTCTCATCAGTATGTTCCATTACTGTATAATATGCAATAACACACACATAGTTTGCAATGCAACAAAAAACTAATACACACTTGAAAATGATGTTTTCTATAATCTAAAATAATAATTATATTTATGATCTTGTGCAAAGAACTGTTCTTACATGCTGTTGTTCAGGCAGATACCACAGCTCAGTAACACTCATCTTCTCCCTTGGAAGTCATGAAGGCCACCCCACCTTTCTCCCTGTTCAAGCTAGAACAGGGAATGTGTGAGATTTTATGGACTTTGCATGAAATTTGAAAAGTGTAGTTAGACCATTAACATAAGAATGTCAGATACTGGTTGTGCATACTGACTTAAGTTTATTTTTAATGTTTCTGGCTCTGACTTGACTAAGCTATATCTACTTATTTCAAGGCTAAATGTGGACTCTCATGTCTAATTTTCATGAACACCTCAAAGATGAATTCTTCTAACATTTAGTGGCACTTCTTGAATATAAGCCAAACAATATAATCAATGTTGTGGTGCATGACATTTGTGTGAAATTCGAAGGTATGTATAGTACTCCTCTCTCTTTTATTTTCTAACTCTCTTTGTTCAAGTGGGGAGGTTTTTTTTCTCTGAGTCATGTGGCATGGCCCAGATGTGTAGCCACCAAAATATGGGAGCACACTTGCATTTTCAATTGTGTGTGTTTCTGTAGTCCAGTTCATGCTGTGGAAAAACAATGAAATTAATAAACCAAGAAAATTCATATGATTGCCTCTAACACTTAACCTTTACAAATGCCAAATTTGGGAAAATCTAAAGCAGTAACTATTTCCCTTGACTAAGGGCATTTAGATGTATCAGTATGCACTTCTAGTCAGTTAGTCCCAGAGCAATTAGTGTTAATATATTGTAAAGATACTGACTTTTTGACAAAGGCAGCTTTATGACTCAGCTCACTTAGACTGACATTCAAGGAGACTGAAAAGAGTAACATTTATCACAGCTGTCACCTTCGGCTGGGCCAAAAGCAATTCTTTTAACTGGAAACTATCATATAAAATAATCTATTAACTTATGCCCAGCGGCAACATGTGGAGGAGAACCGTTTCCCAACAATCAGTTAAACCAATCTTTGCAAGATTAGCCAATAATAAATGAGTTCTAGATAAACAAGTAAATATAGTATTCAAAACAATGCTTTCCTCTTTTCCTCTATGTCAAATCAGCCAATTACTTGAATCTACTTACGAAAAAAGCTTACAGGAACAAAGATTAAAATTTGTGTCCTGTAGTTTTCTGGCTTTCATGGGAGCAAGGAATCTTTTATAACCAGAGACAGAGTAAAAGCTGGACTACTCCTACAACTTCTTTCTAAGGTGACCATATTTTGTTATGACAAAACCAATTACATAATTACTTGTCCATTGAAGAAAGAGTGAAGATCTTCACTGTAAAGGGCAGGGGCGGGAAGCAAACCAACCAAAAGAGTGGATAACTATATTTGACCAGAACTCAGCTATTTGTGAAAGGCCACAGAGGACTCTTTGCAGATACGTGCGTAACACTGTGGAAACTCAAGTGGGGTACAAAAGCAATTTGTAGTAATACGTTGAGGGAATGAGGATGACAGGCCCAAGATCCTAGCGGAAAGTTTGTGCTAGTCTGTAGAATAGGGGTGCTGATGGCATTCATCGTAGAAAGTGTCGAATGTGCTTCAAGTTCCTGGACTTTTGGTCAGAAACTGGGCTGTAGAGGCCGAGGGGCAGTGCCACTGAGGAGAGAGAAATGCTGCCGCAGCTGGTGGGAGGAAGCTGTTGCAGTTTGAGCTCTACTGTATGTTGCACCTCACCACCTCTACTACATTTTACTTCCCTTCCTTACCTGTATTTCGTATACCTGCAGACGAGTTCTGAAGGGATGTCTGATACTGCACAGGTGCACTTTCTGCTCTTTCTACTTCCATTTCCTACTCCAGGACCATAAGCTCCTGTTTTGAAAAAAAATTCCTCCTTTACTGCCAAACCTTCCTCCAAGAATCCTTGCTATTGTTGCTTGCTTGCCAGTCTTTCAGCTGTGGGTGCTTGTGTCTTTGGGCAGCTTGTTTCATTCACGTGTGCTGGCACCTCTAAGCCAAGAAAATGGAACTGGCTGTTGTTTCCTCCTCAGCTAGGTTGGGGACTTGGCAAGAGGAATGGGTAGCAGCTCTGTGCTTCTCCACTGACTTGGTGACCAAGAGCTGGCAGCACGGCCAGGAAGAAAAAAGAATAAAAGGGAAAATATTCCTACTGCCTGCTGGCATCAGAGGTGATGGATGAGGAAGAACTGAAGTGGGGTCTGCAAAACAGACTTGCTAATCTAGGAATGCAAGTGTCTGGGTTCTGCTATTTTTTTGAAGATCCCTGTAATCCAAAACTCCCCAGGGAAACTCAACTCCCAGAGATCTCCTCCTTCAGTACAACTTTTCCATTTGTCCTTCATTTCTTCCTAGTCCTGAGAAGAGGCAAATTACCCTCAAATGAAGAAGAATCCCAGAATAATCTCTAGGGAGTGCGAAGTCTGTGACCAGGGGCAGGATCTAGTCCATTTGTTGACACAGGTTCCTTCAAACAACCTTCCCCCAAATGTCTAGATTTCACCATTCTGGCAAAGTTATGCTGTTGTGCTATCAGTCACACTGCTCTGCCTCCCCTCTCACTGTTGCAACGATAGTTCTTTGCACGTGTGCTTTCCTCCCACAACCAAAGCAAATTTGGAGTTTTCAGTAGATTCAAACGTGATCAAACTCAACAAACAGACAGGGAATCTCACTCTACTATTACTCTAACAATCTCTGCTATGAATCTGGCTTGAGGCTGGATTTCGGAAGGTTCAAGTCTCCATCAACCTCTCTTCATACTGTCAAGCTTTTCTGGGTATGCAACAATTTGATGGATGGAGGTACCATTTTATTGTAACAAATTAAAAAATAATCTTGTAACCAGAGGGATGATGAAAAAAATGCAAGTGGACAATAACTGCAACCTGTTGTCTGTATGCAGTGTTGAGAGAAGAGAGATGTACAATTCTTTGCCCATACAGCTTATAAACTTTATGCAAAGTAGTCACAGAACAGAAAAACGGAGAGAGATAATTCAAGGTGTAGGGAACAGAGATCTGTAGTTTCCAGTCCCAGCTGAATTCAGTGAATGCAAACCAAAATCTTGCTTGCCTTTTTTTTTTTTTTAATATGTCCTCAGAGATTTTACATTTCGAAGCACCATGTGGCCAACTTCTCAGTGCCTCCTATATTTTTATGCACACTCTTATATACTCCTTAGCTACTCCATGGCCTCATCATGAGGTCTCTATAGAAAGTGACAGATCCACGTTTGAAGCATTTAAAAATCAGAAGGAAAGTGGATTCAGGTGAGTCACTGCACAGAGGAATGCTTTAGCTACTGGGTACTTAGTAAAGCTAATGACTACCACTACTGCCATAAAGTTTCTGAATAAAATGAAGTGTGACAGCTCATTGTGGGGGTATGGACAACCTCAGTTTTCCCAGTGAATCACATTCCTGGGCAAACTTGGACTTTGGGTCACTTAATCTGTAGATCTCAAATGGCTTCAAGCAACATATAGATGGCCATATACCAAGATGATACACAGCTTTTGAGCGTGTTTAAAAGAGGTCTGGGCAGAAGATAGAGTGCCTGTAATATTTCAGATATCTCACTGAGTTAAATGAGCGTACATGGATTGTTTTGTTGCATGTGTACAACAATCCAAGTTCCAGTTTTGTGTTACTTTGTGTCTTAAGTGCTAGCAAAATTAATGAATTAAGACCTAGAACTTTACGTTGAGGTAGGTGACAAATATTACATATAGATTACTGTTAAGAGAATACATTGTGAGATTGCTCATGTTTACAGACATCAGTCACTGGCAAAATCAGCATTACTATTGAGCACAGTCATTCTGATCCATGACTCACTGGATACCATTCCACTGTCAGTTTTACATCTACTTTTTATATATATACAATTTTATATACATACAGTTTATTTCCTCTATGACTGTACGTTGTGCTTTTCCTTCAGAGGGGAAGTTTACTCAAAGATTACGATATATTCAAAATCACAAATGGTATTTGTTTAATGGTTAGAAATATTTATCATCTCTTTATCTACATTTGTTTCTTTTTTCTGCATTAGGCCTCAGAAGCAGTTGAAAGGTTTCCTGCAGATTGAAACAACAGAGAGCCTTGTATAAAGGACACCTCTATTTTACACCTAAGGAATAGTGCCTAATAGGTATTAAGTGGAAGAAATATATTGTAAGGTAAACCTTTGGACAGCCTACCAATTTTCTTAACACCCAGAGAGCATTTAATTTTACTCTGATCAGAAGCACCTAATGTGACTGTACATGCTACAATGGAAACTCCAAGACGAAGCTTTGGTATCTGTGTCACCTGTACGTATCCTATAGCATGCAGTATGGTGTTTGCCACTCTTCTAGTTTCTTGCTGCTCATCCCTGAACATAAGAGCTCGTCCATTTTTTTCTAATTTACCTTTCCTTTCAATCTGGAATGCTCCTACAGAACTCTGTACTGAGAGGGCTGGAGTGCAGCTGGACATGAATTTTTTTTCTCTCACTGGAAGCACGCTGAAGACATCAATTGGGCAAAACATCACTCTTTTCTACCCAGACAGGCTCGGATATTATCCTTACAAAAATGAAGTCACAGGAGAGGCATTCAATGGAGGACTCCCTCAACTCTCGCTGCTGGAGAATCATTTAAAAAAAGCCAAAGAGGACATCCAATTCTATATTCCTTCAGATGAACAGTTTGGATTGGCTGTCATTGACTGGGAAAACTGGAGACCTGTGTGGATAAGGAACTGGGGATCAAAAGACATTTATAGACAGGAATCCATTGAACTGGTTCAGCAGAGAGACCTCAGTCTATCAGAAGCTGAAGCCAGGGCTATAGCTAAAACAGAATTTGAAGCTGCAGCAAAATCAATAATGTTGGAATCTTTAAAGCTGGGCACACAAATGAGGCCAAATCGTCTGTGGGGATATTACCTTTATCCAGACTGTTATAACTATGATTACAACCAAAACCCACATAATTATACGGGAACCTGTTTAGATATTGAAATAGAAAGAAATAATGAGCTTAAATGGTTGTGGGAGGAAAGCACAGCACTTTATCCATCTGTCTATCTAGAGACAGCTTTAAGATCTTCCAGAAATGCCCAACTCTTTGTTCGCAACAGAGTTCAAGAAGCCATTAGAATTTCGTATGTCTCTAATTCTACTCATCCCCTTCCAGTTATTGTGTATACACGTCCAGTATTCACAGATGTCTATGAGGAATATCTCTCCCAGGTGAGTGGAGCTAGAACTTAAGTATTTTAAATTGAAGTGGAAAGAAATTACACTTATTTAGCAAATGTGCAAACTTATATCAGGAAAAAAAAAGTATATTTTGTATAAAACAATAATCTACCAAAGAAATGTGATCAAATGGAACAGTAAAAGGTCTGCTTTTAAACCTTCCTCATGATATTTATCAAATAGTGTTTTATTCTCTGAGTAGTTTTCACATGTAGCAAAATATTACAAAGCTAGAAAGCATATTTAGTACATTAAGTCAGAAAAAAAAAAAAAAGAGTAACCTCTTCCAAAGAGAATCAGTACAACTGGGCTACCCTAATGTCTGCTTTTTAGGTTATAAGAAAAAGCAATAAAAGGGAGTCTTCCTTTTCCTTAAAAAGGGTTTAAATGCTAGCGAGAAAATTCTGTCCTTAGTTGTACTTGAGTAGCTTTCCACATAGTATCTCATGGGTTAGTCAAGGTCAGGCTCTGACTGAGGTCTAATCATCTTACTGCAGTTCCGGCTACACTCTTCCCTTCATATTTTTTATATATATCCACCCCATCAGAGATACCGTCAACCTGGGGAATCTCTTCCTGGTCATCCAGGCAATGAGGCAGTTTAGAGGTTGTGGTCCTGCTGACTGTGTTGTGTCTGGTGTCCTCACACATCCTGGACACAGTGTCACCAGGCAGTGCCCCCAGACCATGGACACCTTCAGAGAGCAAGGGGTGCTGCCAGGGTCCCTGCTGGGCCACTAGTTAATAATTTAAATCCTATAATACTTACCTTTTTCCTTTTCATGTGTCGTAAGTTGGTTTTGCCTTGTTCTTTTTCTACCCACAGTAGGTCTCATCCCATCCCAGATGGGCTTTAAGATTTTGTTAGGACTGGGCTAATAGCTGATCCTGAAGTGAGAACTGAACAGAAACAAATTTCCCAGATCAATCTCTGTACAAGGCCAGAACTATTCTCTGGAGAAAAGATATTCCTGTGGGGGAAAACTCTTTCTCTTGCTACTTATCTGCTTTAGTACTTTCTGACTGAAAGTACTGAAAAACTGAAATTAAATTAAAAAAAAACCAAAACCAAAACAACAACAACAACAAAAAAACCAACAAGCACCTCCCCTCCCCCCCCAAGAACAAAACCACAAAAAACCCCACAAACAACAAACAAGCAAACAAAAACCCACAAAACCCAAAAACCCACAAGCAGCACAGGCAGCATTACTGAAGCCAGTTGCTACTAACGCTGAACAGCCAGGAGGCAATACAGCAAACTATAAAATTAAAAGGTTGGAGGAATGTATGTCATATGCCTAACCACTGGCTCAGTTTGACAGGCTTGTTTTTCCAACCAGATGACATACATAAAGTGGATATAGTTGGCAACATTTTCTGGCATCACCTGTGCAACCAAACCTCAGAATAAAGCAGTGTAATTGAGAGCAGAATGTTTGCATCATGTATAATTGCTTGCTGTCTTCAAAGTAATTATTTTGGATTTGTAGTTTACCCTATGCATTATACCTTATGTTATAGCTTACCTACACTAGCATGATTCTTTGCACATTTCCTCTCAGGATGACCTAGTAAATACCATCGGAGAATCTGCTGCACTGGGCGCTTCTGGAATTGTGATCTGGGGTGATATGAATTTAACACAAAATAAGGTATGCTAGATTAATTACTATAAGACATTTTTTTAAAGCGATAAAGTGAGAAGGATATAAAGCATTATGGTTACTTACATCATCTCTTCTCCTTTTAAAATGATGATTCCATATTGCCAGCAGTCTTATCTAGTTAAAAAACAGGCACATTTGAGGCTTATCAAGATTTTCATTGACTACACAGAATAAGAGTTCAATCTTCAGAATACCAGTGTTGGCTCTGAGTAAGTGGACAAGCTGCCATAATAACTGTAGGCAAGTTAGCATCTGTTTATTAATAGTTAATTTAAGGAAAGAATTCCTGTATCTTCAGTACAATCCAGTCATCATATAAATAAAAAATTACTTGTGCTTTCCCAGAACAATTTCTAAAAGACCCTTCTGCTTTTTAAAGTGGTGCATTTAATATTTGAAGTACTAGGAAGAGTCAGTCTGTGAAATTCCAGCTCTAGTCTATTCTGTATGTTGTAAGCAGCACTTTGGTTAATTTCATTGTAAGAAAGACCTGAGTCAGAAGACGAAAAAAAAATCCAATTTGTTTTAGGAAGATCAAATACGTAGTTTGAGAAACATTGTTATAAGGATGTTTAAATAAATCTTTCAAAGTAGCTCATTCATACCCAGGGAAGCTAGATACAACAAACTACTGCACGGGAAGACTCTTCTGAAGTCTTCTAAGAGCAAAAAACTGAAACTCTTCAGCACTGCTGGGCTTCCTGTGACAGAAAGAATTGCCAAATAAGCCTCTACAGCTCTTTAAGGGTCAAAGACCCAAAACCATCCCATTTTGACTCTTATTTTGTATGTGCCTGCCTTCGAGAAAGCGTATCAATTGCACCTGAAGCTTTTTTGCCCATTCCCCCAATGCCAGAACACAGATGAACAACAACTTGTGTTGCTTGAATTTTGAGATTCATGTGAACAAACACAACTTTCCACAGCCCAGTCAGACTATGTATTTGTGCACTAATCGCACCTTTTTTTTTTTCACAGCTATCGCAAGTCAGTAGCCTTTCAGTATTGAAATATTACTATGAGCCTTACTTTTGAGAGAATTGCATCAACCAAAATTTCTAGGCAGGGTTTTTACATATATCTAAAAGAAAACCACAAAACCTCATAGACCTCAGATTCACCAAAGTGACCTCCACGGCTGTAAATATTAGCTGTATCTATACGTGGTCCTAGGCAAATGCCCTAAGGAGACACAGTGTCAGAAATAGAGTTCCCAAAGCCTCTGGTTATTAAACTGTGACAAGCAGATGCAGAATATATGCCATCTTCATGATCGATTAGAATAATCTATTCTCTTAGCATACTTTAAATTTGACTATCCTTCTAAAATGCTTTCTGTTCAAAAATGCCATGAAAGCTCCCTACTCTTGCAGCCTGCCTATTCAGGTTAGGGGAAAACTGAAGAGTCCCACAGAGACGATTTGATAGAAAAACTATTTGTTCAGGCTGAAGACGTGAGCTTTCTTCCAAGATCCCTTCAAACAATTCAAGACATAAAAAGGAACTTTGATCCTTCATGCAACTTCTTTAAATGCATCTGATTCAAAATGCTACAGGAAATACACAGATAAAATGAAAGCTTAAAGTTGTCTGCTTTCTGATACAAGTGCTTTTCGTAGCATCTCCAGCAACCACCCAACATGAATTTGCTGTGATCCTTGAACTATATAGCAACTTCTCAGATAAACTTGTTTCCAGCAACCAGTTAGAACTATTATCAAAACCTCAGGAGAAACATTCATAGATATCCACTATAGTACTGTTATCAGAATGATAGCATTTTAATGGTTTCTGTACTAAACTAAGCAGATACGATGCACTTTTCACAGAACACCTGTAGAACTCTGGATAACTACCTCAGGAGGACTTTGACCCCCTATCTCATCAATGTCACCATGGCAGCCAGAATCTGTAGCCAAGTGTTATGCCAAGACTTCGGCGCTTGCGCACGGAAAAAATGGAATTCCAGTGACTATCTTCACTTGAACCCTGAGAATATTGTCATCCAAATGACAAAGGATGGAAAATACACTCTACAAGGGCAACCAACGTTTCAGGATCTGCAAACTTTCATAGAAAAATTTGATTGCCACTGTTATGCAGGGCACAATTGTGAACCTAGAGCTGATATAAATGACATCCACTATCTCCATGCTTGCATTTCAGAAGATATTTGCATTCAGATGTCTTCAAATTCAGTTTCTAATATAGAGGCCTCTGAAGAAAAGATCCTGTCTAACAGAACTGTACTTTCATTTACCTCTCAGAGTAAGCTGACATTATCTACACATCCTGAAATAGAAGATTTCCAATATACCTTTGGAAATAATTTACTCAATATAACAGCTGCAGGAAATAACAGTGTTGCAGCTGCCACTAGATATGATTTAGGAGCAAATGATACTCGTACTTCTAGTAGTTCTTCATCCTATAATATAAAGATGTTTAATCTGTTTTGTTTAATTCTGATTTTGAGAAATTTAACATAAATGACCCATGAAAGTAAGAATATTATTTTCCCTCTGTTTTAAATTCTAAAGGTTTTATTTACAAAATAACCATTCCTGGAAGACATATGGTATTATCTGTATCAGGTAGCTTTTTGTATACCATAGGTCACACTTCAGCTTGAGTATATTTCTTCAGCTTAGTTCTATGAACTACTATTTGTTGCAAATATATACTGGTCTGTATATACTGATTATACCATACGAAAGGATAATCCAGAATAAGGGACATTTTTTATAGTTTACATTTTTAACAGTTATATTTGAAAAAAACATAATTCTTGATAATGCTCTTTTGTATAGTTAAATACATCTCAACCTGGATTTCACTGAGTCTCAGCAGCCAACAGGTTTGATACTCTATGCAGGAATTAATTCCATTCCATATGATAATTAGCTCTTAAAAATATTTGTCTTAGCTTTAGATCTGTGGGACTTTTCAGCATAAAATTTATCTGATTAATGTAATGTTTTTCCACTTTTCACAGTATCTACAGGGACACTGTGATTTTTTTCTTTTAATTAAACATGTTCATAACTCTCCAAAAGGTTCTAACGTTAATGTTGACTTCAAATATTACAGCTTCATTATTTAAAATTTGAGCTGTAGTGGTTTATCCTTCTTTTCCCAAGCCCTCCTCCTTATGTCAGATGTCCCCTCCTTGGCTTTCAGTTGTTTGTCTGGCCAGTACTCACAACTCTGATCTCCCGCTGCACTCCTGGCCAGCACTGCTCACCTCTCCCAGTTTCTCCAGCCAGCCAGCCCTAGCAACTGGCGAGGACTGTCTGTGCCATTTGGACAAAAGCCTGTGAGTGTGGGACTTTCTCTATGCCTGAGTGTTTGGTGGAAACCAGTTTGGTCCTTAGGAAGACTCGGCATTGGAGGCTGCAAGATGCGGTGATGCTGGGAACCCAGGGCTCCCTTTCTTCTCATCCAGTGCCCATGATCCCCAACCTCAGGGCCACCTTTTTGATCCAGTCTGCTGACAGAACTAGGGATACTATTTCATTGCCAAAACCAACGTAAAAGTAGCAGAGATACCTCAGAAGAAAACCAATCCCAGATTCATATCAAGAGTCTCGTTATGATTTATGTATAGTCAGTTTAATCATTTAGAAGAAATTAATTGTAGTTCCTTTGATAAAATATCCTTTCCAGATTATTATGTCAGATGCTTAATACATGGCTGGACTTCTGATGGGTGAAGGGTGGCTGCTGGCATGGATAGATTAAAAAAGTTTCCCTAGAGCTAGGCATGATCTGCATAAATAAATCACTACCTCCTACAGATATAACCTGCCTCACTAATGAAAATACCTGGGATTTCAATACAGTAGCCATTATTTATGAAAACTTAATACCTTAATTTAGCAGAAAACACATTATATCCATTTTATTCGAATTTACAGTCATAACAGATGTGTGCAAAAATAGCTAAAGGCTTTAGATTCAACAAGGAGAAATAATGTTTTATGGATTTTGGATAACAAGTTATCAAGAGGAAGTGAAAATTTTCTCATCGCTGATACAGTGTTGAGTCCACAAGTCAAAGCTATTTCTGCCACCAGTGTTCTAAGTAGAATGATGAATAAAAAGTACATATGTAGCAGACTGTCTAGCACAAAAGAAGCCAGCTGGTTTTGATCACCTCTTTAAAAATGTTGTTTCTTCACTGCAGCTTTGATTTTAGTTATTTTATCTTGGGTAAACAAAAGCCATGATTATGTCTTCTATATAATACCTGTACCTGAGGTCCCGCCCTTTCATACTGGATTAGTGATAACTATCAGAGTTTTTCTAAAAACTGGAAATGTCACTGCTAATGTCTTAGTGTATTTTGTGTAACTCATACGAAGTTTTATTTTTTCAGCAGAATGCTTTAACATGGTTAAAATTCTATGTTGGCACACATAATTCAAGTCCAAACACTGCACTGCTTTGTTAAATCACAAATTGGGAAAGTTTCCTGAGGTTAGGCTTGTTTGTATCTAGTGCTCTGAAAGACACTGAATCTGTAGCACTTTGTGATAGAGGAGCTTGCAGCTTCACAAAATCTGCAAGTCTTGCCACAAATAGTTTTGACTATCAGCCAAGCAATAGCATGCAGAGCATTTGGGACGGGGAACGTGTGAAATCACCAGAAAAAGAGGAATGAGGAGTTAAAATCACAGAAGAGTTGAGACAGAGCATCCAGGACGTCCCAGCAGATGCAGAGGAAGTGAACCGGTAGGTGAAGAGTGAAGCAGTGGGGAATGTGGACAGACCAGTTCCTTCCCACTCAACAGTTTTTATCTACCTGCTATTTAATACCAACAACCTTTCCCCGAGGCCCATTGTAAAGATAAAGTAACACAATAACTGATAGGTTAGACCTATCCATCTGATCCCATATCTTTTTTGCTGAGAGCTGTCAGGACCAGAAAAGTACAAGGTGAGAGGAAAGCAGAATATTGCAATAAACTGTCCACAGAAACGTGTCTTCCTAAGCACCATCCATAAATATGTCTTGTGCTCAGATGCACAGTGCTTTACCAACCACCTTTCGACTGTTCATTTGGGATATTTATGTTACCTACATGTATCTGCAATACATGCTTTAAGTCCTACAGACTTCTCATAGTGAGATTCAGGCTACCTTCTGTGTAAAATTACAGTATTTTCCAAATACATTATTTCGCTCTGTATTATATCTATCTTGCCTATATTCTATGCTAAAAAGACACCATGGAGTCATCGAGTCTCCATGGAGTAAGAAAGGGGAAAAGAAGGAAAACGGGTGCTATGCCTTCTATTGCTGGTGATTGTTTTATGTTCAAAGCCAAACTTTTATTCTCCTAAAGCATGCCCTCCCCATTCACCTTCCATTCAACGCATTTCCTGGAATCATAAGTTGTCTCTGTAGCCTTATAGTCTCAGCTTTTTATGTTCTTGTATTTTTCTAAAGATTAAATACTAGTGGAACATTCGTTTCACTTTGCCACTCATTATTTTATATTTCTACCATCCAGGCAGAATTCAGGCTGGCCGTACTCAGGGAAATGCTAAAATGGGCTTGATGAAGTAGTCTAAATGAAAGCTGTTTGTGCTTCAACGTCTAGAAATGCTGCTTCTCTATCTGAAGAATTTGGAATGTGTGCTGCTTATTCTGGGAAACCCAAAGATATTGGCACTTTTAAGAGAGATGCCTATTGGCACTTACAGATTCTGAACAGTAGTGAAATCATAGTTCAATCCCTGCCTTACAGTTTCTTGCTTCTCTGTATTAACAATAAGAACATGGAGAGAGATTCTGAGAGATAGGCAAAAGACCACTTTGCAGACAGCCTAGGATGTGACTAGCATCTCAAGGAGTCCAGCAAAATTTGCTTTAATCCCTGCATCACACTGGGACACCCTGTTGTATATATATCAGCAGAGAATTGTGTGGAAGATTTCAGACCTGTGCAATACGCATCGGACAACTCCTAGACACAGATTAGATTTGTACACATACCTATCCATCACTTTTCAATACAAACAACAAGACAGCAAAGCCAGTTACATAATTTTGAAACATACTCAGTTATGGCACACTGATGACCTTTTTAAAAAGGCAACTAAATTCCACCCCTTCAAGCATACACACTTAAAACTTACTTTAAAGGTTTTTCACAGTGTGCTTGTGCAAGCCCCTGTCACTAGCAGATACCTGTGCTGCCAAAGCAAAACAGCATTCACAATTAGGCTCTGAGATTTCAAGACAGAGTCATGAGTTTCATTCCAAAGAATAACATCGATACAAAACACTGTTTATTGCATTCCTTTAAAAAAAACCCAAACAACAGAAACAAAACCAAAAACTAACGAACCAAACAACCAACCAAAAAAAACCAACAAAAAACCCACCCTGCTTTACTTAACACGATTTCACCTTTCTTAGAGAAATTTCTTTTTTGTTGTTTCTTCTTGGCAGTTTTTCCTCTCCTATTGAAAACCGTTGTATAGGTGGCTGGAAACAGGTTCAAAAAGCTTATTGGTCTAACTTCATCCCTTAATCCTTCTAAATGTTTCCTGACATGTGGCTATCCCAGACACTTCAGTCTATTCTTCTGGAAAGTCTACACTGAAATTTAACCCTGCACTATGGAATTTTTTGTCCTAAGTTTTTGTGTATACCAGTCAATGATTGGGGTCTTCAGAGAACAGTTCATTTTTTGTAGGTGTTCTGAACCTTCCATGAGTACATTTCACTGTCAATAGTACTCAGGACTGCAAAATCTTCCTGCATTTGCTGTCTCCTTACTACATATGAGAAAGTATAATAAGGGACAAAGAGCTAAAGAGCACCTATCAATATTAACATCCCCAAGAGAATAACTCTGGATTTCATTATGTTCAGTAGTGTGTTACCACCACCATGGCATATTGATCACAGTTCTCCTTGGCCAGCAGTAGATGACATTTTTCAGTGTATGCTTGTATATCCCTTAGTTTATAACTGTTATTTATTGATTAGTGATCAGACAAAAACAGACACTATGAAAATTAATGTGACTCACTACTTTATATATTCAAGCCAATATTTTGCTTCCGTACATGCAATTCCAGAGCATGGTGTTCAGTGGCATATATATGTGGGCATCAGACAGTACGCAGTCACCCTTCTCTGCCTTTGTTTTCATCTCCGAAAATACATTTGTTCAACAGAACTTCAGGGTCCTGCAGAAGAAACACAACATATGTCAGCAGTTGCCTTCTGGAGCACGCTGCTCCCTCAGGCTACTCACAGATCAAGACAAGACAATAGCTCCCCAGTGTCAAGCAATGATTTCCTGAGGCAGGGACCTCTCACTCAAAAGGAGGCTACGGGCACCCTGTAGTCCCAATAACGATAATATAGTTAATGTCACAACAATGCTGGAAGTACCTTAATGCTTGGACTAATAATACACAGACTTGGACTGTCTTTAAGTCCTATGCATGTTTCAGTTTTCACGCTGCATATACCAAACTTAGGTATCCAAAATGCAGAGTTCTTGAGTTAAAAGCCTTTATCTGCCCCACTCTGTCAGTGTAACAATCCTCACAGAAACCTGTTTTCACTCCTTCTTTACTGGAGCATTAGAAAAATAATTAAGATACATACTAAAGAGTCTCTGATGCTCCATCCAGCAGAGGGCATGGACGATGCACATAGACACTGGTGGTCACATTATGATGCTTTCATTGAAAAGGTCAACACAGTCTTTCTGTTCTCTTTAGCAAAGCAGCTGCTCGACTCTGGCTTACAAACAGAAAAGACGACTCGTCTCTCACTAATGCAGTGCCTCATTAGCAGAAAAGATGTATGGCTTATTCTACAGGGTTTTTTTTTCCATCTGGTACATCAGGGCAAACCTGAAAATACCTGAGTAAGACATCATCTCTTTTCATGCTCTCCTCCATGGTTATTTCATTCAGCGGAAAGCTTCTTCTCATTAAGATCTTCAGCTGTCACTAAAATCTGTGCTTAAACTGCAGATAATACGATCTGATCCCTTTGGCAGAACTCTGAACTAGAGATCTGGGTCCCAAACATCTTGCCTCTACCCAAATGTGGAAATATCTGGATATGCAGTGCTGGTTCAGGTCAAGTTTTGCTCACTATGTATTTATAGCATCACCACCACCGTCATTTGAATCGTAAGAACCATTGTTATAAATTTTATAGCACAAGTAAGTTTCTGTGATGGAGTAAGCTGCTTTACTATCCTATCAGACACTCAGAAGACTCAATATGGTAGGTGCTGCACAGCTCCATAATGCTGCTGCACTGGTTCTCAAGTGTGTAAATCTCAATAGGCAAGACTGAAAAGTGAAATATTTTATCAGTCATTAAATGTTTCCCAGAAAGATTAAGTAGCTTGTCTACAGTCAAACGGGATAATGAATTGTGGCCTCCTGTGCCCCAGCTCTGGCTTTTAGCTACAAGAACAAATGTCCCCTGAGCTGCTAATTGTAGCAAGGTAGCAATATTTTTACATACAATATTCTATTACCAAACAGTCTGCAAAATAAAGAATTGCCTTTCATAATCATATAATTTCTCAAAAGATATAACAGATTTTAGAACAATATAACAGAGCTTTGAACTTGGACAAACCCTCCAAGACTTTTTCTTATATGATATTTTGACCCCCTAGATACTGTAAAATATTTCAGGCAGTGTACAGCTGAATTATGTTTTAGAATTCACCTGCCCATGGTCTGCTGGCCTTTTATGAGGATATGACTGAAAAGTATTTTTTTCATAACGTTACTGTATCTTCAATATATATTTTCTTTAAGCTTCCACCAGTATGAATCTTAAGCACTACAGCAGAATTTTAAAATCCTTGCAAAAATAGTGACTGCTCAATCTTGAGTTTTCCCCCATGGAGTAATCAGAACCACTTCATGCCCAGAAACCTCTCTCACAAATGGACTGTCTTTACATCACATATTGCCAGCTGGGTAATACGTGAAGACGGGAGAAATTATTATATTTTTCAGTTTTAAGGCAGCCAGAAACATTTCACCTATTCACTCAAAATACAATAATTGCTTTGGCTGAAACAAGTTTTTAAAAATATCAAGATCCATAGAAAAAATTAAAATAATAGTGTTTTGCCTATACATTATTTCCTGAGGTCCTTTTACCCATTCAACCAGAATAACCCATTTCCACAACATCAATTTTCCCACCTCTGTCTCCAGTGACCTCTGCAGTTACCTTTAGAGTAAATGGTAACTAAACAGTAAATTTGTGACCGCTGGCTGAGGTCAGGATATAAGTATGTGCTGAACGGCCATCCGGCTGCTACCAAGAGGTAAGTAAAACAACAAAGTTCTGTTATAGATTCAGTGCAGGACCCAATCAAGTTTCTTTCTTTCACCGTGCCACTAATTTTAAAGAAACTTTGAGAGCTGTACCATGCTCTGAAACTGCCGAAGACACCATCAATGCCTCAGTTTTAAGAGTGGCATTCAAAATTCTGACTTTAACCCAAAACACCAAGGCTAGGAAATAGTATTAGGACAAAAGGAGTGCCTGCTACGGGGGAAAAATCTACTTCTTTTTGTGTGTTTGGGACTTGCCACTGAAATCTGCCTGCTTTCCTCCAGATTCTCTATTAAGAGAAGAAATGAAAAATAATTCCCTAGCATTACCACTGGGTGGCAGGGCCAGTTCCAGCGTCCAATTTCCTTCTGAAAACGTTCAATTAAATTTACAAGGGTAAATAAATGAGTATCCGTAAAAAAACCCAAAAAAAACAAAAAAACAACAACAAAAAACCCCCACAATGAGTCATTTTTACTGTATCTACAACCAGGGCATGAAAAAGCATAAAATTTTTTCATCCTTACAGCTAGCCCAGAACCAATTGCTCATGACACGAATATCACAAGAGCTTCCAGTTTTTGTGGTCTGACTGACGTAACCAGTGAGGTTTGTCACAAATTGCATTCTCTAAAACGCTGAATAATGTCTGTAAAAATGGCATGAAAAAAAATTTCTAAACGTTTTGATGAATTTGCTGTGTTTGAATAGTAGAAGCACCCATACTCAATTTTTTAAGTGCCTTGTTTGCACCTGTGTGAAAATCCTTCATCAACCAACATCACCAGCATTGCAACCTTCTTGAGCATCCTGTGTGACAACTTCAGAGGCTGGCAGATAGATCCAGGCTAAATGTCAGGTCTGTATTTAGGGGGGAACAAGCCTTTCTCTAATGCTGTGCACCAAGACAATACATTAATTAGCACTTAACCAGCGGAGGCAGAAGATTCCTGGTGAAGCCGCCTGTCCCGTCATTGCCCACTGTACAAAACCACCATCGCAAGTGTCTCTTGCTGGGGAAAGAAGAGCCCTAAGGGCGACTCTCCAAAAACTGGGGTCAGTGAAGACCCCAAAAAAAGCCACGATAAGCCCTGGATCTGAAAGTCTGTGCCTACACGATGGACAGTTTGAGAGAAGTTTCATGGGAAGAGCGGAAGCCCTAGGGATGTGAGAACTGCCATCACTAGTGGTGAAGTACCTATAAAATCCGCCCTGTCAAGGAGACTAAGCCCACCCAGTCCCCCAAATCTCAAAAGCCAGTGCTGCAAAAGCGGTCCCCGGGCACCCCTTGTTGGGGGGGCCGCTGGGCAGCCAGCCCACGGCGGCAGGGCTACGCCGGCCACCCGTCCCGCCACCCTCCCGCCGGGACCAGCTGTTCCCCTCACACGAGCCCCACGGAGGCCCCCGCGCCCACCGCGGTGCCCGGGCCAGCGGCCACCTGGGGGGGGTGGGACGCTCCCCGCCTGCCGCCCCCGCCGCGGGCC